>JAWZYV010000859.1:600000-1127812 GCA_038373885.1 Cheiracanthium punctorium | reverse complement strand
AAAATAATCAGGTGTGTTTGTAATGACTTGTGTGTTTTGGGATTAGTTTACTGATTATGTAGAAAAAAAATGACTTTTCTCTTTCCAACGTTACGTATATCTTCAAGGCTACTTTTCTAAGAAATAATGTAAATCTTGATTTCTTTTTTAAATCTCACATTACGTCAGATGCAAAAACATTCAGAAAGCCCTATCATTAGCTATATGTTATCATTCTGTTTGCATTAGTTGTCAGACATTCAGAAAAACCACTTCTACCCCTAATTCTTTTTTTCAGTGATTTGATGTTTGAATCAAACCAAGTTTTTAATGCAAAATAAAACTGTTTGAAAATTGATGCGGTCGATAATTTCCGCTAACTGGGTGTTTGTTGAACATTCTAAAAGCTAAATAACTAAAAAAGAAACTTTAATCAATGAATATTCCAGAAGAAAATCGTACGCTGGAGCCAGAAAAAGTACAGTTTTTGTGGTACCAGTAACACAAAATTAAAGAAGATATGGAATTTGTAAGGTTTAGCTGTCTTTGTTTCTTTGTTTGGATACAGGATAGAAATGTTTTTTAATTGCATATTAAGGTAAGTGCACCTGTAGTGGGCCATTTGAAAATTTAAATTGAAAGACAAGAAATTCCACATATCCACTGAGAGATCAATTTCGGATTGGCTGAAATCCTTATCAACTAAATACTAAAGGTGCAGCCTTTATGTCCTGTTTAGTTAGGTAAAAGAGAGTTTGTTACTGACGTTGGTGCCCTAAAAACCATTCTAAGCCTATTCTTGATGATTTCCTTAACGGACAAATCTTTATTCAAATCATTTTTTAGCACACAATAAATTGTTATTGATCATATTTGATTATATACTGAATGTGTTATAAACTATTATTGAATGAAATTATAATAATAATTTATGGATAGTGATGGGTAGCTCACTTTTAGATCAATCGTTTACTAAATGCTCCAGAAGTGGGCCTAGGGATCCCAGTACTGGAGATCATGCTTTTTCTCAAAAGGATGGTCTTATAATATTAGATAAAGCCCCTTTTTGTCCCAATGATTCATAATGCCCCAACCAGAACTTAAAATGAAACATAGAGAGTTAACATATACATTTAATAAAAAACTGCAAAAAAAAACTCATGTAAATAGAATCTATAAATGAAGCATTTCATCTGCCACTTTTTAGCGTATTTTTATAGTGTATAATATAAATGTATTAAGACTATTACTATATATATATAGCAACTCCAGTCTATTTTCCTTAGCCATTTGACAAATCTAGGTGGCCCACTTTTGGTATGCCCTCTACTGGTACATGAAAATTTTGCTATGCCCACTTCTGGTGCATAGAAGTTACCTAAGTTTTAATATTCTTTTTTAGTTATATCACAGTTATTTTGATATTTTTGATGATCATTTCTTTCGATGTGAATTTGAACAACCATAAAAAAGTATGGATTAACAAAACTTCCCCGAAGTTAAGATAATAGTTGAGGAAATATCCTTTAGTGGATCACTACTGGAGTATTAACCTTAATAAAATAGCATATAATCAAAAAACCAACTCTAGTGACTGACAGATATAGCTACAAATAGATGTCTGGGCCGGCGAAGAACGCCGATTGTACACCGCGGCGTACAATCGGCTTCAAAACTTTTTAGAAAAAGTTAACATAAACTTTCAAACTGCTAATTTTTTTCTGAATACTTCTTAACACCAATTACTTGTAAAGATAAATTTAAATTTTTGTGTCAATGACGTAATTTGATTGCTTTAAAAGCTGTTTAAACATTGCATTATACCTCAGAAGAACATTATAGGTTTGGAATGGTTCATGAGAAGGTTCTGGAGGGAGAAAAAACGCTAAAAAGCAAATAATGTATAATCGTATACTGATAACTAAATGTATCGTGAATGTGTCATTCAAACAACATAAACCTATTGGATTTTGATAAAATCTATTGTTTCAGTTTTGAAGTAGAAATATTCTAAAAGTGTACCAAAACGGCAAGCTCATACTCAAGAGCCCCACCAGTGGCCGAGCGCATTGCGCTCTGAACTGGGAGACGGAAGATACCTGGTTCAAAACCAGGTCGCGTCCGCTGACTTAACCGTTCGTAGTTATCCGTGGTTTCCTCCTAAACTTAGCGTAGATACGGGTTAGGACCCCTCAGAAAGATACCCACGAAGAAAACCTCACGTAGCTAATTGGCCGTTATCCCACAATTCAACACAACATCAAACTCGAATACTTAAAAAAAAATCTCATTTTAACGTTAATATATATATATATATATAAGTGTGTATGTGTACCCATACACACATTTTTGTTATGCTCTTTTTGAAAACAATTTCCCACGCCGCGTCGCGCCGCCGCCGCTGCGAATTTCTGTGCGCGCAGACCTCTACTTACAAACCAAATTCTTGTCGATTTCTAAGTTTTTCTCCCTTAAAGAATCAATTTCATGCAATACGCGTAAAGTTTTGCGTACCCTTAAGCCGTTAGTTAAAATTTCCTGTTTATAATTTCCTTTGGATGTTTTTTTTTTTTTTTTTTCAAAAATTCATTATCTTCGTTTCTTCCCTACATCGCGAAAAACCTCTTACTCCGGGCTAGTAATATCTCCCCGACTACAAAACGTTGAAAGAAATTAAACATCCACAGTTGCTATCTTTCCAGCGGGTCGGAAATGACATTTGAAGTACCATATGCTTCTGGGTTTTATTTGAGGCTTTTTTTTTTTTTTAAATCAACGTTCTTTTTGCAGTCCATATGAATGTACTTTACTCCGAAAGAGATGAGTTGTGGGAATGATGAATTTTTTAGTCTCTGGATATTTTTCCGCGCGTTTCATAGAAAAGGTTGTTGAAGTTTGAATGATATGGAGCTTGGAGGATTTTGGTATTCTGAATTCGAAAGATTAAATATATACAGTGTGTCCGAAAAAAGTTGTAGCACGATTCAATTCTTTATCTATTCGATAAGTAGACAATGTAAGTTGTAAAAAAAACTGTTCAAAATAAGCGAGGAAAACCGGGTAAGTTATAAAAAATATTCCTCTCGTTAAATTTCAAAAAGCTACACTTTTTTAATTTGCATATGCCCCTGTACAAAATGTAAAATGTGCTCCATACACCATTGAGGTGATGGACAAAATTTCAGCCTTTCATCATAAAACATTTCATCATAAAACATTTCATTATAAAACACATATCTTTAAATAAAGGTTATCGGGGGCCTACAAATAAATTTGAATGTAAACGTTTATTGTTAGAGTGGGAACCAAGCTATTCTTTCATAATTTCTGTACGATCCCTGAAATGGGATCATCCGACGCGGTTTTTTCCCCTTCGAGTGCCGTTGAAAAGTGGTTTAAGTCAGCATATATTTATCTTCATATCCCAGACACTTTTTAGGATATATCTCTCAAATTTTGTCCATCACCTCATGAGTGTGTGGGGCTAATTTTACTGACTGGACATTTATTTGTACAGATTTTAAAAAATGCAACTTTTTGAAGATTAACGCCTATCAAAAACCCACCGATTTTTCGGCCGAGGTAAGAAACCCTCAAAAATTTCCTTGCCGTGTTAACTAAAAGGCAGAACATTACGTTCTAAAAAATCACCACGATGAGCTCGAATCGGAATCGCAAACGCACTCTTTCCAAAGCGCTCCTCTGTCGGAGGGCCTGGCATCTATCTTTGAAAAGAGCACGTCCAATAAAAAACTACCCCATTGGTTTCTGTTCACTCTCAAGAACAGAAAGTCGGTGCGGTCTTAATTTGAGGATGAAAGAGCCGGTATTTTTATGGTATGATTGCACTACAAGGATATACAACAAATGACCTATCAATAATAGCTCCAGTCCTCTTGTCGAGACTCACTCTTGTATTTTACGGTAAAAAGGACTGCCTCAGACGATCCTCAAGTTGTGGATGGATTTTTTTTTCTGCAAAATCAAAAGAATTTATGTGTTCTAATTGGAGACGTCTCGCTGATTCCTTCCACATGTGAACGATAGCGCAAGTGCGTAGCCTTATCTCTTATACACTAGCGGACAACTAATGTATAAGAGTTTTTAATATAAGAGGGTTAAGAGAGAAAACTTTATATAATGACACACATAACAAGGTACTTATCTGATAGATAGTACCTTGTTATGTGTGTTATTGTAACAAGTTATTTATATCATCTTTTAACACCAGTTTTCTGAGTGTTCTTTGGTAGGAGATTTTGCTTGAACTACGAAAAATTTTCTTAATAAATAATAAAAAAGCCTTATTTATATCATCTTTTAACACCAGTTTTTTTTAGTGTTCTTTGATAGATTTTGTTTGAACTACGAAAAATTTTCTTTATAAATAATAAAAATGTTTTATTTATATCATCTTTTAACACCTGTTTTTTTTTTCTTTTTTTGTAAGGAAATGTTGTTAGAACTATAAAAATTTTTTAATAAATAACAAAAAAGTTTTATTTATATCATCTTTTAGCAATAGTTTTCTTGAGTGTTTTTGTTAAGAGATTTTATTTGAACTCGTAAGATTTTCTTAATAAATAATAAAAAATTTTATTTATATCATGTTTTAACACTAATTTTTGGAGTGTTTTTTTTTTTTTGTTGTTGTTGTTGTTGTTGTTAAGTAGTTGCTGTTTGAACTACGTAAAATTTTCCTGCGCACAATTAAAAATAAAATAAAACTGCCTGTATATAACGGGTTCATGCTGCTAATACGCTTTCTGGTGATCACACCAGGAACTGAATGTAGGGTTTACCGGAAAGTTATGTCATTTTTTCGAAAGTCAATATTTTGCCTAGCAAAAACTACATAGTCTAACAATACGAAATTTTGTATACACGTATCAGTTTTTTTAGTGTGTTTGCTAGATTAAATAGCATTATCCAAAATTCTATGCTTACGGAGTATAGGGGGGCAAAACATTCTTTTCATATATCCTGCGTAAGAAGAAAAGAGATGTATACATGTATCAGTTTTTTTAGTGTGTTTGCTAGATTAAATAGCATTATCCAAAATTCTATGCTTACGGAGTATAGGGGGGCAAAACATTCTTTTCATATATCCTGCGTAAGAAGAAAAGAGATGTATACATGTATCAGTTTTTTTAGTGTGTTTGCTAGATTAAATAGCATTATCCAAAATTCTATGCTTACGGAGTATAGGGGGGCAAAACATTCTTTTCATATATCCTGCGTAAGAAGAAAAGAGATATCCATAAAATTCTTGCTGTAAAATACAACACTCTCGTATGCCTAAAAATCTATTTCCGAACATTTCGAATGTATTCCTCCAAAAAGGGTAGAAGTGAAAAAGGGGGAAATGTGGTCATCTTACTTGAAAAGAAAAAAAATGTTATCTATAAAATTCTCGCTTTACAATTTAACAAACATGAGTACTGTCCCATGCTTAGGTACAGCTTGTTTATAAATCAATACTTCTAGAAAATTTGTTTGTTTTAATTTTATGTACAAAAAAGGCATTACTTTTCTGTATACACAACATTTTTATTTCATGTTTTCCTGATCGTTTTTTAAGTAATACACAAAATTTTATACTTTTCTGATAAGTGGTTGCTGTATCAAGTGATTCTGCTAACACCCTTTTCGTCATGATGATCTTAATAAGTATCACAAAGTACTGCAAAGTAACGATTTTTAAATACCTAAAGAAAACCAACTTTTTGTATTTGAAAAACTTTATCAGCAAGTACCAGAAGAAGAAAATTGCACTAAAACACTTGTCGAACTTCTATAAAACATCTTCAATGCCAATTACTTAATAGGTAATCAACTTTTCAATATGCTCCTAGTGCTGCTTAGCCTAAGGCAACATCCTTTTCTGTTTTAAGAGTAATCACTTATAAGATATTTATAGTTTCTTCTTACTAATTTCTTATTCGAAGTACTTCCCTTTCACAATATTTCTGTTTTTCTCTTAGTGTCAAATATCTCTTACTTCGGGCCAGTAATATCTCGAAATTTTTTAAACGTTGAAGCAAATTAAACGAGATAAATTTCTATCTTTCCAGTCAGGCGGAAATGACATTTGAAGGACCACGTGCTTTTGGCGTTATTTGGAGGTTTTTTTTTTTCTTCTATTTCAGCGAATTGAGTTAACTCAACTGATGATTATTTTTTGCTCTAGTAATATATTTCATATGCTTCGCGAAAGAAGTTTCAGCGGTTTAAGTGGTGTGGGCTTTTGGGACTCTAAGTGGTAAAATATAAAGTTTGTCTAATCGAGGTTCAATAAAGAAAAATTGAGTAAAGTTTAAAGGTTTTTTTAAAATACTTTTTAATAATAGTGTTTTGTTTGAAAATGCACTTAGTGGAAATCGAATTAAAAAAATAAGTTTAAAAAAATTAACTCTTTGTATCTCAACAGCTAACATTTTTAAATGTTTAATATTAAAATGCGAAGAAACAGATTATAAACACACTGAAATTTTTATTTTTCAGTTTAGTAACTCATGAAAAATTTATTAACCAAAATGTTTTCGTTGTAGAGAGGTCAATAAATTAAATTTCACAAACATTTCAGAATTTTTTATATTATTTTATGCTCACGTTATTCTAGAAAACAAAAACAGTCGTTCAAACATTTTTCAATACACTATGATTAATTTACATAGTTTTAATTGGTGTGTTGCAGATCTGCAACATAGTGATTCACAGGTATAAATGAGACATTAGTGTTCTCTTGTAAAAGCACAATACTTGCCATTTGTACAGTTCAACTAGACTACTATTTTAAATTTTATTGATATTATGGGATAGATAAATTGTGCATAAACTACAAAATAGTTTCTAATAATTGCTTTTTGAACGTAATTATAAGGAAAGGGTGTTAGGGCAAAACGGGGTCTTTGATTTTCCCGCTTATCAAGTGCTGCCATCTCTATGTCATTACTACAGGCTGTGCATAGCGTATCTATTTGTCATTTTCACGTGGGATACTGCTTGTAGAGTTACAGACTCTTTTAAGATTTACTGCTTTTTTCTGTACTTTGATCTAAGCTAAGTGTAATGTACTTTTTTTGCTAGGTTCGCATGCAGATACTAACATGGCAGCTTACACGTTTTAAAAGTGATGGTTTTTTATGTAAAATGCATGAAACAATAGAACTACATTCAGTATGATTTGTTAGTTAGGATTAGTTGTTTTGAATGCCTGCTTATAAGGCAAAATGGGTATCTCGAGGTGATACCTAGGGCCTGTGACGAAGGAAAAAGACAAAAACGTCGGATGTTGGACAATTCACAAGCTAAAAGTTGTCGCGTTGCTACTCTACCAACAGACGACACATATCGTCAGACAGTGATCCAGATGATGTAGATGTTACATGCTTTTACTGCAGCGACGTATATGCAAGATCAGCACATTGAGAAGCGTAGATCAAGTACAATGTATATAACAAATGGACTCATGACTTGTGTGCTGGTGTTGACGAGGATGATGATAAGTTTACATGTGAACTATGTATTATACGAATTAAGTTCATACCCCACTTTGCCCTATAAAATAGGGTAAAATGGTTTAGTCTGCAGCTTTAGAACAAGTGAGATACAGATCCCAAAATATGCAGCGCATTATAAGTTTCACTGCTGAAGAATAACAACTAAGATTGTAAAACTGAAATAAATATTACTTTTTAAATTTATTTATATTTGCTATAAAGTTATTGGCCAAATCAACCTTAAGTACCTCTTTTTGTTTAACCTTACTCTACTTATTTCATTTCGGAATTAAAAAAAAAAAAAAAACTTAATAAATAAATGTGATAAGGTTGTGTTATCTTGTAATGGACACTGACATGGACTGAAGACTGACTGAAGACACTGAATATGGTAGATGGATGATGTATGGAGGTTCCTTATTCGGACATATTGCGCGGGCTGCTGATCTAACGGTCTGGAGTTTTGTCGGTTTTCTCCAGATGTAACGCGGATAAACGTTAGAACATCTTAAAAGGTCCTCCGTCCAAGGTACGCCCTCTAGGCAGATGCCCCTTGTTCAAGCTTACCGTAACACTCAGGCCCTGATCATGACGTAATGGGGCCCTCCCCTCTCTAGGAAACTCAGAGGTAAATTTACAAAATTTTAAAATTTTGTCCATTTATATTTGTCAACCTCTTTCTTCCAATCATTGCGCCTGTACTGTAGCGCATTGCACTGTCATGCCACAGGTCCGGGGTTCAATTTCCGGACCGAGAAAGGTTGACTCAGCCATTCATCCCTTGAATGTGTCGATAAAATGAGGACCAAGCTTCGCGCCAACGTTTAACTTTTAAAAAATTTCATGGTCTTTCTCCTAACTTCAGCTCAGTGTTAGAGACTGATTTTTCAGTAAATCGGCTTCAATGCATAGCGTAGCATTATACTTAAAATTAACAAAAGCTTTTCCGCCAAGATTATATACATGCAAATTCATAAATTATACTATCTTTATAATCTAATTTTTCAATTAAATCGCGTAAGAAGGAAAACTGTAAAATTCTCGATTGCTTGTAGTACTACTGTATATTAGCGAGACGTTGACTTGACATAATTTTAAAATAATAAAATACAGTCAAATGTGCTCAAATAATTAGTCAATTTGTGAAAATATTAAGCATAAATGATGAAAAGTAAGAAAATGACAGCAGCATTTTAGTTTTTAAAAAAAAGAGAAAACTTCATGATTTTTAATATTGAAATTCGACGTCATTCTCTATCAATTTTTTTTTCTAGAGAAATTTAAACAAATGGTGAAAATAAAAGGAGTTTTTAGAGAACAATTCGGGGTCCTACAAATCTGAGGGCCTTGGGCAAATGCCCGAATTGCCCATTCGGTAATAAGGTCACGGTAACACTCCAAACAAACAAACAATAAAGGTAACACTGCATAATATTTTATTAAAACTTGATTTTAAAATACTAAAAAATATCAGGCATAATTGTATAAAAGCACTTGCTAAGCATGAGAGATAAAATAAAATTCCCTTAATATCAAGAATTTAAAGTCAAACGACAACATCTGCTTCATATAACTTTTAAACTTTTTTCATAACCTCAAGCCACATGCTTTTTTATTCTCCCCTAAAAATTTTTAAAGCTCTATAATTTCTCATTTTAGAGTCTTTCACGTATTTTCTATCACAATGAATGGACCTGAAGCTCGAGAAATCTTTATCTTCGGGCTAGTGAATAATAGTAAAAAAATCACGAATTTTAAACTTCGAAACAAATTAAATTCCAAAAATTTCTCATCACTCCAGCCTAACGGAAATGACATTTGAAGAAACCGAATGCGTGCTTCTGGCTTTATTTGAATCTTTAGGGGCAGGTTTCTTTTTATGAACTATAGCTCATCATGAATTGAAATGTCAAACTGATGAATATGTTTTTACCCTTTTCTTGCAATATTTTTCATGCAATTTCAGGAAAATGGTATAATGGTTTAAGAGGTGAGATGCAAAATGTAAATGATAGTTTTTTGAAATAGCGATTTTTGTGTATCAAAAAGTTTTTTGTGAATTCTAAAAAAATAAAAAAACAGTTGATTACTAAGAAATCTCTAGGAATTAAACATTTGAGGTGCAACTTTTTCCAAATGCTGAAAAAAGAGCAGCCGTTGCCATCGCTCGACTTAACTACCAACAAGATGGCGGACAGTCGAAACGTTCATCGCGTGCCACAGATCTAGAGACCCTTTTTTGACGACAGCTGGCTGTGCGCACAGCCAGACGGTTCTTCATGTATAATTTATATATTATAAATTCGGTCACAATCCGTTCACACTTTTTAGCTGTAAAACTCAGTTTATGCGGGACATTTAATTATATAAGCACCCTGTATGATTTATTAGAATCTCATAAATTTAAAACTAGCTTTCAAAATAATAAAAAATAATATGCGTTTCATTCACAATCCAAATAATTAGTATAAGAATATTAATATTTGTTCTGCTCAGATTGAGCAGTCTAAAATTAATGTTCTATGAGCTAAAATATTAAAGATTGCATTTTGTTGCATGTAAATCGGTTTATTGCAGCGCAAATTACGAATCTTTAAAATTCAATTGAAATTGCCAAACGTTAATATGCCATCACTTTAGGGTTTACTCCAAATATTGAAGATTTATTTCTTTCACCATATTTGGCGATATATCGCCGAACGTTGCCAAGCTTGGCGTTTTTAGGTGCAATTTTGATGGAGGCTCACGACCGTCATCGGACCGTTAGCTAATTATATTGAAGGATATATATGAATCGAGAATCTCAAAATCTGTTAAGTCAAAAATTGGCAAGCGTTTAATAATCTATAAAAAGCCAATTTGGACAGATTTTAAAAGATTTTTTGGGGTTTATTATAATTCGTAGACTTCAGAATGTGTTAACTGTTTGTAATAATTTTATGTGATCAACATCAAGAAAAAACATTCTTAAAACTCCATTTGACTTATGCTTTTTTTTTGTTGTTGTTTGTTTGTTTCTTTTCAAGAAACAGAGTGTTATCGTCTTAAAAATAAACAAATAGTGACTTTTCTCTAAAAATATTGATTAAAAATTAAGCAAGATGCAAGAAGAACATTAACATTTTCATACATTTTTAATTTTGAAAATGTAATAACGTCCTGTCAATTGCAACATTATACTGGTTGATTATTATAGTAACGGTTGTTATACTATTTATGACAGGGCAAAATTGCACTAAATTATAGGGTGTAAAAAAAATTAAATATTAAGGATACACTTATAATTTAAAAAAAAAAACGAGAGCGTTCTTATTTTTAATTATGTCTTGTGGGGATTTTAAAATGACGGATCTAAGCATATTAAAAAGTAGAACATCAAAAATTAGAAAATTACGTTTTTAAGAGACAATAGAGCTACGAGTATCATATTAGTGTATTATTTAGTTAGTGAAATTAGAAATGTTTATGAAATATTAAAATATGTATGTCTAAAGAATATAACACATGAACTGTTAATAAATTATTCAATGATTCTGTTAATTTTCCAGAAAATGTAAAAAAATATAACAAATTTTTAATATGTTTTAGATGAAACTTTATCAAATATTCCAATATTTAACTAAACCCTAGATTCTAATATTAATTTTTTTTCTCCAAAAGTGCAACACAAAATGATATAAAAGAAATTTTACCGCATACTGCACCAAATCAAATTTCATCAGTATCAAGTAGTTAAAGTCAGTTGATAATCATCTCCATTCAGTGCTTAAACTTTTACATAAACCTCATGTTTTTCATCCACTTCTAAATAAAACTCTTTTTTCTTTCGTTTTGAATTATTTTTCGTATTTTCTATCACAATGCTGTTCCCCCAAAGCGTGAAAAATCTTTACATTCGGGCCAGTAATCACAAAAATAAAAATTTTAAACTCTGAAACAAATTATGAACACCAGAAAACTCTCATCTTTCCAGCTGAACGGAAATGACATTTGAAAGAACAGATGCTTTTGGCATTATTTGAGTTTTTGAGGATTTTATTTCGTGAACTGTATTTCAAAAATCGCTTACGAATTGAGTTGTTAAACTGGTGAATTTTTCTTATTTTATTTTTTCGTTTATTGTTAAACTTTTCATGAGTTTTTATTAAGATGATGTTATGATGTAAGTGGTGAGGTTTTTGTAATGCTAAATTTAAATGGTAAATTAAAATACATAAGAAATTGTACGGCACGAAAACTGTTATTTTAAAAGTATTTTTTCTTTGTTTGTAATGGTCTGTATTATTTATTTTATATTTGTTTATTAACATTTAACACGCATTTTCATGTAGATGATGTTATGATGTAATCTTTGAGGGTTTTTTGAGATGCTAAATTTAAATGGTAATTTAAAATTCCTAAGGAAGTGTACTGCGCGAAATCTGTTATTTAAAAACATTTTGTCTTTGCTTTTTACAGTCTGTATTATTTATTTTATATTTGTTTCTTAACATTTGTTTATGCCTTTTGATGTAGCTGATGTTGTGATGTAAGCTGTGAGGGTTTTTGAGGTGCTAATATTTAAATGGTAAATTAAAATTCCTAAGGAAGTGTACGGCATGAAAACTGTTTTTAAAAAGTATTTTTTTATTTGCTTGTTACGGTATGTATCGTTTATTTTATGTCTGTTTCTTAATCGTAATATTTTTCAAGCATTTTCATGTAGATGATGAAGTAATGCAAGTGGTTAAGTGTTTTTAAAACGATGAATATACCACTTATAAATTTTTTTGTTATTGTATGTGCAATGACGCAAACATTTCTAAGTAAGCAAAAATGAATATCTGTTAACGAATAAAAATCAAGAAACATCTCTCTCTCTCTACATTTATACAAAGGCATATTTTATTTAAAAAAGAATCTTGTTAAGGAGATAATTTGGCCAGTAAATTACAAATGAAAAACTAATGGAAATGGGATAATAAAATTCTATTCATAAAACCACTTTATATATTTAAAATGTCCTCTGATCTTTGATGTAAAACGATGTTGCATACTGTTTTCTCTAACATTAGTATGTTGATTTTTTCTCCTTTAATATTTGCCCATTTTTGGTGACATATCCAATGTAATTTAAATCTTAATTGCCCAATGTTGTAAATACATTAAAAATACGTCTACAATAAAAGTATTATGCTGCAATATTACAATCCATTAATTTTACCTTCATTAATTCTGCACTGGAAATACAATGAAGACAACTTAATTTGTTTCCTGGTTTGAAATTTTTCGTATCTGAAGTTACAGCTTATTTTTATATTTAAATTTGTAATACATTATAAAAAGTTTTTAATCTAAATACCATCCAGCTTTACTGTACCGATACTTTTTTTAGATGTTCTATTTCTTCAGCAAACTGATTTGTTCACTGCCAAATTTATACCTTCACAGATTACTTCTTTATTTTTATTTTTTTTGCCTGTACCGCTGTCTTTTACCTTAATACTGATATAATAAGTGCCTGGCCACATCAGTGGCCGATCGCATAGCGCTCTCAACTAGGAGACGGAAGGTGAATGGTTCAAACCCAGGTTACGTCCGTTGACCTAGCCGTTCGGAGTTTTCCGTGGTTTTCTACGAAACTTAGCGTAAATAGAAGTCCCTTAAAAAGACTCTCACGGAGGGCATCCCTCCCTCATTCTAGATCCCTAGAGTAGATAATTGGCGGTAATTCCACAAACAAACAAACATATAAATGCTTGTTTTTACCTTATGACTCTGAAAATCTTCTATTGAGAACTTATCGATTCTTTTTATTTAAAATTTCAAAATAGTTGCTCATGAAAGACTAAGTTTTAAACAAATACTAATTAGATTGTACATTAAAAAATTTGTTAAATACATTTTAATATATATTTCATATACGTTAAAAGATCTCAAAACTGTTCCCGATGATCATATTCTGATTTCTTTGTCAAGCTAAGATCTTTTAAAAGATGTCCTATTTATTTCATATGTATGTTATATGTATTAGTGTAAGTAAGAGATATAGAAAATGCAATTCAAAATAATTCCCATGATATATTTATTAGTATACATAACGCAAAACAAACTGTGAGACATGAAAATATACTATATACAAAACGAGTAAAATCAAGAATCCAAATTAAAAATCTTTATCGCTTAAAAAATATGAAACATTATATAATAAATAATAATTTTGACTTACATATGAAATTACGCTAACATCAAAACTAAGTCTAAATACTTCCTATGCGCTTCCAATAGCATAAGTTCAAGCAATAACATACAAATTTATGTTATATACATATTAGTACTTTGGAAAAAAATTATGCATTTACTAAATAATCCACACTTTTCCATTAAATTTAAACAATAAATAAATTAAAGTTTTTGATTAAAGTAAAACAATATATGACTGTTAGTTCAACAAAATATTTAGTTACAACTCTATATATCATTCAAAGTTCGCCCCTATAACAAGAAAATAACACTTTTCACATGCAGCGAAATAATAATAAGATTACAAATAAAATGTGTTCAATATTAAACATTAAATTGCGCAGTTACCTGCGTAGCACGTTTTATTTTAGAACATCTACACCCGTTCGATGAATAACCATTTTGCTGAGAGAATAATTACCCGATTTATCCAAAGGAAACTTCTCTCGCGAAGTTATGTAATTCTTTTTTATTGCCCATTCATATATTTATCAAATCAGATGATAACCTGACTTTGCTTTATCGGCCACCAGCGGCGAATCAATCTTATTGGTTCCAGGCTCATTCTGTGAGGGTGTTAATCAAGTCTGTGACACCCAGATAGCACATATGTCACACGTGTGCTCGATAAATTCATCATAATACGATGCGACAAGATTACGATGACGTGATCGTGACACAAGAGGAGAAACAATTTATTTTGGAAAGTGACATTTATTGTGATGACGTTTGAATTCGTGATGTCGGAAATGAAATATGATTATTTGCATCAAAATTAATTTTAAAACGGAATAGGGGATCATTGTGTCGATATAGACTGATTCAACGTGCTTTTGCATTTCGGATAAGCTTCTAAAGAAAAAGGGGGTAGCTTGTATGATGCAACGACTATTACAGGATACGTGCTTCTTGAAAGTGAAGAATAATAAGCAAGAAGTTAACTTCAGAAAAAAATAAGTAGAACAGAATAATAATAAGAAAAAAAAAAATAATAGAAAATAATAATAAGAAAAAAATAGACAAAACGATTTCAAAACCTTGATGCTCTCTCTTGTAAATTGTCTATGAGGTGCTACTTCAAATAAGGATCACCATCTAAAACAGAACAGGCCAAATCATAGCGCATATGTAAAACTAGGATGATTTCATCCAATTGTGCTTTGTGTTAAAGCTTACCAAGAGTTAGTCAAAATACCAACCCAGCTATCTAATAAGCAGACGCCAATATTAATCAATGGACTTAGTCGTTTATCTAAAACGCGTTTGACATTTGTATACTCATCAAATACCACCACGACTCTAATAATTTAAGTTAAAAATAAATAATAGTTACAATCTAACGATTCACAGTCAAAAAAAAAGAAAGTTAAAACTCTTTAAAACAATTTAATTCAACTCTTATTTCCCAAGGGAAATTTTCACAAACTCATCAGAGAGTATAGAATTTTACAACTGGTTGCCATCGGCAAAATGAGACTTCTTAAGAATATTTTTTTGAGTAACTTTGCCATTTCAGTAAAAATCCATAATATCTATAATGATAATGCATTTTCAACACATTCCATCCTCGTGTCTGCTTATTATTTTCAGACAGATTGAATACTTTTAAAATAATAATTTCGTGCCCGGAAATGTTTTATTTGTTTTAATTTGTGATGCTACGCCAAAAGAACTCATTTTACAATCCAAAATACATTGTCATAAAAAATCTAACCATCGCTGATCCACTATCAAATTATTGGAAACAATTAATTCTAGAATTCTCTTCCACAAAATAACAATTTCAGTAATATGCTCACACGTAATTACTTTTCTTCCCTTAAAGTAAAGCCTACCCATATTAATATTTTCCAGATCTATTCGTGAATGTAAGGAAGTTACGAAGTTGGCGTATGATTTTCAAAAGGTTGTATTAGCCTGATCTAAAGCATGACAATAAGTGGAAAAAGTAGGATTCATTACAGTCGGTATGCTTGGTGAAATTGAAGTGAATAATTAAGATCAGGGGTAGAAATTAGAATATTTAGTCCGTAGTCCAAAGGGCCAGTGACTAGATGTCTTCCCTGGTCCGTAACATTTATCAGTGGTCCGTAAAGATGATTTTAAAGACAAAAGAAATTATATGTGCAATCTATATTGATTTCCATTGAGAGTTGAATAAAATGTTAATATCTATTATAAAAATATTAAATATATCAAATTATATGCCATGTATGGGTAAAATTAGAAGACATGTATTGTGGAACCAAATGAGGAAGTTTGCAAGCGAAAAAAACAAAGAAAATGTTCCTGGTCCATCAGACCAATAATAATTCTTCCCTGGTCCGTAACATTTATCAGTGGTCCGTAAAGACGATTTTAAAGACAAAAGAAATCATATGAGCTTGATCAACCTATATTGATTTCCATTGAGGGTTGAATAAAAATGTGAATATCTATTATAAAAATATTGAATAGATCAAATTATATGCCATGTATGGGTAAAATTAGATGACATGTATTGTGGAACTAAATGAAGGAAGTTTGCAAGAGAAAAAAGTAAATAAAACGTTCCTGGTCCATCAGACGAATAACTTTTGTATTCTACCTGGTCCTTTATATAGTATTTGGGTGGTCTCAGACTAGATGACCACCGTAAATTCGAACACTGACTAAGATTAGAATGCAAGCTTTACAGGAAGGTTAATATTATTTAATACAAAGTACCTTTTCAAGAAAGCATACATTAACTATGTGTAACTGGTATTTTCGTGTAAATTACTAAAAACGGCTCATTCGCCAACAGTCATACACATAATCGCTCATGTCAGCACTATCTCTTTTAAATAAGGAATAAACTCTACAAAGAGAAAATAAAAAAAAATCGCCCACTTCTCCCTTTTCAAATATCAAGCACTCACTCTTGCTCATTCATTGACTCATGAAACTGCTTCATGGAGCCAAATCGAACGGCGTATTACAAGTAGCTGATCATGCATTAAGCTCCTCAATTCGAGGGCCAGAAGGAAAGCGGCCTAATTGTTTATCCCTAACTATGTCCTATAGTACCGGAGAATTCGAATGGGGCAGATATCCAATTTTGTTTGAGAGGGTCTTTTGTCCTCGCCCCTGTTTTGTGCGGATGATAAGGGGGGACGCGGACCCCTGTATATTAGGGACCTCTAATAAAATGGGTCAGTTATTTCGAACTCGGGGGGGGGGGTGATCCAACTGCTGTTTACTTCGATTTTCGTGATCGATTGAGGGAGATTTTTAGGGGATTTGACAGATGGAAAATAGCAGAAGCAGTATCACAGTTTGACAAATGTTGAAATTGGCTTAGCAACAAAGCAACACAAGTCATATCACTTTAAGCGCTGCTGGGAAAATTACGCAATACACTGAAAAAAATGTTTTGTTGATTCAGCAAAATTTTGGTTGTCTCTATTTCAAAGAAATAATTTTGTTGAATCAACAAAAATTTTGTTAATTCAACCCAAATATTTTGTTAATTTAACAAACATTTTGTTAAAACCAACAAAATTAGTCGGTTGAAATAGCGCCAACCAAATTTTTGTCGAATGAACAAAATTTTGTTCAATTCAGAAAACATTTATTTACGTGTAGGTAAACGATAAAATAATTCAACAAGCTCAAAATTTGAATATAGCACTTTATTCGACGAATCGAATCACTGTTATCTCACAAACAAGTACACAGAATTTACTAACAAATGTAACAGCAAATCATTAACTATCACAGCAATAACACTATTTAAATTGCGATATCAATCGTGTAGCTTTGCTCTCTATACCCAGGCAGCACAAACTTGTTCAAAGGCCGTAATTTCCACGTTCAGATAGCACGTTACCATCCCGTACAGATTTACAGTGTCGCTTACGTCAGAATGTCCGGACAAAACACGTACAATGCTCGTCAAAATCTCGGTCCAGTTCAGTGTTCTCCACACGTACTTAAAACGCTGTATGGCTAATTATGCAGGACGTACTATAAAATTAAGTAAATAACCGATATTTTACAGCTTTTTTTGAATCAGTTTCGTTGTTTATTTGAATTGACGGCTAATTAATAGGATTGATGTTTCTTAGTAATATTTTCGAATTATAAATCATATTTTCAATTATAATTATATTACAAAATTGTTTCTGTAACTTGCACTTACTTTGTTAAGGTACAGAACAGCAAAATGTCCAACCACAAGTCTTTGGCGGCAAAGAGCACTGATTTGTTTAAGGTGTCTTAGTGTCCCTCTAGGGGGAATTTTTGTCGTCGTTTTGCACTACATTGAACCTCTTTAGTTTGTGGCAGCCTACGTGGATTATAGAACGGATTGTAAAATATGTTGTCTGTACGTTAAGCAGTCCTAATAAGAAAATCATATTAGGATATTATTATTAGATATTTCAGAGTACTACAGTAAAACGTAACAGTAAAACACTAATTAACCTAAGCACAAATTTTGAACCAGAAGGTGTTTTGCACAAACCCCGTTCTGGTGCGAAAATTTGTGTGCTAACTAGGTATCCACATGCCCTAACTATTTGAACTCCCTCGACAGTGAGAGAGACTTCCTATTTATATATGTCCAAGCAGGGTGTGACGTCATATAGATTGTCACATCATATTTCTCGAATTTTCTCGTAATTTCTTTCCTAATTGAGATGCCGCCAAAATTACCACTACTTTCGAGAACTTTCTTTTGGTGTCTAATTTCGCCAAATTTGTCTACAAGTCACCAAAAGTTCGCCAAGTTTGTCGCCAAGGTTAAGGGGTAACCATTTCACTTGCAAGAATGCCTGTACAATACCTTTTCCAGCAATGCACATTAATGCGAAAAAACAACATTACAATTATGCAACAATACAAAAAATGAGTCAAATTAAAAAGGAGCAGTAATTGCAGCAATTTTATTTGCAAACAGTTGTTACAATTTTTTTTTTTTTTTTTTTTGAAGTGCAGCTAAAACTGAATGCAGAAGTACAGCCTAGTCCTATAATAGTTCACGGTGTTTTTGTAGTAACGCCCAGACGCAGTGTGTCACATAAGGCGGCAGTCACTTTGTGACCAATATTTGACGTAACTAGAATCCATTATAACTGCTATGTCACTGCTTGCTTATGACTTCAGTGTGACATCATTATCATTTTGTGGCGTCTGTGATAATATACTAGGAATATCACCTCTTTGCTTTCAATAACTCACACTGTAACTTAAGTATGACGTCACGGAAAGACATTCGACCGATAAAATTACATCACGATGTTATTATGGATGTAATCACTTGAAAACACGTGATAGACGAGAGACAAAATTATGCTGACGTGTTTTTCCGATCAAGAAAGCCGAATTAATAAAATCGTGCCAAATACCGACAATCTTGGCGACTTTTAGGCGAAATATCTTCAAACATGGCCCCAAATAAAATTTTTCCAAAACTGACACCCGGTAAGCGATAGTCACCAGTATTTTGCCAGAAAACTCCAAAATTTAACACAAGAAGAGCAGATTATCCGAAAATTGTTAACAATACTGTTAAAAGAGAATTTCGTTATAAAGAGATTTATTGTAATTTATTCGTTAATCTGAAGTATTCATAAAAGTTTGTTGTCACGAGATTTATGGTTTTATCGTTGTAACGCGAGTCCTACGTGCTATGATTTAATATCCGAGCTCTTGTGATATTTTTAGCTCTATGAAATGAACATCGAAAAAAATTGTAGTATTATTTTGCTTCGTTAAATATTATTTTACATTGTTCACTAAATTTTATCTGAAAAGTTATTTAAAGTACTATAATTCTGCCTTAGTATTTTTTCTTCTTCTTTTAAGAAAAATTTTAATGAGAAATTCATGTTTGCAACTAAAATGGGGTATAAAACTATAGATTTAAATGCAGTTTTAATGAAATTCAACGTAAACTTTCAAATTTAAGTGAAATGTTGATAAAAATATTTCATTTACTAAGATTCCTCTAAGCAAGTCTAACACATATATTTTAATAATATTCATACAGTACATAACTAGCCTATTTATCTGTGTTATAAACCAAAAGGTTTACAAAAGTTCTAATAGTTATGAAAATATTTCCATTCTTTTATGAAAACTGAGTATTTTTCTGAAAAAAGGAGCATTTTGAAGAAAAAGATAATAAGAAAATCAATAAATAAACACAATAATATTCTGTTTCATAGCAAAGCTAATAATGATCAAAATATTCTGGCAAAATTTAAATCAATATCTTCAACATATTACGAGATTTGTTATGTTATGAGGTAACATTTATCCTAAAGAAAGTTATGAAAAACTCACTTTTCCAGAAAACGCGTTTCAAGATTTTAAAACTGGAAAAAATACTATCCTTCTGGTTCATTATTTCTTGTATAACTTAGTTTCTAGCCATTGTAGAAACAAAGTAAAACGGTTTTGTAATCCTAATCGTGTGATCTATAAAATAAGCAATTAAAAAAAGATTTCCTGAAATTTTCACGATACAAGGATTTTTTGAGCAGTCTTATAACTTAAGTTACACTGAGGCCAGATTTTAGAATTCCAGTAACAAAATGTGCAAGGCTTAATTAGAAATTTATATTGGAAAATTTAGAAGAGTTTTGCTTTTTTATGTCATAGCACTAATACAAAACTTTCCAGCTACTCTTTCGGCGTTCGTACATTCACGTTAATTTTAAAACAAAAACTTCTTGTTTTGCGTATTCGACATCACTGTACAGATTCTTTCAAACTTGTCCATTTTGATAAAAGGAGCAAAATACGGTTTGAAGATTTGATTCTCTGACGTACACCACCAGCTCTATTGTTTTCAAAATATTTTCTTTTCTTGGTGAAATCCAGTCGATGTTGAAGGGTGCCAGTATGTTTGATAGGTTCTATGGAGCATCTTTATCAGCTGTATTTTCTATTAACGGTTCAAATTTATATTTATTATACCGGAATGACTTACAAAATCCATTCATTGTAAACAAAATATTGGCAGACATTAAAAAGCATTTATAAATATGAACGAATTTAATTGCATTAATTTTAATATAATCACAAAGATTATTAAATAATTTTTATTTATATAAATCCTTTTCTTAAGAATTACATTTGTGAGAATTGCAAAATGTTCTGTAATACACGTGTCAGTGGTACACGTAGAAAAAAAGCAATGCTTATAGTAATAAAATATAACAATTTAAAAAAAAAATAGCCCTAGAAATTGTTTATTCAGGAAGCCCTAACAAATCATAAAATAAAAATATACTTTTGCCAAGAAATGCTATGAAGAAATGAAAATTTTAACAACTAACAAAATTTTAGAGAAAAATACATTTCACTTTTGCAAAAGATAAAATTTTTAAATATTAGCATTCGAAATCTTTAAAATTTATAAGTTAATGAATATTTGTACAAAAACTAATAACTAGGAATATTGGTCTTGAAAGCTTTTTAAAATATTTTGAATATTTAGGAATTTTCATCTCTTGCAAAAGCGAAATTTCTATAATTTTATCTAAAATTTTCTTAGAGTAGAAAATTTTCGTTCTAGCTTGTCTTCAAGAATAAATGTTATTTTATGATTTTCAGGGCTCCACAATTCCCATTATATCTCGGCAATTGTAGTTAAGAAAATGAAAAGAAAAGGAAAGTAAATAACAATAATATAATATGCTAAAATAAATATGTAAACATGCTGAAATTTAATTCGTTATGTGGTTTTGTAATTGTAAAAATATATTTATTAAAACGTGTTGGTTGCAGAGTTCAATTTACAGATTACTTTTACTTTGTATAATTCGAAAATATATCTGTAGCATAGCAAAGTGTTAATGGAGTGTTTTTGAGGAAAGTGCTGAGAACTTTTTAATGTTTAAGTTGAGAACTTTTTTAATATAGTATTCTTGCAGGATTGATCTAATAAAAAAAGATTTTAATTGCTGAAATAACGTATAGTGTGACAGCTGAAGAAAAAAATAGTTTCGTGTTAAGATATTTCTTAAGTACCACAATTTTTTGAAATTCTTCTAAAATTGCTTTATGCTCACTTAACTCAAAGGGAAAAGCAATTATTTAAGTCTTTTAGCATACCTTGTCTAATTTATATAGCCCTGCTTGGTATATTTTAGATCTTCAACGCGGTGACATAAAGGGTTAAAATCTTCCATGTTATTATTGTTATTTTTTAAAGTAAATTTTTATTTTGTTTCATATTTTGCATTATGATGCACAATACACTTATAACCTCAACCCATTTCTGCCTAGTGTCCCTTTATAGGGGCGGCATTTTCGCTATCAGTCGAAAACGTTATTTATTTTTCCTAGCCTTTATTCACAAGTATTGAACCTCAACTCCACAAAATATGTTAACATGACCAAGTAAGGATGTTGACATTTCAATTTTTATGCATAATGATTTTTTAGAAAATAATCCCTTGATCAAGAAGTTGGTATAAAATTTATTTATTATTGCTGGAATCAGCAAAAATCGAAGAAAATCGGAAAAATAACTGGGCACAAATGGTTTAAGTGTTGCCTATGTTTTAAGCTATCGTAGAAGTTTCGAAATTTCAGTTGCAACATTATTTGAGACTGCGAGAATTTTTTTTTAAATAACTTAATAGCGTTTTTCATCATTATACATCAGAACTGACACAGAGTTTTCCTTTCATACTCTTGGCATACTTTAATACACTAAACGTCGTCTTAATCTCGAAACAACAATCCCTTATTTTCTGAATTCGACGTCGCCATACAGGTTCTTTGGAAATTCTCAGTGGCTGATGAAAACAGCAAGTGACAGTTCGCAAGATTTAATTTTCTGCCCTTGACACATTCATTGTTTTCCCAATATTTTCTCCTGGTGGATGATGAAACATGTCAGAATCTCCCATAAGATCTGTCAGGCATCTCGGTTCTAGTTTCTATTGAAGCTTATATAGTATTTATACATATTAAAAGATAATAATTTTGTGATTGGTTTGAGGAAAAGAAACCTTATGGGGAGGAAAATAAAATGAAAAGCATATCAAACGCATCGATTATGAAACATTTCCATCACAACCGCCGTCCTTTGCACGAAATAAAGCTGAGGTTCTATCGCCAAACTTGGTTAGATTTTGAATCCCCAAAAAGTTTTATCACTATTAATGTTAGTTTACGAGACGCTATAGAAATGATGGAGAAAAGGAACCATATAGGGAGGAAAGGTAAATAAAAAGCATGTCAAACACGACGATTATAAGGCATTTCCTTCACGACTGTCGTTTTTAGCACCAAATAAGGGTAAGCACGATTACAATGAGTAAATGTCAAACTTCATTTTTAATACCCATAAAGCTTTATCACTATAAAGGGGACAATTTACCCCAAAATTTGGTCAAAAAATCAATTTTCTTTTTAAATAGTAAATGAAAGTCTGTTAAATTCTGAATACTTTGACATCTAATTTTTAATACGCCAATAATATCACGAAATTTGTTCATACACACACGATTTCATTGAAAAACAAACTGTTTAAATGGCTTTTTCTCCATGTTCATATTTTCTTCACTTTCATATTTTAAAAATGCTATGGCTTTTTTTGTATTTGAGACGAAGATTTAAAATTTTTTGCACATATTATTTATTGTATATCTGATAAATCTGTGCATGGAATTAGTCTTCAGTATTTTTTCTTCTATTTTTCTATTCAAATTATACAAAGATATGCTATTTTTTATTGTCTTATTCTATAGTTTTCAACAGAAAAATAATATTAAACGTTCTATAGGATGTATCTAAAAATCCATGCACGGATTGTGTGATATGTGTTTGAAAATCTTTTTTTTTAATCGGGCAGTCTTTATTTTTTTTAATGTAGTAGATATTTAAATAAATTATTTATTTATTTATTTTTAATTTTTCTTAATTGTGCAGTTTAAAATGATTGTTTCAAAGTGTAGTTCTGTTGAACATTGAAATGCATTCTGTTCGTTATTTGTACCATAATTTTTTTAATGAAAAAAATATTGAAATGGTAAACTGTTCCCTTAATGATATTTCACGAGATGCCTTAAAAAAAGTGTCGTGGATGGAATAGTACAATCTTGATAATCCGACATATGTGGGATCAGGCAACCGTCGGATTATCAAATAATTCTGGATTATCCAGATTTCTTGTTTTTGAAAAAAACATAAAGCCTCGAGAACGGCATTGTAGTACACTATATAATTACACTACAAAATATATAAGGTAAACTTAAAAACAATGACAGAAGAGCGAGGGAAGAACAAGATTAGGCAAGCTTGTTTACAAACACTAAAAAAAATTTCGAAACGTTTTATGAAATTATCTGAAATCTATCAGATATACAACAGAAATTGTTGTAAAATTGCAATATCATTGTTTTACCGGAAACTTTTCAGACGCAAATCTGAAGCGTTCTTTTTTTCCACTAAACCTATCATAAATGTTTCTCACGCTTTGTGAGAAACAGTTACGAAAAAAGTTGCCTTACAGTTAGCTGAAACGTTTCTGAATTTATTTTTACAGTGAACGGAGTGGTCGGCGGATCGGAAGACCATATGTTTAGCAAGAGTGTCGGATAATCGAACGTGCCGGTCTAACAACCGAATTATCAAGAGTGTTCTGCATTTTTATCCTATAAATGAATGGTGCTCGGTAATCAAACTCTACGCAAGTTGGTATGTTTGAGATGGATAAACAGCCATAGACCATTAGGTATTGGAATTATTTTGAGTACTCCTATTAAATAACTGTAAGTGCTTCATACACCTTTTTCGATGGAGTGTGTTGTTTTGTAATCCTTGGTGACATATATCTATTTCGCTTTGCTTGAAATAGACTAATATCTCTAAAATGTATTTATACAATGATAACTCATAGCTCATAATGTATGGAACTACTTTGAAAATTTTGTAAATAAACTATAAATACTACATAGTACAATACAATGAAATAGCATATATAAAGTCCTTAGAAACCGATACATATTTTCGAAAATTAGAGCTTTTATAGGCGAACAGACAAACCGAGATAATTACTATTTCTCAATTTTATTGGAATTCTTTTTTAGCTCTTCCTAAAAAAGTTGAAATGTATGACTTTTGAATGCGCACCCTTCTGAGTCATTTCGCTTGCAGCACAATTGACGAAATTTCGAGCTTTCTTCCACATTCTGTGTAATTGCGATCTGTAATTTTTTTTCAATTTACATAGTTATAGCCATTTTCAATCACTTTATGCACTTTAAATGACCCGACATACGATACAAATAAACTTAACTCTTTGTATCACGGTGTTGCAGATCTGCAACACACCAATTACAGCTGTATAAATGAATCATAGTGTACAAACAATGCTTGTTCCTCCTTGAATGACTGTTCCTTTCTAGAATAACGCGAGCACAGAATTATTTATACTTAAATTATTATAACTTAAAAAAATTCAGAAAAGTTTGTGATACTTGATAAATTTTGTAACGCAAAACTCCATTTTGTCCTTCAGCAGTCGCAACTATTGGTTATTGCAGCACTAATATAGTGCTTTTTCGTAAGTCAACTTTACAAGATAAACAATGATTTAAAAAAAAAAAATTACCCAGCTTAAACTGTTCACAAACACTTTAGTAACACTTTGGTGTACTACAGATATTTAATCTACAGTGTACTGCAGATATTAAATATATTTTCAAGTAATGCAAAATTGAAAATAACAGCTTTATAATTACTTCAGCGAAAACACTTTGGTCAATAAATTTTACATGAATTACAAAACTAGGAAATAAATGCTTTAAATATTTTTATAATCTGTTTATTCACAAATTCAACCTAGGAAATTTCAATAACATTCAAAATTTTTTTTCGGGTGACTGCAAACAAACATGAAATGTGCTCGTCAGTGTGCAAAATTTACACTTTCACACGAGTTAAAATTATTTTATTCAAAATTGTAGTACCCACGTTGATTCAGAGCAAGAAAAATTATTAGATAGTCGTGTTAACCCTTTGAGGCGCGACCCTTTCCCAATGCTGAGAAAAGGGCAGCCGTTGCCATCGCTCGACTTAACTACCAGCAAGATGGCGGACGATCGAAACGTTCATCGCGTGCCACAGATCTAGAGACCCCTTTTTGACGACAGCTGGCTGTGCCGCACAGCCAGCTGCGTCAAAAAAGGGTCTCTAGATCTGTGGCACGCGATGAACGTTTCGATCGTCCGCCATCTTGCTGGTAGTTAAGTCGAGCGATGGCAACGGCTGCCCTTTTTCCAGCATTGGGCAATCCATCCAGCTGTTCTCGCATTCTTCCATTTTCCAGCTGATGTCAGTGCTGTTAATAATCATCGTGACAATTTTTTTACGGGAAATGACGCGCTAAAAAGTAATAGATTCTCGTGGAGCTATGTCACCCGCAACTATTTTTATAGAAATCAAATCTATTCTTCGAGACTGGCAACAGTCAAAACGTCAGAGTTCGGTGTTCCCAGAGCGGGAACACTGCGCGTTAAAGGGTTAACAGTTGACACAGAAAGGTCCACACAAGTAAAACTCTGGAACAAAGATATTAAAATTCGTTTCTGCACGCTCCAATAAAAAAGTTTTTAAATTTCGGTTGTTGAGATATAAACGGTTAATATCGAATTTCTCAAACTGTATTACCATTTTTCGGTCAATTCATTTGCCTGTGAGGACTTACCCTATAAAGTAACCCATAAAACTACTCATATTTTTTCCCCAGTTAATTATTTTTTGAAATAGAATCCCTTACCATTCTGTGCGTATATAATCCTTTTTTTCTCCCCATCTCTCCCCAAAATTATCTCCCATCTGAACCCTGACCAATCTCGGCTAATTGTTTTACCATCCTCCGGCCCTTTTTTACTCGTCACGGAAGATAGTATTCTTGTTCCAGGGAAAAGAAAGGGCAGAGATCAGGGCGGCATCGGGGCACCCCCTGGGAAATTATACGCCCCCCCTCCTCTCGCGTCTGTCTGCCTGCCCGGGTTCGGATTACGGTACGTTTGAGGGCACCCCGGAGCACGTGACCCATCCCCGGTCGCTATTATTTGCCGCGATCCCTGTCCTTGTAATGGTTGTGTTCGTCGGGTCTCCGTACAGAAGGATGTTATTTTTCTACACTTACGCAGTGTTAGTTCACAAAAATGAAGTATTGGGTGAGAAGTTACCCCGACGTTTTTCTTAAATTCATTAATAAATTATTTCTTTTTAACCCTTTATCTACTGACACTGGCAGTACTTAGAAGTACCGTTAAATTAAAATTGAAAAAAAAGAAAGAAAAAATAAATAAAAAATCTATTCATTGTAGCCATTCCTTTCAAAAATCACTACCAAATACTTCATTTAATCAGCTTATATCACGATTGCATGTTCTATTAGGTGGATTGTTTTTAAATAGACAGCTTTCCGCTCACTTTCTAATCATGCCGACCCCCCCCTCCTCACCCAAAAAGAGCATTAGCTAATTTTCCGACCTATTTTTTATGATTAAAAGATTAGATTTTCTAAAAGTGCGTCAATCAAAGTATTATTTGATTCCTTCAGATTGGTTGGTCCTATATTCTTTTGAAAAAGACTCGTTAACTGTTTATAAAACCAGTCATCACACGTATAGCTTATTAATTTTTTCGCAATTTTCTTTTTTTATCAAATTAATCAGTATTTATGATTCATAGCCTAACTATAACCAGAGAAAACCAATATATTCACGTGGATATTCTTAGCAATTCTTAATTCAGTAAATAAAGGGTTAAACTCCACGTGTCATTAAATGTTTCTGACATAATGCTTTGAATTATTCCAAACAGGGTGTTTCGTTCAAAAAGAAGCTATGCTTAGCGCTAGAATGTTTGCGATTGTGTTTGTGGATTAAGGTCGGTTGACTGCACTAGGTTCCTAGGCCTATATGGGAAATGCCCTCTGTGGGGGACTTTCTTATGAATCCTAGTCTGTATTTACGCAGGGTTTCGGAGAAAACCTCGGAAAACTCATAACGGCTAGGTCGACAGGCGCGACCGGGATTTGAACCTGGTAACTGACCTGCCGCCTTTCAGTTTCGAGAGCAGAACCTTTCAGCCACTGGTGGGGGGGGTTCGCACTAGAGTACTATTTCGTTCACTCTGGTATTTTCTGACGGCAGAATTTATAGACATTTCCGAGCATATGATTTGTGGATGTCGGCACATTTTCAATGCATATATCAAGAGGATTGCTAGACAGCAGGGCAGCGAGAATTAAATGTTGGAAGACGCCAAGGTCTGCAATTTTTAATGGTTTATTGCAGTTTTGGCGTAAAAAAAATAAGTTTTCACAACTTAAAATGTCTTGGCAATGTCTTCCGTATTCGGCTAGAAAATGGCAAACCCTACAGTTTTTTATAAGAGAAGTATAGTTAGAATACGCATTTCAGATACACACAAGATAATAAATTTTTAAAAATTTCCCACATCTCACACATGCAGAAACGAGATAGCTTAGAATGTAGTCATACCTTTTTTTTTCATTAAAAGTACCCATTTTAAGGTGAAGTTATGCCTACTAATCATAATCTAATGCCCGGTGTGAGAAATTCCCAAGCAAAAAAAAATTTTTTTTTTTTTTTTTCATTGAAATGGTGTTCGTTTAAGTCACTAACTTAAATATAATAAAAAATTGTGAAAAGAGTTATTTTTATATGCTTTTTTAATAGTAGCACTATGACTTTAAAACTCCTCTAAACATTGTAAATGAAACTATTAAAAAATTATTTTGTATCAAGTGAAAAAGGAAGCATTTTCTTACATATAAATAGCGATTATTAATCTTCCTTCATAATAAATACAGGGTGAATATAAACTTTTGGGCAAAGTTTTAAGGGGTGATAGGGCACATAATAAGGGATCAGAATCACCCCAGACAGCACAGCAAACTTGCATCAAACTTGCAGCAAGCTTGATTTATCAAGTCAATAAGCTTGAATTAAGCTTGAAATTTTCAAGCGTGTAAGCTTAATGCAAGCTTGAATCAAGTGTTCTAGTTTACACTTGCACAGCTTACATTAAGCTTGACATTTCAAGCTTGAATGAAGCTTGACATTTCAAGCTTAAAAAATTTTCCTAAATACACGTGGCGCCGGTCGGCGAACTCGCCCCACTTATTTTACTTTGCCACGCATTTCCCCCCTCTACGCTGAAATTTCAATTTAATTTCATCTGTTTCCATCGAGTGTTCTTGGCTGGAATAGAACCCGGGACCTTTCGGTTGGGAGTCGAGCTCGCTATACGTTCAGCTACTAAGTTTCACGCAAATATGACTAAAGTTTGAAGTGTCTTATCACGCCGTTTTCTCGCCAGATTGATAAGTGGGCGATGTGTTATTTGTTTCTTTTATTTTTCCATGGGATGCATCAAAATTAAAATAATGTTATGTGTGATTTAGAGACTCTACTAATAGGGAAATAAGCATAATATAAACTTAAGAGCAGCACACGTTTTAAAACTTTCAGTACCGCAACACTCATGAGCAATACTGCTGGCCAAAATCGAGACAAACGACTGATTTTGAAATCAATTTCGTAGTATAATTGTATTTTATTTTGAAGAATTTCCATATTTGGAAATATAGAATGGGTTTACTTACTTAACACAAATTCTGTGTTAAGTAATCTGAAATCAAAGAAACAGATAGTTAAACGTTACTTCGAAATGCTTTATCACAGTTGCTAACATGTATGGAATACAAACACTTTAGTGATTTTTGTAAATATTTCTTAAAATAACAAATAATTGAAAAATTTTGCTATTTTTTAACGCTAAAAATTCTCTTTACAAATGTGGCTAGTTATTTTCCTACATATTGGTATGCTATATCGATATAGAGCATTTCGAAGAATTAAAAACAAGTTTAAATTAATTTATACAAATGTAAATTTGAATTATTTTCATTGTCCATACTTTATAATTAAAAAAAAAATATTTAACTTCTGAATTTTTTTTTATCCTTTGTAATTTTATTTTAAAACTACAAAAGTGTAAGATGTAAGATTTTTGGGCCCTAAAATCTGTAGGCCCTGGACAGTTGCCCCGTTTGCCCTGCCGGAAATATGGCACTGGTAATAAAATAAAACACATCTTTTACGAACGTTCAGCAAATTTGAGGGCGCTAGACAATTAATGTCCATTCTCTTTCACAGATGGCGCCATCACTGCGCACTAAAATCAAGCTAAAGTTAAGCTTGCATTAATACGTCAAATTCAAGGAAATGTCAAGCTTGATTTAAGCTTATGTGCTGTCTGGGACATAGCAATGTGGGGTCGGCAACGTCGTCTTCGTGTAGCTGTTAATAATCACTTCGGAAAATTGCCGAAACAACAGTGCACTTTCCGACCATTTTTTCGTCAGAAACTAATGTGTTTTTCTGCGAAAACAGAAGACTAAAATAGATAGTTTAAAAATTCTATTTTATTTCATGGATGACGTTTTTGGAGACGAGTCTATTTTTTATGAAATTTGGTTAAGAAATTAGACGGACACTTCAATACTTTTCCCAAAGTGTTTATTACCGGGTAAGTTAAAACTGCGTTTTTCACCCCAGATTGCTATATGATTACGATTCCTTATTGTGTGCCCTATCACCCCTTAAAGTTTTGCCCAAGAGTTTAGATTCACCTTGTATTATTAAACTAGCAAAAAAAAAAAAAAATTAATAGTAGAACAGGTTGCTTCTAAAATGTTTTCGCATTTTTCATCCATTAATGCTACCATCTGTGAACCCAAACTACTGCTGTTATTAATTAAAGGAACATTTAATGGTTTTATGACTTCAAAATTATATTTTGAAACATTTTTCCCATAAAAAAATAGCGTTTAAAGGATGGTAGCATATTTTCTACCATGGGATTAGAGGATTTTAACAAGTAAATCCATCGTGACCAGTCTTATAATCACACGGCTAAACACTTTTGACGGTCTAGCACCTTTTCATATTCTGTATTTCGTTTAGAGCATAGGTTCCCAACCTTTTTTGAACTGGTGCCCCCTTTTCTAGTGAATATTTCAATACCGCCCCCCCTCCCACTCCAGAAGAAACAAGAGCGTACATAATGCAAGTGTGAACAACAATTAAATTTAAAAAAAAAATACTAATAGATAGAATGTGGTTGGATTTGAAACGCTACAGAATTTCTTCTTCATTTAAAAAAGAGGAATAAAAGTCTTACCTTACCTGTTATAAAGACAGGCAGGGGTTTTGATAATACGAAGTAATAGATAATAAACTATTGCTTTCTGAATAAATTAATTGACTGTTTCAGAGAACAATTAAAACGCATACTTAATTATATTAAAAAGTATTTTTATTAAAATTTGTTTTTATTAAAATATTATCAGCGTAATTTTTAAGTCTTTTTTAGACTATATTTGGTTAATCTTCACACGCCCCTCCGTGCCATATCAACGCCCCCTAATTTTCTCTTGGTCTTTTACCGCCCCCCTGAAAGCCTCAAACGCCCACAAGGGGGCGTTATCGCCCACGTTGGGAACCTATGGTTTAGAGCAAATACAAAATAAACCATTTATTTATTCCTATATAATGGCATCGTTACTCGAGGCTTTTCTCGGGCGCCATTTTATGCAACTCGGCCGTCTCATCTCTTCCAGTGATCGGGTATTTAATACAGAAAATATTTCAAATCTGGGCAGTTTCGAAAATAATTGAATTGTCTTTCTGGAAGGAATTTAAGTCTGAATAATTGTACCCCGAGGAAGCGAAGCGATAAGTTCTCGAAAAGTCCTGAGAAGTATTCTAGGAAATAAACGTCTTACTTTAAAGAGAATAATTTCCGTATAGAAGTTGAATTTTAAGAACGAAAGAGCAATATCTACTGCTATGATATTGTTTCTAAGAAATAATATAATAAAATTTGAATCATTACAAAGAATAATGATGTGATATTAATAAGGTAGTAGAGCAGAGGAGGGTATTATGGGATACGACTTTTACATTTACTATACAGGTTTTTGAATACAATCACAAAAATCATCATTAGCACACTCTATAACTAACTGCAATGAATTGTCAATTGTCAATAAAAACACAATTTATTTTGTTGTTATAGAAAATATTAATAAAATAACAAAAAACCTCAAGAAACTGGTACTAAAAGATTAAAAGATTGTTCTTAAAAGCAACCTCCTTTTTTATCCCTTCTTTTATTCTCCGTGGTCTGTTGATTTTTCTTTTTCCTAATTAGCAACATGCTGTTCTCTTTCGTTTCGTTTATCTTTCAGTTCCCACTATTCCCTGAAACTTGCTGTCAATTGATGAAGACCGAATATTTTCTCGGTCGAAACGATCGTATTGATCACGATAAGTACTTTGTTATGTGTGTTATTTTACAAAGTTATACATGTATCATTAATGAAACAGATACTAATGGAGGTTAATGGGAATTAGATACCAAAATTTTAACCATACGACATTTATTTCATTAAATACACCGAAAAAATTTTGTGAGACATAGCAAATACAAAGTCCAAATTTTATCTATAAATGCTCATTTCTCAAAATAGCAAATTTTGGCATTCGGCGGAACTTTGAAACGCTTACAAATAATACCTTAAACTTTTTAAGGCTTGTTCGTAGTATGTTTAGAATAAAAGGAACTATTATTATAAACTAGATAGAAGAATATACAGAAACATAAAAGACCGTGTGAAACGCAAGAATTTCTTTTTTTCCTGATTAAAATTGAGCTCTGTTCTTACATTTTTAAACATCGTAGTGACTGTAGTATAAATTATTATTAGGAGTATTTTCTTTAATTTATGGTGAAATTTGTTTGAAAATATTGCAACATTTGGTTATCCTGTGCGGAGTGCATTGTAATAGTTTTGAATACTTAAAATTTTGTGTTATATTTGTGTCTTTAAGTAACAAATAAACTGTATCATTTATTTCATTTTAACTATAAAAAATAATATCTTATATAAGTCCGTGAGACTAGCAAAAATCATTTTTATTTTTAATATTTTTTGTGTTAAAATTTTCTAAAGATAGAGCACTTTTTTGTGATATAATGCCTTGAATAGGTAAACGCTCCCCTCAACCTTTTACAGGCCAATATTTCCGATTGGGAACATTGAATTAAAAATTTATTCGAAAATGAAATTTTATCAATATTGACTTAATATTCAATATTGACAATATTGACAATTTTATCAATATTGGCTTATATATAACTTTTATTTAAAATTTTGTTTATAGTTGCAGCTTATTCTTAAAATTACATAATAAATAATTTTTAAGTGTATTTATTTTTCATACTTTTTCTGATTTGGTTTTTACAGGATGTTCTTTTATTATGTGAAAATGCTTATTAAAACATTTTATCTTTTAAGGTTGTTGTCATTGCCCAAAAGAGTATATTCTTTTAATAGTCGTTTTTAGTGTACTTTTCCTTTATTTATTTATATATTCTCTGATTTCTTTTCCGTTCACTTTTATTGTCCTTATTCTTATTATTGTTATATTCTTTACTAATTTATTTCTTAGTCAAATTTTCACAAATAACTATAAATGATTAAATAGATAATTTATAATGTAAGGTTCCTAAAAGCCATTCTAAAGTACACTTCGTCGAATGGAATTAATTTTACGCATTATAAGAACATAATTTTTTTTTATCAACTTTCCTATTCCAAAGTCCACAAAATTACATTGATAAACATTTTAGGATCTGATATTGTACAATTTTCTTCGAACAAGTACCACCAGTGATACAGTAAATACAGTATATACAGTGTGATTATAAATAAACTTCTTCTATAAACAGCATTCTGAATGTAAAGCAGGTGAGCAGATTACCAAATAACTTGGCATGAAGACTGAACACGAGATGCACTTAGAGAAAAAAATATAAATAAAAAATAAAGTTTTTTTTTTGTTTTGAAAAGTTTAGTTCAAGAAAGTCCACTAGGTAGCGCTTTGTATCTATAAATCATCTGAAAAAGTGTCCAACTTAGGTAAATGTTCAAACTTTTGAATAAGTTTTGAAAATTGTAAATTTTGAATTACGTATTTCCTTTATTAAATTTACTGTCTTTTCATTTAAAACGCCGTCTAGTGGACATTTTCCGATTTTTTAAAAAATCATTGGGCGCTTCTCATGTACAGTCTATATACTAAATTTGGTTACAATCAGTTCAATCGTTCAAGCTCCAGAGGCTAACTTTAATTATAAACATCCTCTCCAATAAACAATTCCAGTTTGTCAGATTTAACTGATAAAGTTCATCCAGGTAAGCAAACCTACTTTCATAGTCCGGCATCATTTATTTAACCCCTTGAGGCTCAACCCTTTCCCAATGCTGAAAAAAGGGCAGCCGTTGCCATCAGATCGACTTAACTACCAGCAAGATGGCGGACGATCGAAACGTTCATCGCGTGCCACAGATCCAGAGATCCTTTTTTGACGCAGCTGACTGTGGCACAGCCAGCTGTCGTCAATAAAGGGTCTCTAGATCTGTGGCACGCGATGAACGTTTCGATCGTCCGCCATCTTGCTGGTAGTTAAGTCGATCTGATGGCAACGGCTGCCCTTTTTCCAGCATTGGGCTATGTATCCGGATGTTCTCGCATTCTTTCATTTTTCAGCAGATGTCAGTGCTGTTAAAAAGAATCGTGACCATTTTTTAACGGGAAATGACGTGCTCAAAAGTAAAGGATTCTCGTGTAGCTATGTCACCCGCAACTATTTTTATAGAAATCAAATCTATTCATCGTGACTGGCAACAGTCAAAACGTCAGAGTTTGGTGTTCCCAGAGTGGGAACACTGCGCGTTAAAGGGATAAATGTATTACACATTGAACATGCAAACAAATTAAACCAAACCATTTCTTCAATCCCCTATTGTATCATCCTGGGGATTTCTTTGGCTCCAATTTTTGCAAGGGAGCATCTCTTTCAATGATCGCGCATTTATGCTTCCAGCAAAATATTTCAGATCGAGCCTATCTTAAAAATAATTGAATCGCCTTTCTAGAGAGAATTTAAGTTTGAATGATTGCACCCAGAGGAAATGAAGCTATATATATATATTTTCTAAAATTTCCACGAAAGCATTCCATAGGATTTAACAGCTTTAGAGACTGGATGATATTAGCTTAACAAATGGTCCGTTTACACTGTAAGAGTAAATCCGAAATTTACAGAATCCTTGCTTTTAAGAGATGGTACAATTCAAATACATATACCGTTAAAACTAATATTATTACATTAGTAATTTAGTTAATTACTTTTAAATAACATAGAACAAAAACGTGTTATGCAGAATTACTGAAAAACAAACTAAATTTTCTGCCCTGACATGCATTAACATTGTGAAATAGAGTTCAAATTACATTATGAAAGGTTTTTGATAAGGTTTAAAAAATACAAGGCGTTTGATTATTAAAAAAGCGTCAGTACATTGAGGTCATGTCTGTTACCATACATTATTTTTAACTTTTTAAACAAGAAATTTGAAAATAGCAACACCTATTTACCATTAGAATGTGGTTGGTCAAAAAAGAAATACAAGCAGGCATCTTGAATTTTTGGCATTTGACTGAAAAAGGAAAACCCTATGTCTGATAAGTATTTTTATTGCATGTCATATTTGTTACCTTAATCAATTGTGTAAAATATATTTATTTATTTGTTAATCCAACTGATTAATTTAGATCATTAGTTTTTTAGTCTAAATTCATGTCTCTTTTCATGTTCTTGTGGAATTATTCAGACTAATGAATTTTTTTCTTTGAAATGTCATATCTGTTACTGGACATGCCTGTTACTATAGTAAGTAACAGACATAACAAATTTGGTAACTAACATGACGAACAAATTTAAAAAAATTGAAAACTGTCAATTCTTAATCTTTACTCTTAAATCATACGTAAAGTTGTTAACAGAATGGTTTACATCAATACTAAAAATACAAAATTAAATGATTAAAAAAGTATTAATATCTCTGAGAAAAAATGCGCACATTCCATACTTTTTTCAATATATCCCATACGTATTCCAAATAAATAAAAAGTTGTAATTTTTTCAGTAAGCAATTTTAATACATGTATGAACACAATTCTGCATTAAACTTTCAAACAAGGGATATTTAATAGAGGTACAGGAATTTAAATGCAACAATAGGATGCAAATTTGGAACAAAAAACTGCATCTCACATGCATTTATTTTTTGCTACAAAGCTCACCACACACAAAAATGAATGCACAGATATATTGCACATGTATATTAAAACAATTACAGCTGTTTATTAATTTGGAATGCGCATGGGATATTTTAAATAAAAAATAGGAAACATATTTTTTTAAATAGGAATTTTTCATTAAAAAAATATTTACTTTTTAATTTTTAGTTTCTATATAGATGCAAAATTTTTTTTAAACAACTTTACATAGAATTAGAAGTAAAAATTTTAAATTTTAAATATTAACGTCACTTGTCCACTTTAAGGGAAAGACTGTATTATATGGACAAAAGGATTATATACTGATGTAATATATTACTTTGCATTATATTAGGGCTTATGGCTGATGTAGCCGCAGCCCAGACGTAGGAGAAAACTTTGCATTATATTTTGCAAAACATAAGTGTACAAATTTCAAAGAAAATGTCCGGTAACAGACATGACAAATTTCATCAAATCTGACAATGCAAAAATGAAATAAAAAAAGCAGGAATAATACCCAAATAATGTTCAGAAAAAAGCTATGTTTTATATTATGGAAAAAAAACTGCTTATTTTTTGAAATTATATTTTTGCTTCTTAAATTTCCAAATGGCACCCAATTCTGAACATGACCCATATGCTATATCCCGAAAAAGTGAAATTTGAAATCAACTGTAATATTTTAAATGTCCACATTTTCAGAAACAAAACACTTTGGAAACTAAAATTGTACCTTTTTTTTAGAATGAACTTACCAGTTATGTAGCGAGCATAGCAAACCATTCCATGGTTTCAATCTCATAATCGCATTGCTAATTCCCCCTTTACGGTGCAACACCATTTCATATAAATGATCTTTTATTCAAATGGAACCTTACTCGTCTGACAAACAAATTAAGCGATTTTTTTATTACTCCATAATGGCGTTTTTACTGTGCACTGCACATCGACGTTATATTTTAAAGCTAGACAATTTATAGAATAACTGAACCCTATTTTACAGCGATATTTAAAGTCTGAATAATTGCATTAATACGGAACACAGAAGAGATACGTTTTCAAAAATTCTGAGAAGAGTGTTATTTAATTTTGAAGATTTTGAAAACAAATGAATCCCTTTTACAGAGATATTTAAAGTCTGAATAATTTGCATTAATCCTCGAGAGTTGAATATCGAGGAAACATTTTAAAACTAGACAATTTTGAAAATAATTGAATATCGTTTACATGGATATTTAAAGTCTGAATAATTGCACTAATATGAGAAACGGAAGAGATATGTTTTTTAAAAGTTCTGAAAAAGGTGCTAAATAAATTGCAAGATTTTGTAAGCAATTGAATCCATTTTACAGATATATTTGAAGTCTGAATAATTGCGTTAATAGGAGAAACTGAAGATATTAGTCTCATAAATAGTTTGAGACGAGTTTCAAATAAATTGCAAGATTTGAACGTTTTCCTCCACGGTCAATGATAGCTACATAAAATTTAGTTTATAGACGTTTGTAGCTTTTTTCCATTATTTTAATAGTGTTATTTTTATGAAATCAATTTATAAATTTTAAATACAGTCGAAAACGGTTAATAGAATAGCCAATTTGCCACGAAATTTTATTAAAATAAGCGGAATATTCCATTATCCGAGATAACGGAATCGCATTGACTAATTATTATGTTTTAGTACATGGAAAATTTATTACAATAAGCAAATGACATTTTTATTACGGAAATAGTTTTATGAATTAAATAAGATTTTTTTGTTGATCATGCCATTTCTTTAATGAACTCATACTTCCCAATTTCATCTTGTTTGGTCTCACTATCGCACGCATAAACCTTTACTGCGGACAGTGCCGTATCTATACCGCTGCAGACCATTGCAAATTCATCGAATGGGGCGCCTTTCTCAATGTAAAGAAGCTCTACTGACATTGTAGTTTTGAAAACTTGGGTAAAACTGAGCAATATCTTTTCTTACAAATTTTGATACATTTTTTTTCTTTAAACTACCTATGTTCCTTCGTAGGTCACTAAAATTAATTGCACAATTAGACAAATAACAATTTTATTAAATTTTATGATTATAGTTTGTTCTGTATTCTTGAGCAGAGACCCTCGCTGAATCTTGTTCGCCTTGCCACCAGTGACGGCTCGTGACCTGTTTCAGTGGATAATTTAAGAATTGAGATAGAGGTAAATTGTACCTATCGTATTTTGAGTGTTTTTTAAAAGATAGTATAAAGTGCATGCATTTTTTCAATAGAGGTAAAATTAGAGATTGCAATCCGGCTCCAACTTCAAGTGGATTGATGGAGATCCGGGGCCGATCCCCATCAATCCACTCGGATCCGATCGGATTAGCCTCTTCAAAACGATTTCTCTTTCGTTCGTATGAAAGATGTTAAGTGGATGTATTATAAAGTTTATAAAAAAAGACTTATTTCTTAGGAAATCAACTTATTATTAACTTTTTTATAAGAGCAGCAATTGCGAATAAAATGAACAATAAAAATCTAGTATCTATTAGAAATAGTTAAATTTTAATCTTTATATTACATAATATAAGACTAGATCTAGGTTATTATATACTATATTATATATTATTATTATTATTATTAGATATAATATAATAGGAAAAATTTATTAGCAATCAGAACAAAACAATGGATATCAATGAAATAGTACTTGTGCTATTATATACTATATAATAATATATTTAATTATAAATATTATATTTATAAATGTAACATTTAGTATAATGTTTAAGTTCCGTCTTAATAGAGTTCGCAAATGACATCAATGAAAATTGTCTTATAACTTACATCATCTAGGTTTCTTATATTGCCTAAATCTAACTTAATCAACACGTGCTCATAATAATTATGTAATTTCGTCATGATAAGCAGTCTTAAAATTATGATAACAGTTATCAAGATATGTTTAATGAATGGCACAAGTATCACAATATCGATTATTTTTTAATAAACTCTCTTTAAATAATAATTTTGAATATATCGATTATAAAAAAGGGGTATATCGATTTTTAAAAAAGGATTGTAGGCAACAAACAGTGTTAATCGTTCATCTGCCAAACGATTTCTTAGAGAGTTACAAGTATAGTCAGCGGCTGAAAAGGCCCTTTCAGCTTCTACATATGTCGTTTTTATTTTCAACAAATAGTCATGAATATAAGTCAAGTATTGTCCTAGAACTCCTTCATTTTCACATGTAGTCTTTTCCTTTTTTAGTACTTCCCCGATCCAGTAAATTAGTACCAGATCCGATAAACGTCTAATGATGCCGGATCCGCCGGATTATCGGATCCAGTTTTCCGGATTGCAATCCCTAGGTAAAATATTCAAAAAACTGCGTTACATAATAGGAAAAGATTTTTACTGGTGGTGGTTAAATGATGAGACCAGGGCCTTCTGGCTCCTTGACAAGCCACCACGGCATGCCACCCTATTGTTACGTCATTGATTGCGGTCCTCGGCCTTTCATACAAATGCTGTATCTATTCATATTATCTATTACATAAATGTGAAAGTTTATTTGTTTCTTTGTTTGTTTGCCCGGGAATTCCTCCCACACCATCCAACCAATCGGCTTGAAATTTTGCACATGTATGTAAAACGACACAGAATAGTCCGTAGTCAACTTTAAAGTTCTGGAAATCCACCTGTTCCCTTATCTTTAACGATTTTTAACAATTTTCAGGGTAGAAAGCTACTCGTATGTCCGATTTGAGCACAATAGTGAGCATAGTTGAGAAAGTTAGATTTATTTATTTATTACCTTCAATAATTCAAGTGAGATTGGCGTCATTTTGATGTCACGAGTGTAAAAATGCATTAGAAATCCTAATTAAGTTAACAAGTCTTTACAAAAATTACACCACGAGCGAAATAATAAACTTCCATCTTACCAGATGATGCAGAAAAGTAAAACAACATGTTTTTTTTTTCCTTCTTCATTCACTAATTTATATTAGATATCGCAACTTAGAATGATGTCATTTTGACGTCATGAATTTAAAAATGAGTTAGAAATCTAATTAGGGTTGGGATGCAGACAGGGGCGTAGCCAGAAATTTTTCATGGGGGGGGGGGGTTACGACTACTACAACTCATATATATGTATACGTGTGTGTGGTAATGTAGTGAAGAATATACATTTTGTATGGCAAAAAAATTCTCATGGGGGGGGGAGGGGTTATGACCCCCCTAACCTCACCCCTTGGCTATGCCTCTGGATGCAGACCTCTATAGACCGTCATTATAAACCAGTTTTATTGACGATTTCAGATTTTATATATAAACCAATAATAAAACTGGAATCGGTCAATAAACTGGTTTATAATGATGGTAAATAGAGTCTGTCTCCCAGCCTTTGTTAAAAGGTTTTGACGTAAAAATTTACTATTATAAAAACCCAAACTATTTTGTTTAATGCGCGAGCTACCCTTAGCGATTTTTGAATACTATGGTTTTTCAGCCACCGTAATAACGAAAGGAAACTTGCGTTTTTAAAAATTGTGGTAAATTCGAATGTCATCTCAAGGTGGAAAATACTAATTAAGATAATACATAGTATTCGCTATCGGTTTGACGACGGTCGTTGATTCCCAAAACCGATATTCCCAAAAATAACTCAATTTGTCAATAAATTAAACCATTTTTTCTTTTGTTACTCCATAAGTGTCTTATTACTTGAGGCTTTCTTTCGTCGCCATTTTCTGCAAAGTAACTTCCTGGTCACGCTTCAACAATCGGATGTTTTGTAATCGTAAGATATATTTCAAATCTAAGTAGTTTTGAAATTCATTGCATTGTATTTCTAGTGATACTTTAAATCTGTATAATTGCACCCTGAGGAGGTGAGGCAATAAGTTTTCAAAAAGTACCAGACGAGCGGAAATTGAATTCTGGAGTTCAACCATTTTACTCCATATAAGAATGACTACCGAACAGTGGTGAGAGTTTGTAAGAATAAATATGATATTTCGACCGTTATGAACGATAGTCTTAATAATATCATTTAAATTTAGAAACTTACTTAAAAAAGTATTTTTTTTTACTATCGCAAGTAATATGAATTGCTAAGAAGGTATCACATTACCAAATTAAATAAATAAACATTCAATTAATTTTAATAAAGCTTTCAGTATGACCGATAATACATGTTATTGTCATGATATGTTTTGTATCAATATAAATAACATTGTTAAAAATATTTTTACGATTTTTATATCACTGTTTGTCGATTACTTAACGCTTTGAAGGCATGTTCAACACGCATACTGTAACAGACCTAAATGATAATTTACATCAATAACTTATTGCATGCTGGTAAAAAAACATTTAGCATGCCTTCAATTTTCTATTAAATATTTGAATTGAATTAAAAATTCTTCTAATAAATCGTGAGTGAAACATATACTGGCAAAACTTCGGTTACTAAGTGAAGATGCAATAAAGTATAACTTCCAAGATATATGTAAGAGTCATTACACATTTTAACTTAATTATAATGACGAATCAAAAGTATTCGTCATCGGAACTCAAACTTCAGATAACATTCTTCGGTACTTTCTGAAACTTTCTCCCTTCAATTAACTGTAAAATGTTTCAAAGAATTCTTTCCTCTTTCAACTGCTGTTAGACTGACATCGTCGTTGAAGGCTATTAAAGCTTATCAGTCGTCGAGATACTAACAAGGTTTATGGTCATTTTCGTTCCAATCTGACATCTCATTAAGCAGAATGTTTTCACTTCGTTCTGATAAGAAATTAGATGGAGATAAAAACGCCCGATAAATGCAATGTTTCAGTTACGTGATCCTGTAAATGTAAATGGCAAAGATAGTACTTTGGTTGATTCTCAGTAAAAGCATTGTATCAAAGGACAGAATTGGACTTGTATTTAAGCATTCAGCCCTTTGAGCAGTGGACACGTGTAACGCAATTCAAGTTATTATTGCCTTTCAATTAATTTTTAAGTTGAAAATTCATCCGATAAACCGAATTTTTCTAACAATTGTTACTCATATTCAATTTTTTTTTATACGGGTGGTATAGTTAAATTTTTCCTATGAACAGAATTCTGCAGCTGAAACGTATGAGCAAAATGCCACCAAATTTTGCGACCAAAATTGCTGTATGGATGTACACAAGATTCTGTCAAAAAATTTTTTAAACAAATTATTTTTTAAAATGTCCAGTATTTGGCGCTTTGCATGGTGAAATGAACTTTATAAATTACCAAAATTAGTTAACAGATGCTCAAAAACTATTGGATGCGCGTTGAAATTGTTTCTAAATTTCCGAATTAGCCATTTTGATTTTCAAATCTGTTGTTTTTTCGTGTAAAGCACCACATAGGGGACATTTTTAAAACTATTTATTTATTTATATTTTTTTTTTAAATTTCCTGAGCATATCTCATTTATAGTCCATATACCAAATTTGGTTACAATCAGTTTAATCGTTTTGGCAATAGAACCCTATGCATAGGGGATGCTTAATTTTAACCACCCTATATATTGTTAAAACTTCTTGATATCATAACCCTACGCAGAATTTCATTTAGTAACAGGTGTATTTCTTTTTTACCTGGTTCAAACTGTTTACTGCCATCATCGTAAACATTCAAAGATGAAACACCTCGTCTTGGAAATTCCTTGCAATATTCAAACATCACAGACGGGAAGCAGCAATACACTGCAAAAAAAGTCTGTACAGTAAAAAACTGTCAGCCAGGACGCCAATTAATTTCCGTATATTTCACAGAAGTCTTCCGTACTTTTTCCTTATACGGAAGATTTCTGTAAAATAAACTCAGATTCTGTAAAATTTCTGGAGGACTTCTGTAAATAAAACGGAAATGAACTGACGTCCTGGCTGACAGTTTTATTTTCCTGTAAATTTGACAGACTTTTTTTGCAGTAACAAAGAGGAAATCTTCAAAACAGAGTTTTACAATAACAGCGAACACGTTATGTGTTCACCAAGTGCTTCAAGAGTGATGATGAGAGAAGGTTGGACGTTCAATTCTCGACTAACTACTGAAGTCCACCGTTCACACGTGATGTACATGCACGCTAAATCCGTAGCGTCAAAATTTCTCTTAGCGGTTGCTAAAAGCTTTCGAGGAAAGGGTATCATAATCAATGACTGTGCCATATTTGTCTTTCTTGTTCCATAAAACACTTCTTCAGAATTGAAACCTACATTAAAATCGTATCCTAGAACTGTTTTACAATCTTCTCCTTGCATATTCCAACTGTGCGTGACCTATTCTAATTATACCTCATCTTACACTGTCTTTATAAACGCCAATTAATATTCCCATAAAAAGAAATATTAAGTTTTGGTAACTTTTCGCCAAATATATAAGATATCTCAAAGTTGGTTCCAGTTTTAGTGACTTATTTTTTAGCGCCAAACTGGGCGATCAGCGGCGAAAAGGACAACCTTGGCGACTTTTGACATTTACTACCTCCGCCTGCCATGCCATCTAGCAACCCTTGAAAAGTGAGACGTCGTGTCTTGACTATACAAACATTCTTGTCTGAAATTAAATTAATAGAACTCAAGTGCTAAGAAACAAAAAGTCACTTCTTAAATTTTTAGAATGACAGAGAGAGGTTTCTGGAGTGACTTTGTCAAAGAATATATATCATCTTCCCGCAAATTATCTGAACGTCAAATATTAATTGTGATTCTACGGATAAATCATTCATCAGTATTCAATATGACGTCGCTTCTTTTAATTATCAAACACATAAATATTTTTAAAATTTTTTGTGTCATTTACCAACTAATTTTCTCTAAAAGGATCATTTATTTACATTTATAATTCCCTGTATTAAGACATCAATCATAAATTAAGCTTAAAAAAAACTCTGTGCAAAATATTCAGCTGTTTACTTATTGGTATTTACTTTTTATTCATCTAAACACTACTTCTGAAAAAAAATATTTAATATTTTATGCCGATAGTGAACCACTATGAAAGCCAGAAATTATAGGAAAATAAAGAAAAAATCACCTTTTCATATTTGGTGACAATGAGAAGAAAAAATCTTCTTTTTTTTGCACATCTTATTCGTAAATTAATTAGGGTAGTTTTTTTACATGCTGAGTAATTTCTTAAGAAATATTTCATAAACTCCAGCTAAGACTGGGATAAAAATATTCATTCTGAAAATTCCCCCCAAACTGTCCCCTATCGAGCATGGGTCTTTGGTTATGAAAATCTTGTCTCCGATGGCAAATGACAGCTACACAAAGCCCCTGCTGAAGTGAGATAGAAAAAAAAAATGTGGTGCTGAAAAAAAAAAAGAGGCCTAGGCTTCCCGTTTTATTTGATAACGTGATGTCCACATTTTTATCACCTTTGACATCTTCGTATTACGTAATCAATTACTCCGTAACCGGGGATCGACGCATCACATTCAAGTGACATTCGAATGTTGGGCTTCTTTTAAAAATAACCCTGACACGTGACTTTCAAAATGTCTTTTCGCATTAGTTTAAAAAAAAGCAGAATCGAGCGAGTAAACTGTACTAAATTTGTTTGAAAGTAGAAGTGGACAGAGGTAAGGGTGATTCTGTCTATACTGTAAGTCAAAGCCCGTTGTGGAGGCAATTACAACGGGCGCTAGAAAATATGTCTACACTCAACATATTTAACCTTTGTTCGCTTAACACAAATAATTTTATATTCAATTTTTATTATGAACTCAAATCGGAATTGCATTTTCTTCTAAGAAGTGTGAAAATTTTTCGCATTCGAAAGATCTCGTTTTTTTTCTGAACATCCCCTCTTATATCAATGTTTCATAAAAGACGAAAGTAATTTTGTTTGTGAAAAAAAGATCTGCACAATCTAGAAAAACTATTTTAAACCAATTGAAATGACAATTTTTCCTAAAAAGCCATGTGACGTCAATATGACGTAATTGTCACTTGATACTCCTAATTTTGTCAAGCAAATGATGAATTTTTTTTTTTACTCTCGGAAACAAAATAGAGCTGAAAAGAGCAAAAAATCGCCTAAAAAGGAGGGAACGGGTGGATTTTCAGAATTTTAAAGTAGCACAGATTGTTTCTATACATTTTTTAATATTTGTGAAAAATTTCAAGTGGATCGCACAAAAGGCGTAGATATTATTACGCTTTTTATGCTTAACTTTCTTTTCTTTTTGAAATAATGGTGGTAAAAGTTCTATCTTGGATTGGTTACCCGGAACTGTTACAGAGTGAGCCAGTGAGTCAGCGCAACTATATAGTAGATTAATGAAAGGCAATGTTCAATTGTGCATTTCTTCTCTAGAATAAAACAACCAGGCTGGATTTAAATGCGTTTTTTAAAAAAATGATCCGTCTGCAGATGGTTTAAAGCAGAGGTGACGAAATCGCGACGCACGTGCGAAACTGGGCGCATTTGATGATTTCAAGTGTCGCATTGCAGCCTTCTGCCTATTCACTGTTTTTAGATAGAGTAACTCTTTTCATCTTGTGCCCGTGATATATCCGGGCAAGAACTTTCGAAGATTATGCGCCAGAAAGATTAAAGCACTTCAATTCTTATATACGGAATATTTTTTATACCTCATTACACACAATAGATGAAGGCCGGACTATTTTTGACTTAATTTGTGATAGTTTATTTTTAAATAGAGGGTAGCACTACTCAATTATATGCAATTTGCAAATTTTACAAATTATTAATTATGTTTGAAGTAAGTTTAGTAAAATTCTCATTTAGTGTTTAAAGCATATATTTTTTAATTTTCCCTGATTACTAGAGAACGGATCTTTAAAAAGCTGTTCAAAAGTTTCATGATTCTTGAAAGAAAAACCTAAAGCCACGGAAAGCTCAGACTACCGTAGAAAGCAGATGGCCGCTTGTTCAGTGCACTTGAAACCCAAATATAATTTCTCGCTTAAAATACTCGAATTTCCGTTCATTATTTCTCCCTATTCCAGGGAAAGCTTCCTATAATGTCCCATCCCTGCCTAGCCACTGTGCAACCCGACTAAAATGGGTGTGTTATGTTCAATCATACCAACCCTCTCTCTCTCAAGCAGCCCTTACTCATCCATTATGCGTTACACTTTGTTTTCCCCCCACAACACTTCTATTCTTCCGCTATAAATAAAAGCAGCATCTATAACAGTTTTCTCCTACATGCTTTGGAGTATGGCTGGAAAGCGCTGCATACAGGTTTATTGTGTTAGATAATTCAATAATATGTATTATTATTGAATGTCACCTATTGGTCGAATTTATTGAATGTGGTCATACATTATAAGTTACACTTTGTTAGGAATGAGTTTTCCCATACAACTCTTATACTTGTCGGCTGCACATAGAATGTACGTATTACAGTTTTCAAACGTAGTCAAACTTCTTAACTATACATTTCAAGAACATTGGGCTTATGTTCCGAAAATTACATCATTAAAATAAAAAAGATTTCTAAACTGTAAATTTTACTGACGAACTTCCTGTATTAGATCTATTTGTCTTCTCCAAACTATAGTTGGAGAAAACACTCAAAACTGGTGTTAACGTAGTTAGTCGCTGCGCGCGATCCCCCCGGGACAGTAAACTAGTGAGTGCTAGGGGGGAGCACTAGCTGCAGAGTGTTAACTATTATTTCAAGATGATTGATCAATTGGTATTCGCGATTAATTAATTGTTACGCAAAGAAGAACTCTGAAATCGTACATTTCTAAGTAATTTTGAATCCTCTAGAGCAGGGATGGGCAAACTACAGCCCGCGGGCCAAATCCGGCCCGCCGGAAGGTTTTATCCGGCCCGCGGATAGAATTTTAATTTGCCGGTCCGACGGAAATTAAAAGAAAAAATATATTTATTTATTATATATCCATATTAAGAATTATGAAGATGGCTTGAAAAAAGTGCATTTTGAGTTCGAACGCAGATTTCAAGATTTCAGTGCCATTCAAACAGAATTGGATATTTTTACCATGCCTTTCAACGTAAATTGTGAAGCAGTGAGGTCAGATTTGCAGCTTGAATTAATTGAGTTGCAATCTAACAATCATCTCAAGCAGTTGTTTCTAAATATGCCAAAGTAGTTTTACAAATCATTATCGAAAGTAAGTTTCCCAAATTTAATATCTCACCCCAGAAAATCAGTGCTATGTTTGCTTCATTTTATATATGTGAACAAGTGTTTTCAACTATGAACCTTAGAAAGAATTCTTTCAGAAGTAGACAGACAGATGAGCATTTAGCCTCGTTCCTTAGAATCAGTGCATCTCACTTCGAATCTCAATATAAGGAAAAAATGAAATCGCAATTTCATTCATCTCATTAACATATTTAAATTGTAATACTTGTATATTGTTTTTAAAATTTTAGAAAAATTTATCTTGGCCCGCCAAACTTTTTTTTTTTCGATTTTTGGCCCGCGACCGAAAACGTTTGCCCATCACCGCTCTAGAGCATAATTAGAATTACCGTATCACAAAATTATAAGCAAATAAAATTATGGTACATGATAAGTAAGTATATGGTTCTGATCATTCAGTCTTCAAATGAATGCTGTTAAAAAGCGTTTAAAATCATATTCATCACATTAACCGTAGTAAGAAAGAATAAATGGCTCACCGCATCGTAAATATTATCACAATTTGCTTAGTTTAGAGCACACAAAAGGACTATAAATCTGTCTTATCTGATAAGCAGTTTATTTTAAAGCACGGCTGTTGCTACGCTGCATGTATTTAATTAGCAATGCATAGTTTATTTTGTTTAAATTTCCAGAATTTAACATGGGAAAAATATGTGTTTAATTAATAATTTGGAGGGTATTGCCATCTTTGAATGGGAGAACTCAATATCCATATTTCCATCAAAGTTAACATTTTATCTATGAAATTAAGAATTGCCGAGAATATCAACTTGAATTTTTTTTAATTGCTAATTATTTAATCATAAAACAAACACTTTAAAATTCACTAATGCTTTTTTTTACCGTTGGCATGGTATGAAATTTTAAAATTCAAGAATTTAGCATGGGAAAATCTGTGAAATCAATAATTTGGAGCGTGTCATCATTTTTGAATGGGAGATATCCCATAAATAATGTGACGATTGAAATATTTCCATTCAAAGTTAACACTTTACCTTAAGAATGGCAAAAAATATCAACTTGAAACTTTTTTCTTTATTCTTGCTTTAGTTAGACAATGAATGATCAATACTGATTAATGTAACGTAAACGAAAATTGAGAAAAAAATAATAAACACTAGCGATACGTCTGATGACTGTTTCCTATGCAGTTAATGTCTTTATCACAAACAGTATAACACAAACAAAACACAAGAAATTCTTTGAATAACGCACTTTTGGAAAATCTAATCATTTAATCATAAAAAAAAGTCTGAAAATTCACTAATGCTTATTTTTTTTACGTTAGCACAATATAATTACAAAGTTTAATTTTCAAGAATAACATAGGAAAATCTGTGTTACATTAAGAACTTGCAAAGTGTCCCCATTTTTGAATGGCACAACTCAATATCTCTTTCATAAATGATGTGTTGAATTGCAATATTTACATCCAAAGTTAACCTCTTATCTACGAAATTAAGAATTATAAAGAATATTAACTTGAAGATTTTTCCGTTCTTCTTGCTTTAACTAGGCAATGAATGATCAATATTGGTTAACGTGATGTAAATGGAAATTGAGAAATATTTACTAGACACTAGCTATACATCTGATGGCTGTTTCATAAGCAGTTAATGTCTTCCTCACAAAGAGTATAAGCACGATCAAAACACAACAAATTCTTTGAATAACACACTTTTGGAAAATTTAATCATTTAATCATAAAGAAAACGTATGGAAATTCACTAATGCTTATTTTTTTCCGTTAGCACGATATGATTATAAAGTTTAAATTTCTAGAATTTAACATAGAAAAATCTGTGTTACATTAATAACTTGGTTCTCATTTAAAACTGTCCCCATTTTTGATTGGCATAATCAATATCTCGACATAAATAATGCTTCGAATCCAAATATTTACATCGAAAGTTAACATATTATCTACGAAATTAAGAATTATAAAAGATATCAACTTGAAAATTTTTTCGTTCCTCTTGCTTTAGCTACACAATGAATGATAAATATTGGTTCATGTGTTATAAATCGAAATTTTTTTTATAAGCATTAGCTATACGTCTGATGAAAATTTCATAAGAAATTAATGAATCTTTATAAAAAGGGATATGAATTTTTATATGAATCTTTATAAACAAAACTGATGATAAAGTGAGTGGAAAACTATTCATTTAAAACAATCTTAATTTAATAGAACATACAGCCATAATATAAGCTGATTAAATAAAGCATTTGGTTGCCTTTTTTCAAAGAAATAGTTATAATGAACTAATCAATATATTTTTAACAGTTTCATATTTACGGCACTTTTAAATACAATTAGTAGATACTGGGTTAAAATGTTAATTGCTAGGAAAGAAAGGAAACAGAAATAAAGGAATATAAATTAAATAATTGAACTAAACGAGAAGATATTAACTTCATTCTCAATCGTAAAGATATTTTAATATACCCCCAGGGCTTGAAATTAACTGTGGTCCGAGATCACTAAAATATACAACGGACCGGTAGAACACAAAAAATTTATTGGTCAGTCGGATCAGCAACGTCTTATTTACATTTTCCACTTTCAATATTATCTCATGTAGTTCTACAATACATGTCATCTAATTTTATCAATACATGTCATATAATTTGATTTATTTAATATTTTTATAATATGCATTTAGATTAGTTCATCTCTTCAAATTTCTACAGATGATGACATTACATAAAAAACAGGCCCTTAAATGATTAATTTAAATTATTTTAGCACTAGGGGGCTACCTCGCTCAATCCAATTTTGTCTACGCGATCTTGTAGACAGCTTTTGTAGCCATAAACTGTCACTGTGAAGATCTTTTCAAATGTGTTTGCCAGATTACGTGGAGATGGGGGGGGGGCATTAATAAAATATTGAAATTCGCACAAGGTTTGAAATTTTTGATATTCGATCGCTAAGTTTGGTTTCAAAATGCGCCAATTTATTATAAAGGGGTAGTATAGTTAGAAAATGACTGGCTAAGATTGTAAAATAGTTTTAGTAGGCGATTTTAATATAGATTTCAATTCAGAAGAAGTACTTTATGGAATAGAGAAGACAAATACGGTACACTCATAGATTATGATGCCCATTCCAAAGAGTATTTAAAATGGTAGAGGATAGTTGTAGAATGCTTCGCGAATGTTGTAAAATAGTTTCAGTAAGCGATTTTAGGATAGATTTCGATTCTAAAGAACTGTTTTATGGAACGAGAAAGAGTTGATTCCTATTTTAAAGCCCCCACTCTCGCCAACCTAAAAAATGCCGCAGTTTGACGAGCTTCGCAGTCTTGGGTCTCTTGGAGTTATGCACAAGCTTCAACTCTCCCAAAAGAACTAGATGAAAACTAAAGTGAACAAATTAGCGATAAACGCACCAGTTAAGGAATTTCAAGACACAACCCAAAATAAATAAATAAATTATGGAATGCACTACTTACATGCTGTTCCAAATCGCCTTTTTAATTCTAAATTACGATTGCCACATGAAAACAAAAAACCGTTATTATAACTGCATATGTTTAATTATCGATACCTTGGCGAGAGTCGGGGCTTTAAAGTAGGAATCAACACAAGAAAGACAAACACGGCACACTCGTGGATTATGATTCACATTCGAAACAATATTTAAAACAGTGAAGTATAGTTGGAATATACTTGGCGAAGATTGTAAAATAGTTTTAGTAAGCGATTGTAAAGATGGGTTTAATAGAATAAGGCAGAAAAATACGGCACACTCAAGAATATTGATATACTTTCAAATTAATGGAAAAAGGAAGAAAAGTAGGGACAATGCATAAATTATGATACGCTTTTAATATATAGTACATTGCGTATTTAAACTCTGAAAGTGTTTCATACTTTCTTTTATTTAATTATCAATTCATAGATATTCGCATATTTAATGATAAATCAGCAATAATAATTTCAAAAAGCTCACAGTTAACGTTAATACATCACCACCATGCGTATTTCGCTTCATTTAAATCATAATTAATTTTTCAAGAAGACGTCAAGGGAGAATAATATTAAACTATTGCATTTCAGACATTTCCCAAAGAACCAATTCATATCTTGTGCATGGTTTAATTTTTAACAGAAATTAGAACTTGCATTTACAAGTGATCTCGAAATTTTAAATGGTCCCCTCCATTTGTCATATTAAGCTGTTCCGGAGATATCTTGACTTGTTCTTGAACTCGTTCAATTATTTACAAGATGATTTTTAGAGCGCTCTCGAGACATCTGTTTTAATTAACAAGACAGCGTAAATAAGCATAAAGGAAAGCTATTTTAATTTAATCATAGAGAGCACAAATTTAACCGTGCGTACATTATTAATATATTAAGATGAATTTTGGATGTTACATATATATCTGAGAAAGTCTTTTTTATTTATGGTAATAAGATGTGTCATAGTATAATATTTAACTGAATGATTTTTTCGTTTACTAAATAATATGATTAATTATTTAGATACGTATATCCTGCTTATATGATTTTGACTATATAAATTAAAAGCATGCGAATCAGTCTCTGTCTTGTGATTTATCATATATGGATGACTCTAAAACACATTAAATAGCATATTACGCATTAGATAGAGGACATTTTGTTAATATTTTTTTATGTTATTTTATTTTAAATGAATTACAGACATGCAGAAAAACCTCTTTCAACCTTCATAAAAAAAAAAGTTAGAATGCAATATTTTAAGTTCTAAATATCGCATCAGCTTACACTAATATTTACGCTTTAATTTATTTAAAATCGTTTTGAGACTAGATGTATGCAGATTTTAAATAAAATTTTTGTATGTATAAACTTTTTGAAGGACTTTCTGCAGATTAATTTTTGGTCATTCCTGAAAATTTTCCGTACATTTAAATCTTAAGTTATTTAAATCTAACTAAAAACTTCGTAACACTTATCAAACGATCGTTTCAAATGTACTAAAGGTCTCCCCTTATTCAGTTGCAAAATAGTAACGCACTTACTAATTACTACGATTTTGTATTTTAAAAGTCTATTACAATAAGTGGGGTTAGCCGATATTTCATTAAACGGTTTCGACTGTATTTCCTTCGCTATACATATAAAGACGACAAAAATATAAATACAGTCCATATTAGAAATCTGTAGAACTGTGTTGCTCGTGATAGATCATTTCGGATCGATTGCCGGAATGCATAGTGGAATTTTTCCAGGTTTTTTTTCCACCCAAAATTTGATAAACAGATGGCGGACTATTTTCCCATTACTATTAGATATCTATGACATAAGGTTAGCATACCTCCACAGATAATAAATAAAAGCTTTGAATAACATATAAGGGCCGAGCTGATGCGTTTTTATCGTATTTAAAATTACCCAAGAGCAAAATATTGTGAAATCAATAGTTACATTTGTTAAGTTTTAGAATAGCGCATTTCAGATTTTTAAATTTTCTATTGTAAGTTAATGCTTACACGTATGTTTTAATGATGAATGAAAAACAAAAAAGTACAGTAAAGCAGCGTTTCTCAATCTGGTTTGGCGCGACCACCACCCTAGTAGCACAACTAGTTCAAAAAACGTTCAAATCACGTTGGAAACACGTTTTCCGACGTTAAAAAACGTGTTTTAAACGTCTTTTAGACTAATTGTGCTTCTAGGGCAAGGGGGGCGCAGAGTGTTTGCAGGGGGAGGGGGTACGAGTAAACCAAAGAGCAAGTATGGATGTTTTTACAAAAATCATCTCATTTATACTCATTTTTACTCAAAAATCTATACATTTTCGCTTAAAATGTTCATTCAAACTTTACTGATAACATTATTTTGTTGAAAATTCGACTAAATGTTCATTGTTAAAGATTAAAAAACGGAATGTATGCTGAAAAATGTGAGGGGGGAGCGGCACCGTAAGTTAGCCTTTGTTGGGGGGATGCGACGTTAAAAGGTTGAGAACCGCTTCAGTAAAGCACCGTTTATACATCTTTCAAGGTACTATTTTAAAACCACTAATGTAACTTTATATATATATAATAATTTTTAGTTTCTTCAGGTACGAGAGTATTCAAAGCAATAACTAAATTTTAAAAATAAAGCACACATAAAAGTGAAACAAATCATACCGTGATTGCACTAGATCGTGAATGCTGCATATCTTTAACATTAATATAATACACATTGCCTACCAATTGTGATGTGATTTATGTCCCATACAGACATTGAATTACAGAAAATCTTTCGTCTGATTGTATTTGATTATTAATGACAGTATTACGGATTAAATTAACTTCATGAAATGTTTTTTCATTCGTGTTCTGGCAAAGTTTTTCAATATAGTCGATTGCGTATTTAAAGAAAAGTGGTTAAAGATGCATCCCTCCTTACATTCTTTATTAGACGTTCTATCTAGGAGAAGTTTCTCCCTAAATAGAGAGAAAAAATAATGACTGAGACAGAAAATTTTTCAGAGAAGTGAAAAACGACGTGTAACCGAAACAAAGATCAATATTTTTCTAAATATAACTGATAGGGAAAAAGGGACCATATAAAAATTAAATTTCGTATTTTAATATCCATTCAGCTCCTAATAAAAAGTTTTCCATATCTGAAAGCTGCTCTTCATTTGACGAACTTTTCTAATCGAAGTATGTTTCCACTACTTACGGTTTAAAAGATAATCTCTTTAATATCTGTTTTAAATCACCCGGTATACAACCCCCATACGAAAAAAAAAGTTCCATTTAGTAAAGTGTGTACCATATTGGACTTATAGTTTTTGTACAGGGCTACGGCAAAGACTTCTTTTTCATTATGGCCTATGGTGGGAAATTCTTGAAAATGCACCAGCGTTTTAACGGTACATTAGATTGAGCTCAAATTGGGTATATATGTTATAAAACACCGTCACAAGACCGGTATTGACTTTGATGTGTGTAGGTAGTTTTTCTACAGGGCTAAGACAAAGATTTATTTTACATTATGGTATATGGGGAGAAATTCTTGAAAGTGCACTACCGTTTAAACGGTGCATTCGATTGAGCTCAAATTGGATATATGTGTTATGAACTACCATCGTAAGACAGGTATTGATTTTGATGTGTATAGGACTTATTGTTTTTCTACAGGGCTACTGCAAAGATTTCTTTACATTATGGCATATAGGGGAAATTCTTGAAAGTGCACTAACGTTTATTAAAATTCTTTGTAAAGATCTTAAGTGTTCGGAAAGTCGAGTGGAGTCGCTCCAGATTTTCTTTTCAATTTACATTGCCCATTTATCTTTAACAGATAAAGCATTGAAGCGTGTTACCACCTTTTTGAGACACCCTGTATAGTGTTTATATATTCCATAAAATTATTTTCTACTACTCTCTCTATTCACAACAAACAATCTGTTAATTTGGCAAGCACATATTTCTATTAACAAATTCCATTCTGAACATTTCGAAACACATTACGCGTCACACTCGCATATCGTTATCAACTATTACAAGCTTAATTGTATTCATGACGTCTCCGCGTTTGGTCCAATTACTGCTGAGAAAGTGCACTCACAGAAATATTAAATTAATCCCATTATGCCTGAGCCATATCAAAGAATTAATTCATATTTTATGCGTCGTTGAATTTTTAACGTATATTCTAGGTTCCGTTTCCAGAAACGCTACTCGCATTTTAAATGACTCTCCCATTTGTCACATCAGACTGCCATGAGGATTTCTTAGTGCTTCTTAAGAGATTTCAATTATGCACTTTTCGCTGGAGCAGTGATTTATGGTTTCTTGAAATAAATTCATTGCACGAATATGAACGAAATTTCGGGAAAATTTGTCTTAATATAAGATATCTGGAGAAAGAATTCATCATGTTGTTATCAAAGTAAATTAAGTACTTATACAATGTAGTGCAATGCTTGCAACACAGGCTTTTCCTAAAAGATGTTACCACTTGCATGGTAGTGCGGCAGTACCTGCATGAAACATTCGGTAGGCGCTGGTGGACTTGTAGCAATCCTTAACCGGGCTTTACCCTGCCTATCATCGGTGCGTTGGACAGTCATCTCCCATCATTAATAATCCTTTATTCTTCGCATGTTCATTGTTAGCCTGCGAATCTTTAGGCGCTGATCTGATCCGTGCGATATTGGTCGCATTCGTAAACGCCAAACGAGTTGCACTCGTGCAACGAGTTTCCATCTAAGGTGTTCCTAAAGGAAACTGAGTGCATTCAGTTTAAAAACTCGAACGTTCGTATACAAAACTGAGTGCAATTAGTTTCAAACGAAATAAACTGATCTATGCTAAGGTTTCCTGAGTTGTTTAGAAGATACACTTGCTGCACGATTGTTGATGTTTACAAATGGCGTCCGTTGTTATGGAAAAGTATGTTGTTGTGAAAAGTATTTTACGTTTTCTAAAGCTGCAAATATTATTTTTTCGAGGAGGAAATTCATGGGTACGTTAGAAAATGATACGAAGGTACATAATTTTCCAAAGGTGATCATTTTCTTCTATTCTTCATTTTAGTCAATTCAAAAATGCATGTTTTAGTGTTGAGATTGAAGTTGATTGAATCCGTTATTAGCGAAATTTGAACTTCTCTTGCTAAATACTTTTGAAAAAATGAAGTTGAAATTTCTAAATTTTGATTTGTGCACTTCAATGATGGCCACTCTTTCTGTTGATTTTATATTGAGTACGTACTAAAAACTCTCCTCAACAAAATTAATGCATTCGCGAATTGTAAACAAACGCGTCTCCTAGGCGACTAAACTCAATAAACTGAAGTTGTTCGTAAAGTCAAAGGAAACTGATAACCACTGACAGCACTAGACACACGCATTCCAGTTTTCTTACGGAAATTCGTGCAACGAGTTTGTCGTTTACGAATGCAGCCAATGTTTGCCGATTGTGAAGCCGACAAACCAGTCCATATCTGCATTTTCTCCCAAGTTCCTGAACTGTTCCTGATCGTTATTCCCTGATAGTTGCTGGAAGAATGCTGATTGGCTAAGCCATTAGGCGGGAACAAAATCTTCTATATTTAAAGTTTATTAAATATATTTAGTTAAAAATAATCTATATTTAAAGATTATTTTTATTTTTTTAGTTCCATATTGCTACAAAAGCATGTTTCTTTAGTTTTTTAAAAATGATTTATTTTTATTGGAAATATTAAAAATACTTTTCTTTAAACCTGAAATCAACATGAAAAGCATTTTTCTTCTCTGACTTCTATTGACAGCAATGAATTTCAGATATCAACTAATCGAAACAATTACACGTTTGAAAGCCACGAAAACCAATATTATGTGTGACATAACAGAACACTTAAATGTTTAACGTCTAACGGTGTTTTCATGGTTGTAATCAAAAATCGATATAGATATACTGCAGAATGAATAACTCTATGAAATTCAAACAGACAGATTGTCTATAAAAGACTGCAGTAAGCAGACTTTCATTACACTTTCCAATATCTTTTAAACTGATGAAAATTTGAAGTTTTTTGAATGATTTGCTCAATGTTGCGTATCCAATACAATTTTTAAATATGGCTTAATTTATTAATTTAATAATTATTAACCTGATTTTAATATCTGTGCTAAAGTTTTTGATATCTAGGAATTAAAACATTGATCACATCTTTGAATTCTTCGATGATAGAAGCCGTGACAATGGATTAGAAAATTTAAAGAAGTTATTCACATGATTAAATGATTTTGTATTCTTTTTTTCGTAGCTATGTTTTCTTAATAAAAGAATTACAGAGTATTTTATGAACACTGTATGAAATGCTACTGCTAAAGTCCATTATCATATCAATAATTTCTGAACGGCAAGAGCTATACTCATAAAAGTGGAGGTCTAGGTATAGTAAAATTGCCATGAGCTACGCAAGAAAACCTCTACCAGAGAGCTAAATTTGATGTTAGCGTTCTATCTCAAAAACGATACAAGATACAGAAAAAGCCATATTTTACAGTTTTCAGTGAGAATTGCAGACCAACGTCCATATATGCATTGTTGTTGAATGAAAGCATTTTTAACATGAACGATAAGTGAACTTAATGTTAGTTAAGTGCAGTTAGCTAAGCAGCAAAGGTAAATGACTTTTCCCCCGTTTCTTGGATCATTTTTTAGATAAGAGCACTAACTCCGAATTTAGTCGTCAGATGTCTCTGAAAGCGTTTTTCGTGCGTAGCTCATGGCAACTTTACTATATCTAGACCCCACTTTTATTACTATAGCTTCGCCTATGCTTGAAATTCAATGCCATTTTGAGACATTTCAAGCAATACTTAACCATCGAATGCAATTGGTGTAAATTATTTTTTGTTCTCCCGCAAAAGATCTAAAACTATTATCACACATCGTTTTTTGCAAACGGCATTTCGTCGCAAACCTCTAACGTATTTTATCTTCGTGGCACATATTTCTTTCTTATCGCCAGAACACTTGAAGACGTACAGACAGACAGACTGAGAAACCCAAGTCATGGGCATTTTCAACGATGTTACAGAATGGGGCAAAGATACTATAAAACAGCTGAATGCGACTGTAAGTCTTCTTTAAAAACAGTAGCTATTGAAACCGCACCTGCTCATCATGCCTTCACGTGCTCATCAAAACCTGATGGAGTAATTCCGTGTGAGAAAAAAGAAACTTAATTACATACTAACCATGTTGCATAGCCCTAATATTATCACTTACGGTTGCTACATTATATTTTAGCGAACTATTTTTTATCACATAACAAAAACATACAAATCTTACTTCTGTCGAACTTTCACTTCATGATAACAACCAATTTAACGAACACACTCAACTCGAGAAGGAAAAAATATCAATCCAAGTCTGATTGGCTGCTGTCTTTCCAGCCTGCCATTAAAAATCTACAAAATTATCCGATACTACCAATCTCTATTCTCAAATCGATGTCTGACAGATATTCTTGTTAGTAGGAAGTTTCCGTATCAATTACTGTCATTTGAAGGAGACTCGACTGTGAAAGAAAATCCAAAACTTGTAACTGGGTCCGTTGAAAGAAGTTTATTTTTCTTATTTTTTGTTTCTTTTTTTACAGATGGTTAAGATATGTCTTTCATCTTCTTTGTATGAGATAATATTGGTCACATAAAATGTTGATTGGTATAAGAAGGTTTATTTTTCGTGTATATGAGTCCGATTTTTAGTTTTTTTTTTCTACTAAAAATGAAATTTATGAACAATATAGGGTAAGGTGACCCAAACTGCTCCCCTTAAGGGGAAAACTTGCATAAAATAACGCATGTTAAATAAAACTTTGGCCTTTGCCACAATATTTTACAACGTATTGTGCATTATATACATACTTTTAAAATATTTTAAACCCAAATTGAATAACGAAAAAAATAGAATTTTGAAAGAGTCCAAAGAATCATTTTACCCGCAACCCAAGGGAAAAATGATGTTACATTTGAAAATAATTGTAAATTGTTTCTTCTCTGTAAAATAAAAGATATAAAATAATTTTGACAATACATAGTGAAATATAATAAGTTTTACAATCATATAGTATGCATGATTTATTTTATGAAAATTTTAAAATAAAAAAGTGTCACAAACAATAAAATGGAACATTTCAAAATTATAATTCAAAGATTATGGCCTACAATAAACGCAGAAATAAATTAAATAATCTAATAGGGAGTCACGCATTTTGAGAACGTCTGATGGGCTGCCATGATGAATAGGGCCCAGTACAGTTTCTTCATTCGATAGATTATTTTATCCGGTGTCCACTTTAAGTCGTATTACTGGGAAACGCCGAGAAACATAACGAACTAATGAAGCGTAATTCACATCTAAAAATATACTTTATGCAGTCAACCAAGTCAAATATCTGTACATTAAAGAATGTTGAAGTTTGTATTTCTAAATAAATGGGAAACTTAGTGTTTATCTTATAAGAAATGTGATAAAAAACAGTTTTTTGAAGAGTTCTATTGAGACACGTAATACACCGATTGCTTCTTCTTGACTTGGCACAACTAGTTTTTGTGTTGCCTAGTGGGTAGCTCTGCCTGTTTGGAAGAAAACGTATGTGGATCGTTTCTCTCTCTAGGATCATTTTAGGCCACCTATTGGAACAACTGATTAAGAGAAGTTTGTGTAGAAGTATTAACGGAACGTGAGCCAAAAAAAATATCGGTGGTCCTGAAAAAATAGTTGAGATTGACGAGAGCTTATTTACAAAACGAAAGAACAATGCCGGACGACAAATGCTGAATTTATGTGGAGACAAGGAGTAAACATTCCATTTGAGAAAATTCTCAAAGACATCACCATATTTTGGAAAAACCAATGATTATAAGCATTCTTTTGGGTAAAAATGTTTTGTTTACAATTCAGTAATATTTGTTTATAGTTGAACTTGTTTTGCTTACAATTAATTAATATTTGTTTATAGTTGAACGTTTTCGACTTTTGTTCGGTTGACTATTTTGTCATTCCCTTCGCTTGGCGACTTGGATCGCGTTTGGTTCACAACTGGCGACATTTTCGCCGCCAACCATAACCTACACAAAAATATTTAAATATATTCTTACATTTTCGGATAATAAGCTGTTTAGAATTTTTTTTCAATTGCAAATAATAAAAGATCTCAAATTTTCAGGAACGTATGAGTTTATCGAAGGTTTCTAGGAGACACGCAAAATAACATGGAGTCACTAAGCAGAAAACTAGCATTATGTTTCCGAATCCAATTAATAAACATTTTAATAAGCATAAATCTTCCTAATTTTTGAAAACGCAAGCTAAAGAAATATAATTTAAAAACAAGCTATTAATGTTTTTGATCAAAAAGAACTATCTATCATTTTACCTCACAACTCATTTAACTTCACCATACCCTAATCAACTAAAATAAGGATGCATTTGCTCTTAATATTCTTTATCTCAGTCCGTATTAAAGAATAAAAACGAATTGTATTATCAGTAAAAGAAAATCTTTAGTACAAAATATACCACTGAGAAATTCTAGTGTTTTTCTATTTTTAAACATATTCTTTGAAGATAAGGTTCTGCTAATGCAGCCTTTTATAGACTATCTGTCAGTTCGCATATCATTGATGTATCTATTCAAGAGAATACCTATATCGATTTCAGATGATAAACATCAGAACAGTGTTAGATGTTAAACATTTAACTGCTGTCATATGTCACACACGATATCGATTTTCGAGGTTTCTAAACATATAATTGCTTTGTCTAGTTAATATCTAAAAGTGCTGCATGCCAAGATAAATCAAGGAAGAAAAATGTTTTCAAGTGAAATGTTTTTGGTAGTGCCTTCTTATCTGGACGAAAAATGTTTTTGTCGATATCAATTGAATTAATGGAAACGCTACAACATAATGAGAGTAGTAAAATAACTGATAAATAGCCAAAAAATGCGATATCAAATTTTATTATTAATCTGTCAAGCCGAGAGCCAATATCTATTCACAATATAAAATGTATTACATGCTACTGTCAAGTAGTTCCAGCACTTTTAGATATATGCAGGATGCCTCTGAATTCTCAAGTGATAAATTTGAATTCAGTTTCGCATTATATATATACAGGGTGCATCTAAATTACTTCAACAAAATATTATGGGAGATAGGGCACATCTTAAGGAATCATAATCACATAGCAATGGTGGCTCAGAAACGTTGTCTTCATGTAGCTGTTAATAATCACTTTAGGAAAAGTGTTGAAGTGTTTGTCGAATTTTTTAAGCAAGTTTCGTATACAATGGTCTTGCCTCCAAAAACTTCATCCAAGAAATAAACTAACTACGAATTTTACTCGCATGTTTAACGCTTGTAACTAAGAATTATACTCGTTTTTAAACTACGAATTTTACTCGCATGTTTTCTGAGAAAAATAAGTTAGTTTTGGATAAACAAAGGTCGGAAAGTTCACTGTTGTTTCAGTACCCGTTCCAAAGTGATTATTAACAGCTGCATGAAGACAACGTTTTTGACCCCACATTGATATGTGATTCTGATTCCTTATTATGTGCCCCATCTCCCGTAAAATTTTGTTGAAACAATTTAGATACACCCTGTATATATAAATATATAGTAAAATGTCTTAACTTGCGAATCAAAGAATAAATATCACACCTCAGTTAGGATATTTTAATACATCCAATGAACGTAAAATCGTATCCAAAAAGGCATAATATTTTTTTTTTAAATTAAGTATTTTAAAATTGAATTTGAAATAAAATTTTTAAAAAAATCGTATTTTCCCCTTATATTTCTGTTAAAAATTTCAAAAGTGTCTCCCTTACTTTTCATATTAATTCATTCTATGGATACTGATACCAGTTATAACTATACAAAGTTTCGTGAAGATATGAATCATAGAAATTTTCTTATCTAACGGCTAGTTCATAAAAATACGATTTGAGAAAACGCGGATTAAAGTTATCTTATTGCGTTCAAACATAAAGCTTTCACAAAACGTTTTTTATGTGTACCTCCATTTTTAGTTGGTCTATTTCATGAAATTAGGGCCAAAATGCTCCGAAGTATCTAAGGTTTCAAATGAAATTAAAATTGAAAAATCGATTTTTTGAATTCTTAATCCTCCTATGAACCCTTAAGGAAAATGGAGATATTTGACGAACACAAATAGACTTACAATTGGTTTTTGAATTTATTTAATTTATTATGAAGAGATTTATTATTTTTCGTACGAATGTATATAATATAAAATAGGTAAACTTACAATATATAGAATCCAGTCAATGTCCAATGATACTTAACCAATGATACTTGATAATTTACCAGTTCTTTCTTCAGGTACCACCACTAGATAAATGTAAATAAAAAATAAATAAGAAGTAGCAAGATTTCGGTATGTTTGCCTAGCAGAAAGAGCCAAGAAATTCAAATGTATATGTAAAATAAATAAAATATATTCACCTAGAAAGAATTGTGTCACACTTACAAAATTTGGTATGGAAATGCAGTTCGGTAAATTACTAAAATCATCAAACTTTGTGAACTAGAAACCATTCAAGAGGCATGCAGTGCGCATATGAACTCAGCTAAAATTTAAAAAGGCTGATTGATTTAATGACGAACACAAAATAGTAATAGTATAATTGTAAATCCAATCTAGAAAAGATTTGTTCGACACATGACATTGACAAGAGAGATGCCATGCAGTCATAATTCACAGCCGCTACTAGCAGTTTTGAGATGTTCTGAAGATCAAATCACCTTCCCCAGAATCCATTAGGTCAAACAGATAGAACCGGTAGCTCAGGAAAGCCATTGTGATCTGTCCCGGTTGCTTTGGACGTTCCGGGACCACAGATGTTGAAAAGCTAGGTCCGCCTCAACAGCAACTCTTATCAACAATTCGAGTCCACTTACGAATCTTTAGAGATACAACGATAGAAAGGATTACCATTCGGAGATGAGGCTAGGCCCGGGGGCCGATGATCAATACAGAGATCATCGGCCCCCGGGCTGATGTGCATGCCGGCGCCCATGCACATAATTATGTACGTGAATTTATTAATAATAAATAATTATGTACTTACGTTGTAATGGAAAGTAATCCTATTTATTTGTAATGAAGATGGATTTACAGTTCAAATTCAAATGCACTGTAGTATAACACGTATAATTCAAATAATGCACAGTATAAAATTATGAACACTCTCTACATTATCAAATTAACTTTATTGCACAATAACTATATAACTATCTAAATTAAGCACAGTTTTTTAAATAAAAAATGGAAAATTATATAGCACCCCTGGTACCCCAACTTCGATAGTGTCATCTTCAGAGGTGTGCTTACGTACAAGCCGCACAGTGTACGATAGGAGGATTTCATGTCTAGCGACAGAGCCAAGCAAGTGGTGTAGTGGCTGAAGAATCGCTCTATCACATCTTGGATCCGGGTTCGATTCACAGCTTGGGCTTGGATATTTACTTGGTCTCTTCATAGGGGATGACGCTGGTCGCCCACTGGGTGCCCCCGCAATAAAATGGGCAGTAATTCGGGCTTTATTAGTGGCAAAATGCTTGACGAGCAAGTGGCCATCCATCGGGAAAAAAATCTTGCAACAATTTCTTTTCCGCTCAATATTGATGACCACTGCATTTGCCTGTGTGGAAAATAGGGTTAAAAATCCGATTCTAGCACCGCTAACAAGAAGTCATTACACATGAGAACCGTTCTCCACTGGTCACTTTTATTCGTGCCATGCTACCTTAATTCACAGTGCAGCTTATCGGAGCAGCTTGGTACTTACTGTACCTGCTTGGCTAGGTTCTGTTTTTCAGCAGTATATCGATTGCCACGTATCGCTTGACTGTCTCAACAATGTCCTCTAGTGGCCGTCTCCAGACTTTTCGTCAATCGTACATCATTGGGATATACTGTATAAGCAACTTCATCCTTTTCGAAATTCCTCCTGTTCCGTTAAGCAGTTGCTTCGTTTAAGGCATATTCATTTACAACGAAGCATCGACGACTAACTTAACTCCATGCCCAGCCATACATATGCTTCTATTGCCCCCAAGGGCAGTTTTGCCATCTAATTGAAGTGCACATTCTCATGGGCGCCGGCAGCATAGGGCAAGAGGGGGCAATGCCCCCCCGGGATTTTGTATGCAGTGTCTTCCCTTGCTTTTCCGCTCTTTCCAACATGGTAACCATACGTTGAAGTAGTCTTTGCCCCCCCTTGAGTAGTCTTTGCCCCCTTTTCAGTAGTCTTTGCCCCCTCTGGAGTAGTCTTTCACCCCCTGGAAAATATTCTGCCGGCGCCCATGCACATTCTTAGCATTGTTACATGCCAATAAAAAATATTTTTCGTTTCCAAAGTTTGATCATCGGCTCATTTCTTTCTGAGTGGACTTTTTTTTTTTTCAACTAAGTGTACACTAAAAACTATGTGAGGGGCAGAAAATACTTTATTAAATGTCTTATATCAAATTAATTATTATTTTATTTGTTTTATGTTATTTTATTTTATTTATTTATCTGTCTAAAGTTATTAAAACAAAGCACCTCGTGTGACTCAATAAAAGAGTTTTCATGAATTTAATTTAAAAAAATGATAAATATATTTCCCATGGCCTTAGAATTAAAATAAAATCTTAGTGCAAAAATATTAGATCAGCTGTGCACAATTGTAGTATCGGCTATTGGCTATAAGCAGTACTGTAAACCAGTGTCTGTTCTAGAGACAGCTCGCAAAGCACGTTACAATAAAAGAAATTCGCTACCTTAATTTAAAATAGTTATCGTAATGCATTCTATAAAAGGTAAATTTCTTTCTTCAGATAAATTAAGAAATTTCTTTTTGAAATTTCGTTCATTTGCGGGTAATGAATGTACTTTAAGAAACTATAAATCAAGCCACCTGTACTTAATTGAAATATTTAACTAAGAGACCAGAAATTCTCATGGCAGTTTGATGTGACAAATGAGGGAATTATTTAAAATGCAATGAATATTTCTGGAATGGAACTTTGAATCTCCGTTAAAAATTAAACTGCTCAGAAAATATAATTTAATTTATTGATCTCGATCCGATATAATGGAATTAGTTTAATATTTTTCCCAAATGCACAGTAATTGAATTAAAACAGACGTCATGGATATAATTAAGTTGTAATATACGATAATGATGTGCCAGTTGACGTATTGATATGATATTAAATATTCATCATTAAATTTGTCACTGGAAATATGTGCTTGTCAAATTAACATATTAGATGTTGTTTAGGATTGAGAGAACTGATATGTTAGAGCAGAGTAAACGCTTTTATTGACGTAGTAAAAACTAAAAAAAAAAAAAATAAAAAAAAAAGTCAGTCGTAAGGTTGCACGTCAGAAGTGAAAACTTCTTGTCAAGTTTTCTAAAATTTATATTTAAGCAGCTAAACAGGTTTTCACGCATTAGTGTACTTTTATTAACAAAAAATAAACATTTATGAACGTTTATTCACATTTTTATACATTTGAAATTCGTTGTAAAAAAAAAATTAATTTTTTTTAAAGGCTGTAAGGGTATCGCACATTTATTTATGATATTCTCACAATTTCACATATTTTTGTACGTTTGTACACATTTTAACGTAATTTTCACTGGGTTAGCATTGGAAATTTTTGATTTTTTAATTTAATTACATTTCAAATTTCGCGCTCGATTTGTGTGCAAATTTAAAATTTAAAAAGAGAGAGGGAGTGCGCGCACAGGCCCCAACGTGACACAGCTGGTATATGCGTACGGTACACATCAGCGATACACATTTTTCTCCACGTGTTGGATTTTGTTCGATTTAATTAATAATTATGTACGTGAATTTATTAATAATCAATAATTATGTACTTACGTTGTAATGGAAAGTAATCCTATTTATTTGTAATGAAGATGGATTTACAGTTCAAATTCAAATGCACTGTAGTATAACACGTATAATTCAAATAATGCACAGTATAAAATTATTAACACTCTCTACATTATCAAATTAACTTTATTGCACAATAACTATATAGCTATCTAAATTAAGCACAGTTTTTTAAATAAAAAATGGAAAATTATATAGCACTTACCCAACTAGAAAAAGTCTGCACTTTTTTTTGTAAAAACATATAGATTGCACACAATTTGTACATAAAAAGGTGGATATTTTTGAATATCTTGAAAGTATACACTTGTTGTTCAAATTATATGCAGTTTTTATGCATACTAAAACAAAAATTTACGCAGTTTTAAATGATTTTCCGAAAAATCTCAGAATCTAATCAAAAATTTTAAAAATCCGACTCCTATAGCTTTTCAGTGATCACCTATCATGTCACCAAATTTCATTTCTTTCGCTTTAGTCGTTATAACGTGATGTGCGAACAAAAATTTATGCAGTTTGCAACAATTTGATGTTGTTTGATGAAGTTGAGTGACCACCTATCATGTTACCAAATTTTATTTCATTCGCTTCAGTCAGTTTTACATGATGGGCGAATAAAAAAAGCGTCACTTACAGAACCCCAGATAGACAAAACATTTTTTTTACGGTCGTACTGGGGTCCCAAATGCTTAAAACGGATAGCAATCTTAAAAAATAAAAATTACTACCAAGTAGTGTACAGACAAAGTCTAATTTTATTGTATTTAGAGACATAAAAGTTCCCATTCCGAAATTGAAACAACAATCACTTCAAACTTTAGTCATTTCATGCCGAGCCGAACCCGTCCGGTGGTTAGAACGTTGGTCTACCACGCCTTGGGTCTAAGATTCGGTATCAGTGAAGGAAGCTAGAAGGATGCAGTTAAAAGTAACTTGAAGTTCTTACGTATGATAACACACGGCAGCACTAAAATTTAAAGAAAGGAGGAAGAAGTCTCTTCAGGCAGGAGATGATGTAGCTATGACGTCACAATCCACTACTGCCCATATGTATCAAATGTTACATGATCAAAAAGCATTGAAACAGAGTAAGTCAACTTGGCGATATCGCCAGGAGCTCTAAAGAACGATCGCGTAATATATCGTCGAACTGTAAAAACTCCAATTGGCAGTTAGACATAAATTAGTTTAAAGTGCTATTTATACTTTTATAAGCGTTCAAGTGGCTTGTTTGGTTTTTTTAGTTTAATCTCCTCAGAGATTTCTCACAGAACATTAATAGACTTCTGTCCGCGAGAACTCAGGAAATAACTAGTGGACTGTAATGGGCTGGTTCGTTGCTGTTATGAATGAAACTCACCTCTTTGACAAACTTAACAAATTCTTTAATAACAATAAGTTGAAATGGCAGCGGTTGGTTCGCTGCGCATACAAAAAGGCTCGCACATGGAGCTGCTCGAACTCTGAACTACATCTACCGGGATCCGAAAAGGTTTCGGTTCGTACTCGATAACAGTTTTGGCGCTGGGTGCGCCCTCTCACAACAAATCCTCAAGTACGGAGGAAACACTCCCCCGGGGATTGAAATACAAATTTCAATACTCTGAATATAGTATATGAATAATTAATATATATGTAATATGTATAAAATACAACCATAACACATCCGAATACAAAATGAAACACTATAACACACTATAAACTAGAAATATTTACATTAATTTCAAGAGAAAGGAACTTTGCTTATTTATTCGATTGGCAACACACAAATATCGCGAACATTTCTTTTGAGGATACGTCCGTCTGGCAAACGTAAATTGACAACCCGAATAATGTTGTCTTTACCCTTAAAGACTTCAATTATTCTTCCAACTAGCCACTTAGTTGACGGTAAATTCTCCTGCCTTATCAAAACCAAAGTTCCTTCCTTTACATCACTTTTTTTAAATCTCCATTTGGAGCGTTCCTGGAGATTATTTAGATAATCTCGCTTCCATAATGTCCATATACGTTGTGAAAATTTCGCAATCCTTTGCCATTTTGATAGTCTGTTTTCTGGTACATCAAGCCACGGTTGATCAGGCACAGATGTTATTGGCCTACCTATTAGGAAATGGCCAGGCGTTAGTATTTCAAAATCGTCAACTTCTGGTGACATCGGAGTAAGCGGGCGGGAATTTAAGACTCCCTCAATCTCTGCTAATATAGTTAAAAATTCTTCCAAGGTTAAACTTCGATTACCAATCACACGCTTCAGGTGGAACTTAAATGACTTTACTCCCGCTTCCCAAATGCCACCAAAATTTGGCGACTTTGGGGGAATAAATTCCCACTCAATGCCTTCTTGAGCTAAAAAGTTGCTCAATTTCTCATCTGGGGCGCTCACTCTTTTAAGAAGGGTTTTTAGCTCTAAGTTAGCTCCAATGAAGGTCTTGGAGTTATCTGACATTAATTTGACACATTTACCTCTTCTACTAAAAAAACGTTTCAAGCTCGCAATAAAGGCTTGAGTTGTCAAATCGGATACAAAGTCTAGATGTATGGCCTTTGTACATAGGCACACATACACTACTACATAAATTTTATTGAAAACACCCTTCCGTTGATTTTTAAATTTAACAAAAAATGGACCGCAGTAGTCAACTCCTGTTTTAGAGAACGGAAAACTTCGATTGACGCGTTCTCTTGGCAGATCGCCCATTATTTGAGATGTGACTACAGGTCTGTTTTTAAAGCAGATAACACAGTCGTGTACTATTCTGCGACAGTTATTCCGACCATTAAGGGGCCAGAACTTCTGCCTAACGTGAAACAGCAAAGCTTGTGGGCCTAAATGAAAGTATTTCAAGTGGAAGTATTTTAAAATGATCTTAGTTAATTGATGATCCTTAGGTAAGACCATTGGAAATTTTGAAGAATAGGGCAAATCCGATTGAGATAAACGCCCTCCAACTCTTATTATTTTCTCCTCATCCAAAAAGACATTTAGGGATGCGAGTCTGCTCTTACCTGGGAGAGGATCACACTTTTCCAGGCATGTGATTTCTTCCTTAAATGCATCCTGTTGAGCAGAGCGAATAAAAAATGTTTCTACTGACCTGAACTCAGAACTTCTTAAAGGCCCACTTCTCTTATCCTGGGGATGTTTACAATTAAAAATAAACCTAAAAATAAAACTGCATACACGAGTTAATTTCACATATTCATTAGATATGTTAAGAATGTAATTAAACACAGATGCATCATTTCTAACTGTTAATGAAGTTAAATCATCAGTGAATGATGAGTCAGTACTACAGTTTTTTCTAAGTTCACATTCATACACTTTCTGATCGGGAACCACAACACCTTCACTCCTTGGAATGTAATCTTTACTTAGGAAATTTGATCCGTTCCACCACTTGGAATTTCCTACAAGATTTTCACAACTGATACCTCGTGTGAGAAGATCGGCTGGATTCTCTGGACCTGGACAATGAAACCAGTTGGACGGATCTGTTAGAGTTTGGATTTCCTTGACGCGATTCGCAACGAAGGGTTTCCACTTGCTGGCTGAACCTTTGATCCAAAACAGTGTAATTTGTGAGTCAGTGTAAAGGTTCATGGAAGTCGGTCCCTTTCGGTGCAACACTTGGTATACCTCCTTAGCCAGACGTGCAGCCAATAATGCGCCCATTAATTCTAGGCGTGGGAGAGACACTTTTTTCAGGGGTGCCACTCTAGATTTGGCAGTTACCAAATTTAGTGATGATCCATGCACTGTAGTTACTTGTAAATACACGGCAGCGCCGAAGGCTTTGGGACTAGAATCAGCAAATATATGTAAAGTCAGTTTCTTGTTGCAGTTATCTGAAGCCTTAAAAGGGGTTCGTGGTATTCGTAGTTTGGTTAGCTGTGGAAGTTCGGAAACCCACTGTTCCCAAATCTTTAAAATGTCGGTAGGCAAGTCATCATCCCAAGACACCTTCCTAATCCATAATTCTTGAAAGAGGCATTTCAATCTGATCGTAAAAGGCGATATGAGACCAAGAGGGTCGAAAATTCTTCCTGCTGCTTGCAATATGCCACGTTTTGTATTTTTTGCATCACTTAAAAATTTTAACAAATTATCAATGTCCATCACAAGAAAATCCAGTTGAGGTTGCCACGATAATCCTAAGACTTTGTGCAATTGGTTTTCGGTTTCATTCGAGGATTGAGGTAAGATACTAAATCCTAGATTTTCCCATGTTTTCATAAGTGATTCGTCATTAGAAACCCACTTTCTTAAATTCATGCTAGCTTTCGACATTATTTTGTGAGAGTCTTGTGAAATAATCAACGCATCTTCGATTGTGTCAGCACCGGTGACAAGATCGTCGACATAAATAAAGTTATTAAGCACCTCTGTTGCTACAGGGTATTCTCTCTGAAATTTAGAAACGTGCTCCTTGATGGTAGCCGAAAGTAAAAAAGGACTTGCGTTCAACCCGAATGTCAAGCGTTGAAATCTGTACACAAGAGTACTGAGATTGTCATTATTTGCAGGATTATTGTTTATGAAAAGAAATCTTAAAGCGTCTCTGTCCTTTTCATTTATAGAAATCTGAAGAAATGCCTTCTCAATATCTGCCAACATGGCGATTTTATTGAAACGGAAATGCATTAATAAATGAAAAATATTCGGATTTAAATTACTTCCTGCATCTAAACAATCATTAAGAGACAACTGTTTATCTTCATGAGAGCTGGCATCGAATACGATGCGACATTTTGTGTATACGCTATCCTGTTTGATCACCGTATGATGAGGTAAATAGAATACAGGTCTATCAAGTGGCTTTTCCAAAGTAGGAACAACTTCGATTATGTTTTTCTCTAAATACTCATCTAATATTTCTCTATACTGATCAAAGAGATTATTGTCGCGTCTCATTCTTTTAACGAGAGCCTTAAGTCGCCTTTCCGCGATATCCAAATTATCTTCTAAAACTGTCCAATCCCTTATCCAAGGGAGACCAATTTCATATCTGTTATCCTTATATGCCAAAGTTTCACGGAACCTATCTAAAGCCTGAACGTTGTCAACACTGTTGGGATCATCCCTTATTCCTAAATTTTCAAGTTCCCAGAACGCCTTTAAATCAAATTCACATTGATTTTCCAACAAATGACATTTAAGAGTTGTGGGACCTAGATTGTTCAACATTCCCGTAACCACCCAACCTAAATGAGTATTCTGCAAAATGACCGAACTATCGTTAACTCTAATCTGACCATTCAATAGCAATTCGTAAAACACATCTCCACCTAACAAAATTTGAACCCGCTGGGGCTTATAAAATTCAGGGTTAGCATACGTCAAGTTCTGCGGCAAACGCAGATTAGAAATGTCAATCGGTCTAGAAGGGGTTAAGTCTGTGATTTTTGGCACAACTAACATATTTATTGTTTTTCGAAAATCTCCCTCCTTATTAGAGATCTCCACCTGAATTCCCTTCTTAACCCTGAAAGTAGAGCTATTCAATCCCGTGATTAATGAATTAACATTATAGTTTCTTAAACCTAAAACCTCATTCGTTTCGTAATTTGCTAGAGAAACTTCGCTGCCGCTGTCTAATAGCGCATAGAAGGGTAAAAAATACCCACTTATCCCTCTAATATAAACTATCGCTGTAGTCAGTAATGCATTCGAACATGCAGAAAACATATTGCTTGTTAACTGATAACAGTTTGATGACAGAGTGGTTGACCTACTTTCTTGCTGGGGCCCCCCGCTGCGAGCATGGGTTGGAGATTCGACGCCAGTGGTCTGTAAACCGTTACTTTTTTCCTCTTCTCGTCCTGACAAATTTGCATTGGAAGGGGCAATACTTCCTTTTTCAACTCGTGGATTTGCAGCTGTCGATTTATTGCAAATTGTGCTGTGGTGATTTGAAAAACATTGTTTACATTTGTTATTTAATTTCGGGCAAGAGGCGACCTTATGGGTTCCTAAGCAATTCCAGCAAAGTTGAAATCTACGAACACAATTTAGCCTATCTGGTAAAGATAAATCTAGATAACGTTTACATTTGAAAAGAAAATGGGGCAGATTACATATAGGACAGAGCGCCTTTTCATTTTGCAAAACAAAACTTTTTTGCTTCGAAAAATATTCTTGTTTGGGTTTTGGTACTAGAACACTACGTAATGGAACATTGTCCAGAGCTTGGCTTCGCCTTAATAAAAAATCTATGAAGTTATCCCAGTTAGGTATTTCATTACAGTCTAGTGTCATTTCATAACTCTTCCTAGATTCTTCGTCGATTTTCTGAAGCACAATATTCATTAAGATGGCTTCTGATAAACTATTGTTTTCTAGACCTAGTTGTTTTAATGCTCTTAAATGACTGAGTAAATTGTCTACTAAATTTCTTATTTCTTTGGCACTTTCAATTTTGATTTTACTAAGATTTAGAAGCTCCGATACATGACCGTTTACTATTAAGCGTTTATTTTCGTATCTCTTTTTTAGTGCTTCGAGTAAGGATGAATATGAGTCATCTATGTTTTGCAACTGTTTTGCAGGACCTGTAAGAGCCGACTGCAAATAATAAAGCTTCTGTGCTTCCGTTAAGTCCTTATTTTCATCAATGAGAGTCGTAAATTGCAATTTAAAATTCATCCACTCTGTATAGCGCCCAGAAAATTGGGGCAATGCTATAGAGGGTAACTTGATTTTTGTACAATTTGAACTATTATTTTCATCAGTAACCGCATGATTATTCAATAGAGCAGAACTAGGATTTAATAAATCAAGTAATCTTACCTCAATTGCCTCTAGTTGGTCTTCAATTTCGTTAATGGAATTCTCGAACTGGTCGAGCTCTTTATCATCTATAGATGAAAAGCATTCGTTACGCAGCTCATCTATTTTCTTCTTCAGGCCTTGCGCCATATTAAACTTGAGTTCAACTTCTCGTTGCGACATCTTTTCGCCTTCTAATGCATTCAGTATTTTCGTTAATTGTCCCTTAATACTGCCTCTCTTCCTGCTAAGAACAACTGTTGGGCTTAGCTTGGACATGTTGGTGCTAAACTGTCGGACTCTTTCGTACTAATCGAAACTAACTGCTCTCCTGCGAAGTACGGACCACAAAATGTCCGCGAGAACTCAGGAAATAACTAGTGGACTGTAATGGGCTGGTTCGTTGCTGTTATGAATGAAACTCACCTCTTTGACAAACTTAACAAATTCTTTAATAACAATAAGTTGAAATGGCAGCGGTTGGTTCGCTGCGCATACAAAAAGGCTCGCACATGGAGCTGCTCGAACTCTGAACTACATCTACCGGGATCCGAAAAGGTTTCGGTTCGTACTCGATAACAGTTTTGGCGCTGGGTGCGCCCTCTTACAACAAATCCTCAAGTACGGAGGAAACAACTTCCTTGGTTAGCAAACTATCTTAACATCTCGTATTGTCGAGTTTGCATTTGAAATATTAACGGAGAAATTCAGAGCAATATACAGAACGAAATTAAGATAGCATAGTGGCGTGAAGGGTGGTAATTGAAGAAAAGGCAGAGAGTATTACATTTAGAATAGGCAAATTAAAATTAAAACTAATTAAAAATATGGGATTAACCGCATCACACACGTATAGAAAAGAGTATCAAACTCTGAAAGAAGAGTGACAGCATATCATTCTGAAAAAGAGTGAGACACTCTGGTTTTAAATGATTTATGAAATTTGATTTGAATGATAATTTAACGAATTTTAGTGCTGGCATCTATTATTAAATGCGAGAGAATCAACATGCGGACTTGAAATTATTTTAAGTGTTTCTTTCTTAATTTTACCAGCTATTAATTCGAGCCTTATATATTTACGGCGTGAGAGGTCACTGTGCTAGTCAGTGGACTCCGTCTGTTTGTGTGTATATCCTGCAAGATGGCATCTGCCCAAGGGGGAGTGTCTTGGCTGCAGTACTTTTTATGGTGTTATAACGTTACACCTGAAGAAACCAGACCAAAACTCCAGACCGTTAGATCGACAGCCGCGCGATAGTCCCGAATCCAAAGCCTTCACACATCAGTCATCTATACCTTGTTCAGTGTCTGGCGGAACACACAGGCGGAATTTTTAATTTTTTGGTCAAAGCCTATAGATGGATTTAAACATTTAAAAAGCTAAAGAAATCGAGAAAAAAACATGATTGGCATACGCTAAAACTATACAAAAAGTCATCTGTTAGATCATCCTCATGACCAAAAAAACTTTTACTTTTCCGACAAGATTTCAAATTTTTTATTATTATCTTTTGAATTATAGTCTCTATAATATTCAATTGATTGTCGACGGCATATGACGACGTTCTCAGAAGATGAACCTAAAAAGAAAAAATAAAGAAAGAAATAAAATATATATATATTAATTTTTGTTGTTAATTATCAAATAACGAGGAGATTAAGAAATATTAACAACTACAACTAACATAGACATTAAGCTACGATGAGGAACTTTATTATAATCTTTATAACGTAGTTTGATTCCAATAAATTTATTACTTTATAGCTGAATAAAACTAATCATTACAGACAGAATCGAAAAAATTAACCTTTAAAGAGTCATAATGCAGTTTTCTTAATATACTTAGGTTCATAATGAAAACCAAAATTTTAGGAGAGTAATGAAAACATTCTATTATTAAAACAATGTTTTGCAATTAAAAAGTATATTGCAATTGTCCTATATTACGTAAATACTCAATTACTGCGATAACAACATGATGAATTCTTTCTCCATTAAGACAAATTTTCTCTAAATTTCGTTCATATGCGTGCAATGAATTTATTTTAAGAAACTGTAAGTCATGCTATAATTGATATCTTTAAGAAAGCGTCCAGGAACTCTTGGCATTTAAATGCGACAAATGAGAGAATTATTTAAAATGCAATGAGTATTTCTGGAAAGGAACTTTGAATATATGTTAAAAATTCAACGGTGCAGAAAATATGAATTAATTCTTTGATCTGGCTCAGGCATAATGGGATTAGTTCTATATTTTTACGGACGCGCTTTCTCAACAGTAATTGAATCAAACCAGACGTCATGAAAATAATTAAGTTGTAATATCTGAGAACGATATGCTAACATGACGTGTAATATGTAATGAAATATTCAGCATGAAATTTGTCAGCAGATATGCTTGCTTGTCAAATTAACAAATTAGAAGCTGTCATTTTATAGAAGTAGAACATAATTTTATTGAATAGCATGGTGTCCTGAGTAACAAACAAACAAAAAAAAAACCCTGTTTCTGAAATATGCGTGCTTATATGTGTCTTATCAGGTAATTGTAAATAATGCAATAAGAATCACAAGTACTCTTCATGCAGCAAAAACAAGCCATATAAATTGTGCTTGGTGATGGAAAATACGAGGGCTGTTCTTCATTAAAAAGAGAAGTGACAAGAATAAAGAATTGAAAATCTTCATCAGTCTGGAAGCTTTGGACCAGGGTTTAATTTGCGGAGCTCAGCTGCTGTACTTCTTATTTCAGAGTAAATATTTACATACTGGCCAAAACCCAGGGAAGCTCTTGAGTAGTGCGCTCCGCAGCCCAAAATAACCCCCCCTCGCTCCTTTTACACATAGAACGATTTTAGCGAATAGACCAATCAGCACTTATATTAAATAAATAATTAGGTATATTAAATAATATATTAATCCTGTATATTAAATAAATAAAAAATGTTTTTTTTCCCTGTAATTCAGTGATAAATAACAAAATACCACAAATAAGGTGACCAAATTCTAAGGCGGGACGTCATCGCAGTCAGAGGTAATGGCCAAGTTTGGTGAATGAAAGAGAATGCGGGACATTTTGCAGGTCAAAGACAAAAATAGGCACATTCTTAAGTTTTTTGGTACGTAATGTAGTTTGCAGAACAAGACGTAAAAAAAGGACTGTCCTGCTAAATGCAGGACACCTGGTCACCCTAATCATATATACATATTCACTGAACTGAAATTTATTCATATCACTGATAAATAAGAATTACACTTCCAATGAAATAAAACTGAACTAGTAATATCCAATTCGCCTAAGACTATATGGCGTTGTACCGCGAATCCGCCGTATTAGAAAGATACATCTTCATTGTCTTAACTCTCGATTTTAAAAGAGGTTAACCTCTTTTGTACTATTTATTTAAGCAATATTAACTAAATTAGTAATATGTTTTCCCTCTCATTTAATTAACCCTACAGTGCATACCATAGCCAATTGGATACACTCTCATTTTTCCGTAATGAAAAGAAAATTTTATAGTTTTTGTCTGTAATATGCATTTAAAATAAATATAATATCATTATAGGAATAATTTTTAGCCTTTCAAAGTAAACGGCAACATAATTTTTTGAGCAAACAAGCATGAATTCATAGCGTGTGCATCCAATTCGCTGAATAAATTTTTGCCCGAAATTTGTGTGCCTCTAATTTTTATTGGTAAACTAGCCACCTCCGGCCACTAGTTGGTTCGCCATCTTAATAAACCTTGTTCGGAGAGAAGCCTGTTTATCACTGGCTTCCTTGGCACTGAAATCTCTCAGATTCTGAATGGAATTTAAAATTAAGATGGTTACAACAGGAGCGGCCCTACGGTAAGTGGCGCCCCTGCTAACGTTAAAAAGCGTATTATAATCCATGGGTCTTCCCTATTTTCTTTCCTCCTTACTTAAGTTGGAAAGTACATTATTATTCATGAGTGTAATTAAACAAAATTCAAATTGATATTTCCAACATCCTTTTTCTGGATCTAATACATTAGAAATAGATGGGGAAAAAAGCTGCGCAGAAAAATGAACAATTCGAACTGAATGAAAGTTTCAAAAACTTATTCAGGTGTATTCATAATCCAAGTAGCAGACGATAAAATGACGATAAAAAATTATTTTAGCATCATTTAACGATGATAGAGCATCACTCACGTGATACAGTGTGTTTCTTGCAAATTTATATTAAATTAAAAATACGCTCTCATTGATTGTGCCAAGCGCTAGAATCATCTTCTTAAAATCGCATATCAACCATTTTACTTTTCGCCAAATTAAAAAGTTGCACATTTTAATCTCGGAAAATTTCCATATCCTATTTTCATTTTGAGTATGAAACATTTCATTCCTGCTCTGATTTCACATGCACACGATATTTTAATTTTAAAATAACCTTAAAAATAATCTAAACAAAAAAATTCGTTATTCTTTTATTTTTACTGTTTTTTTTATTTTCAATCTGAATCATTTAATAAACTTGCCAAATATGACAACCTAGATAAGATTAATCCTCACTTCTTCGACTAGGGGGGTTAAAATTGCGAAATGGCGGAGAGCAAAAATGAGCCTTTTGCGAAACGTTTTTTATCGATATCTCCTAAAATAATTGGAATTTTCGAAAAAAAATCTCTTTATTGTCTTACACTCTCGATTTTTGAAAGAGGTTAACCTCTTCTCCTCTATTTCTGCAAGCTATCTTAACAAAATAAGTAGTAATATGTTTTCCCTGTCATTCAGTGATAAGTTACAAAGTATACGTATTAATTAAATTGCATTTATTCATGTCAACGATAAATAAAAACTGCAATATAAAAAATATAACTAGCTAACAAAACAAAACAAAATAAATACATCATCGATTTATTGAATTACAAACAGCATCATGTTGTCTTAGACTCCCCCTTTTTAAAAGAAGGTAACCTTTTCTCCTCTATTTCTATAATCTATCTTAAAAAATATGTAATATGTTTTCCCTGTCATTCAGGGATAAGTTACAAAGTATGAAGTATACGTATTAATTAAATTTCATTTATTCATATCAACGATAAATAAAAACTGCAATTCAAAAAATATAATTATATAACAAAACAAAGCAATATAAATACATCATCGATTTTTTGAATTACAAACAGCATCATGTTGTCTTAGAATCTCCATTTTTAAAAGAAGTTAACCTCTTCTCCTGTATTTCTACAAGCTATCTTTAAAAAAATATGTAACATGTTTTCCCTGTCATTCAGTGATAAGTTACAAAGTATACGTATTAATAAATTGCATTTATTCATATCAACGATAAATAAAAACGGCAATCCAAAAATATATCACTAGCTAACAAAACAAAACAAAATAAATACATCATCGATTTATTGAATTACAAACAGCATCATGTTGTTTGACACCGTCTGTTAACTATGACCACCCAATCAACATAGTTTATACTTTAAAATTATGACCGGCTCGATCAATATTAATTCTAACAAACTGCGACAGCGATATCAAATTACAAATGGAGCATCGTGTATGTTTGACATACTGTTTCAATTATGTGTCAGTGTCGTGCAAGTTCATAATCAATATAGTGGAAATCCGTGTCAGATACGTTACGTTTCAGTGACGTAAGTTGCCGTATTTCGTTCGCAAGGGCCACGTTTGACATTTGGGCAGCAGGAAGAAATTGCAGATCTGATAGTGGATCAGTTGCAGTTATCTACAAGAGGGGATCTGAAAAGCTGAGTTGCTGTTAAAAGGACTTATAATGATGCATATTTGTAGATACTTGAATGTATGTGTTTGAGTGTATTTCAACAGTTGCTTCAAATAGTTTGTTTTCCCATCAGTTTTTTGCTTTCTTTTTCAACAGCTGCTTTAACTCATTTCTTTTTCCTTATTTGTACGGCAGTTGTGCAAAAGAAAATTACTCCGGATGTTGTGATGAACCCATGAAAATAAGTTGAGAGTGCATTTTTAGAAATTTGTTAATTCCATTATCAAATTAAAACTCGTTCATGCACAAAAGTTTCCTATACGCACAAACACTAAACCGTTATTTATATACAGTGTGCTCCTAAGACATATAGGGTGTATCTAAATTGGTGCAACAAAATATTATTGGAGACAAGGCATCAGAATCCCACAGCAATGTGGGTAGAAAAAGTCGTCTTCGTGTAGCTGTTAATAATCACTTTGGAACGGGCGCTGAAACAACAGTGAACTTTCCGACCATTGTTTGTCAAAAATTAACGTATTTTTCACAGAAAACATGTGACTAAAATTCGTAGTTTAAAAATTCTATATATTTCTTGGATGAGATTTTTGGAGACAAACCCATTGTATACGCAATTTGCTTAAGAAATTTGGCAAACATTTCAACATTTTTCATAAAGTGATTATTAACAGCTACATGAGGACAACGTTTTTGCCGCACATTGCTATGTGATTCGGATTCATTATTATGTGCCCTATCTCTCATAATACGTTGTTGAAACAATTTAGATACACCCTGTATATAGGGTGTAAGCTGCTATTCCTATGACAGAAAAAAATAATCTTTTTGATTAAACAGATTGCCCAAGAATGATTCAGACAAACTTTAGAGGGAGATAGAGAACATAATAAGGAATTAGAATAACACAGAAACATGCTGTCAAAAATGTCATTTTCGCTAACCTGTTAATAAGCATTTCAAGAATAAGTGTTCAACGAACATTTCAACACTCTTTTTTAATTTGTTAACGAAGTTTCATAAACAATGTGCTTGTCTGCAGAAATTTCATCCCAAAAAAAAAGATTAAACTTTTGATTTAGTCATGTGTTTTCTGTGAATGATGAAGTAGTTTTTGAACAATGGTCGGAAATTTCACTATTATTTCAACGCTGGTTCCAAAGTCATTATTAATAGCTACATGAAGACGACGTTTTCGACTCCACATTGGGAGAAGTTTTTCAACAATTATTGCATACTCCCCTTAAACTTTGTCCCAATTCTTATGGGACATCCTGCATTTTATGTTGTTTTTAAAGTGGACTATTGTGGTTTTAAATAATTTTTATTAGATAAAAAATCGTAGTGTGTGTTTGAAACTCTAAAACTGCTTTTGTTAAATTTCTTGATAAGGTCGATTCCTGACACAATTTAACATTATTTCGGGTATGATGCGCTGCTTTTGTGATGTTAAATAATTATATGGCGAATTTAATGTTGCCATCACTGTAAGAAATACCTGCAATTTTACCACACATATTGCTGTAAAATAATACAGCACTGTGCATGGGTGCCGGCAGAATATTTCCCAGAGGGGGGGGGAAGGTTACTTCAACGCATGGTTACCATGTTGGAATGAGAAAAAAAGCAGAGGAAAACTCTGCATACAAAAGTCCATGGGGGATGCATTGCCCCCCCCCTTGCCCTATGCTGCCGGGCGCCCATGGCACTGTGTCTTGTAAATCCATTTAAAAATGACTTACTGATATTGATAAGCCAGTCACGAAGAACCTATGGCAATGATTGTATGGCAACTGGCACTGCCTACATCACACCGTATGTTGGCGTCACAACGTATTAGTAATATGTACGTTTAACCAAACGTTGTGCTGTAAAATAATACAACACTGTGTGTTTTAAATTCACTCAAAAAATGACTTAATGACGTTGATAAGCCAATTTCGAAGAACAATGTATGGCAAATTGGCACAGTCTACAGCACAACGTGTGGATAAACGTAACGAAAACATCACAGCATTTTGCCTTACGTTTACCCACACGCTGTGCTGTAATAATTTTTTTTTCAGCTTATATAGAATCAAAACTAATTCAAAAAGTTAACTTCACAAAATTTTAAAAGGGCTTTCCATTTTGTATTTATTTATTTTATTTTATTTTATTTATCTTTTTCAGGCTCTAGAATAACATTCCTTTTCCTAGATATGAAACCTTGTAGATTTATCACAATAAAAACGTTTTCTCAGGCTGCATTTCGATTTTCTCATGTCAGATTCTCAGGGGTGGCGTAAAGAGAAATGGCCAGTACAACGGAAGAAGCATTGCCAACACGGTGTATATAATTTATTTCCAGAAGGTAGTAACAAATGGAAATGAAAAATTGCTCCGTGATATCTAATTTTACTTTATTACTTTATGTGATTAACGATATTTTTGTGCCTTTAAATTCTTTTTGAGAAAGTAATAAGGGAACCGGCAAGTAATGTCTTTTTCTGTGAAAGTACTGTGATGTTGTCCGAATAATTACGAACAATTAGTACTTATAGACATATGTGTGATGCTCTTTTTATCTCAACCCCTCAATACTTGAATTTATCCGATAAACTTGGATCTGGGCGGTATCGTAAAGTCTTCGACAAGAACCTGTAGATTTTTGATAATGTGAATTACTGACGTTACTAGAGCGAATAATTCCCTGAGTGTCTCCACGCCTTTTCAGAATTAGACACTATAGTGACGTGAGGAATCTCATATCTTACGCTTACTTCACATCCCACGTGATCGAAATCCGCTTGAGATACCATACGAGTGCCGAGATGAGCAGCTGAAGACAGGGAGTTCGTTTTCAGACAGTGACAAGTGCAGAGGTACTTACCTCTCGTTTTAGGCCAGTATTTTGCCCGAACACACCATCTGATTATATATTTTCTTAACTCTTTTATGTGTTTGTATGTGCCGTTTAATAAAGTATTTTGTGAGAGCAAAAGGGCTGCATCTTTTTATTTATGATGCCACAGTATATTTTCCAATATTTGAAAGAGTCCTCATTGCTCAGGCAAAACTGCTGAAGCTGACACTACAAAATTTGGCATATATGTGAGGGTTATAACGTAGAAATTGAAAAGAGAGGGTTTTCCGAAACTCGTGGTACTAGGCCTAAATGTTATTTTCACTTATTCTTCAGTATCTCAATGAAGAAAGAAGATAATCATAAAATTTTTGTAAAATGTAGCACAAACGAATATCTAAAAATCAAGTTGAGAGAATTTTTAAATTTACTTTCCAAAGAGATTGGGCATCTAAAATTTTGTTGTTCACATATCATTCTTAAAGTAATAATAATAATAACAACAGCTTTAATTCTAATAATTGAAAAAAAAAAACAGCCATATTTGAAACTCTTATCTAAAATTAACTAACCCAGACAGCACAATAGCTTAAATCAAGCTTGACATTTCTTTGAATTTGACGTATTAATACAAGCTTGACAGTTCAATCCATTAGCTTGATTATTGCGCTGATGGCGCCATCTGTCGCTGTAGGCAAGAAGGAGAAAGGACATTGAAAAGTCTAGCGTTTTCTCAAATTGGTCATATTAAATAAAGAAAAGTTCGTAAAAGTTGTGTTTTATTTTATTATCGCACAAAACCTGGAGATTAGAGCACGCAAGGGGAAGGAATGAAACGGATAAGCCCCTCTGAAGTGTAACACGAGGGGAGTTTTAGTTTTATTTACATCTAATTAACATTAGTAAATCCATTAACTAATTAATTAGCCCTAAAAATAACTTTTAATATAATTAACACAATTTAGTTAGTTAATATACTTCACTTTATGGGTGGTAGAATGAGGCGGTTTTTGGCCGCTACAAAATAATTTATCATCAGTCATAAATGTACTTGACCATAGAATTTAAAAAAAAGATTCTATATTTCCAAATATGGAAATTTTTCAAAATAAAATACAATTATACTACGAAATTGATTTCAAAATCAGTCGTTTGTCTCGATTTTGGCCAGTATTGCACAACATGAGTGTCGCGATATTGAAAGTTTTAAAACGTGTGCTGCTGTTAAGTTTATATTATGTTTATTTCCCTATTAGTAGTCTCTAAATCACACATAACATTATTTTAATTTTGATGCATCCCATGGAAAAATAAAAGAAACAAATAATGCATCGGCCACTTATCAATCTGGCCAGAAAACGGTGTGATAAGTTACTTCAAACTTTAGTCATATCAGCCCGACTCAGATTGGCGCAACAGTTAGGATGCTCGCCTCCCAACCCAAAGGTCCCGGGTTCTATTCTAGCCGCGGACACTTGCTGGAAACAGATTAAGTTAAATTGGAATTTCAGCGTTGAGGGGAAAATGCGTGGCAAAATATGTAGGGCGAGTTCGACGACCGGCTCCCCGTGTATTTAGGAAAATTTTTTAAGCTTGAAATTAAACTTGCTATGTCAAGCTTGATTCAAGCTGGAAATGTCAAGCTTAATGCAAGCTGGGCAAGTGTAAACTAGAACACTTGATTCAAGCTTGCATTAAGCTTACACGCTTGAAATTTTCAAGCTTAATTCAAGTTTATTGTACGAATTTATTTTGTACATTATTGGAATATTTACTATAAATGTCGGAAAATCCGTCTAAATGTTTCTTTAAAAAAAAAATTCTCAAATACCTGAATTAATTAAGTTTATTTTGTAAATACAATCAATTTATCGACCCTGTATATCTTATGTGACATCTTTTATATTGCAATCTGAAACCACTTAGGTAACTGCATATTTTATTTGATACTGACAAACTTTTTGTTATTCATTAAGAGACAAAAAGACTTTGATTTCACGTGAAATCGCACTTAATAGATAAACAACAGCTATCATTTACATCATCTAATCTTTCCATTAAAAAAAGGTTGTCTGTTTGCTGTTGCCTGCATAGTTTTGAATTTTATTTTGATTGATATAACGGATCTGAACTCCTTAAAAGGCTATCATAACAATCGATTCCCTAACCTTTCTTTGAAGTTTATAAGTGTGACGAATTTTCTTTTGAACTTACATTTTAATTGATTTTTTGTCATATGAATGATCTAAGAATGGCGTTAAAACATGTTTTCAAAGTGTTGCGTTCAATAACCTTTATGTTTACAGTGAAAATTTCTCGTAACTATGCGACAGCAAAATTGAATCCAAGAAATATTGATCATAAACATGCAGCGTTACATTGAAAATAAGCATATGATCATTTGTTCAACTTTTTTAAAAGTTAGCCTAGTATACAGGGTGTCTCAAAAGGTCGTTGCCTTAAATTAACATGCTGGTCTGTCACATCATGGCATACAAGATTTATGCAGGGACTTGTGTCCGGAAATGTAAACGGAAACCACTAGAGGGCGATGTTAGCTGGCTTGTGGAGGCGTGATCATTTTAGCCTAGGGCGTTGCCGGAGATATATGAATCGGTTTACTATCTCATTTTAGCAGATATGCATTACATCTATCATTCTGCGGATGGGAACGGACGAGCGGCGGTACAGATGCATCTTGATCGGAGTGTACGCAGGCGTAGAGGCGAAGGAGAAATGATGTCAAAAGAGGTATGACTTTTATTAAACGATACATTTATTAATATGTCTTCCCATCTGCGGCACCTTATACGTCATATCCGCCAATTCTGAGTGAGTAAACCGATTCATCCGTCCCCAGAATCTTCCTAGGCTGAAACGATCACGCTTCCATAAGAATGAGAACAGCGGCTCTTGCGGTGGCTCTTTGCATTTGCGGACACAAGTTCCTGATGTAAATCTTGTTTGCCAATGATAGAAAAGCATCTTAAGTTTGGAAACGACCTTTTGATTCAGCTTGTATGTATGGATTAATTAAGTACTAATATACACTGCTGGTAATTAAAATTGCGGCGCTAAACACAATACAAATGAGAAATTAGCAGACAAATAGAAAATGCTGTGATATGCGAATGATTAGCTTTTTGATGTAATCATGCAAAGCAGGCACCCGTGGCGAAACTTACAATCAGTTTAACCCTTTTAACACGCTGTGTCCTCGGCGTGAGGACACAAAACTCTGACGTTTTGATTGTTGTTATTAGTCATGAAGAATAAATTTGATGTGTATAAAAATCGTCGAGGGTGACTCAGTTACATCAGAAAAATTAACTTTTTAGCACATCATTTCCCGTAATACTTGTTGATTATTGTAAAATTGCCAAGATTATTTTTAGCAGCACTGGCATCTGCTGAAACATGGAACAATAATGGAAATACAGTCGAACCTTGATTTAACGTATGTTCATTTAACGAATTCTCCTATTTAACGAATTTTTTTTTTTGTCCCGACTAAAAGGGTGTTAAAATGCTCTGATATAAAGAATTTTTAGTTTTCATTTAACGAACAACAATCGCTGAAATGAAATTCGCACACAATACTAAAACTTTGAATTTTTCGCCCGCAAAATTTTGAATCTTCCTCACCCTAATCAAGTGTGTAATACAATAATTTATTTCTCATTTCTCCAAACGAAGCAAGTGCCTACGAAGACAGCGATACAGAAACAGGCATTTACAATTACGCAGTGGGTAAAGAAGATCAAATGCCTGGATGGGAAGATTTTACTAGAAATGGAAATTTTACAGGATATATGTCTTGCGATGTACAGTCAAGTACCTGCGATAGTGTACAGAAAGAGAATGACGATTCTGAAAGCAGCGAAGAGATGACGAAGAAAGAGAAATTGAATTAAAAAAGGTGACATTCCAAGAAGCAGTTTGCAGCTTGAACGCTTATTATTATTATTTTTTTTTTTTTTTTTTGTCTCATGAGATTGCTCTTACGAAGTTAGAAAATATCGATAAAGAACTTTGGAAAGTCAAAACAAAGCACTATCAAGGATTCCTTTCCAAAGTGCATGTATTAAATTTTAAGAGCAAGTAACATTAAAGTATTTAGACAATTTTAAAGTTGATCGCCCAACGTATAACTTACAATTTTTAAGCTCGTAGTAAACAATAATCATTCTTTTTTTCATATCTATATCTAAGGGTATTTTGCATTGATATTTTTATACCATTCTCTTTACAAAAACTGATATTCGATTTAACGAATACTTCGATTTAACGAACGGATTTGTGGGTTCCAATCAATTCGTTAAATCGAGGTTCGACTGTATACTGATATAGAAGAACAACTGGACAGACCGTCCAATGCTGAAAAAAGGGCAGCCGTTGCCATCGCTCGATGGCACGCGATGAATGATTTGAGCGAACGCCATGTTGCTGGTAATTAAATTGAGCGGTGGCAATGGCTGCCCTTTTTTCAGCATTGTGAAATGGTTACTCTTTAAAGGGTTAAATGAAGAAATTGCTCAGCTGGCTTCTCATACACATTTTGCATTTGAAAGTTGCTGTCTATTGAAAAGAATTTGTAATGCCGCGTATAAGTAAGGATGCGACACCGATGTCTTCAAAATGTCGATGTTTTTGTTAAATATAGATGTTTTATTCTTCAATGTATTCAAACTGAAGTTTGCTTGGCATCGATGTTTTATGCTTTATCAACATATACAGAATAAATCACTTTTTGTAAACTAGGGATGACATCGATGTTTTCAAAACATCCATGTTTGTAAACCAAAAAGTGGTTAAATATATTCTATGCATGTTTATAAAGCATGAAGAATACAATAATCAATTTGAAACAACATGTGCTTTATCAAACAAGTATCGGTTTCAATATATCGATGGATAAAACATAGATATTTTCAAAATATCGATGTCGCATTCCTACGTGTAAGAAGTAAAAATGCTTACCAGCACGTGTCGGACTTGAGGTCGGACTGTAGGTAACCAGGATTGCGACTTATAGTTTCGCAGAATATCTGCTCGCGTTGCTCGAGATACCATGACTTTGGCAGAATATGGAACCGATGGGTTTCGGAATGGTCATGCGGAACACCGTGATGTATATAAATGGCCTACTATCATTAATAGCAGGGAAAACAGCATTTTAACCGTTTGGTCTTAACGGATCGTAAAGCCATGTGTCGAGCCCTGAGTCAACAAGCAGGGTCGTTTGACAGACAACAAATGTCTGCGAAAACAGTTCGACGACTTTAGCTGCAATATGGACTATCAGCTCGGAGATCATGACTTTGACTACCCTTGAAGCAAAATCACAGACGAGAGCGCTGTCAGTGGTGTAATCAACGGAGAGCTTGGAAGCAGCAATGGGGAAGTGCATTACGTTTCCTAAAGAAAACGTCAGCTCAATGATTACCGAGTGACTAACTCGTAATGATACGCCAGTCAATGAAACATGGCATCGTATTGAAGCTGCATGAACATTTGTACCTGATTATGCCATCTGATCTCTGTTTCACCGTTTTTATGTAAATAATAAAGAATATAATTTTAAGTTGAACAGTTATTTAATAAAGCGTATTTAATATTTAAAATATTAAATACGCTTATAAATTGAATATGAATTAAATTTAAAAATCATTAAATTCACATACTTAAAATAATTAAAAGAATTAATTACTTAAAAATCAAGTAATGCAGCAATATGTAAAATAAATCTGTTATTTTTTTTTAAGCAAAATCAAACATAAGTCACAAAAATGAATCGAATCAATATAGCGATTCTGAATAATAAGCGTAACGTTTTTAAATTGCGATCACTTACAGAAAACGCAAACATAATAAGATTCCCATTATTGCCTTCATCGGAGCCATCGTGATTCTACCGGGCCTGCTAGTGCACTCCGATGAGTCATTCAAACATTCCTACGGATGCTTACTTATTGGTTCCACAACTTAGATATGTCATCTAACGGAATCTATCCAATTAGAACCCCTTTACACACAGGCCGACCGAACCGCCATATTGGGTCGAACTGCTGAAGCGGGGGTTGTTTTGCTTGGCGCGTTATCGCGTTGTTGGCGTCGTTTTCTTTACGAGCTCGCAATCTTTTTTGTATATCAGTTTGCGCGCTCAGTTTTGTGTTTTACGCTTTTCTTTTCTGAACATATTTACCTTATCGGCTTGGCATAACTTTAAGAAAGTTTTTTTAATAGTTACATTTATATATATAATTTATATAAGAATTTTGGACTGATTATTAAATTTCTATACATAAAATAAATTTGTATAAGTTATTAAACTTTAATCAGCAACCGTTTTTTGTTTTTTTTTTAATTATACAAGAATAAATTAATAGTACTGAATAATCATAAAAGTAATAAACATAAGGGGATATTCGAGATAATTTATAGTAATTTTTTTTTTCAAAGGTGTTTATAATTGGTGTTTCAATAAGATTTAACTTCTTAAACATTTAAAATGGTTGAAAATATGCTGTATTAACTACCAGAGAAAACTTTGTTGAACTATACAATTATTAATTTTTTTCAGTTGTAGTTGTTTTAAAATTTAATTTAATGAAAATTTAAAACAGAAAAGCATTCTAGTGTTATTTTGTTATGATGAATAACATTGTTTATAACCGTAATTTATAGGTCAAATAATTCTTTTGCTAAAAAAAACTCGTCCCAAATTTCGCATTATTAAACCTCAGCTGTTGCAATATTTCAATCAACGAAGAAATTTGTTAATGTGTGGAGATTATTATTCTGCCAATTTTAAATACTTAGTACATAAAATTTGGTTTTCACCTTTAATAGATAACAAAATCAAGAACCTATTACAGTTGACGGCCAAAAATCCGCACAACTTCTCTGATATAAATAATGAAATTTGCAGTCATTTGCCAGTGATGAAATTGTTCGAAAGTGTCTTGAATCCAGATAAACATGCTTCTGATGATGATGATGAAAATTTGGGTAATAATAATAATAAAATCCATTTGATAAAAGTTAGGATAAGAATACCTTAAGTTTTTAGTACAGCAAATTTCTTCAACAAAACAAGACTTATTGATAATATATATTTTGCAAAAATATATAAATAAAAGAATGAAGCTGAAAAAAAAAAAAATAATAATATTTTAAAACAAATAACCATAGAACATGTTTCCAAAATTAGAAAAGGAAATTTTGAAACAATTTGCTTTTCTAGTCATTATGTAATTTTTTCCTTTTTTCTCATGCCTTTTTTATTTAATTTGAAAATATAAATGAAATACTTTTGACAGTGCTTTTATTTCATTGTATTCTACATTTTTAAAATCAGAAATGTAATTATTTATCTTTTATGGGCCTGAAATCCACAAAATCCTAAAATCCGCACAAGCCTTGGTCCCAAGCTGTGCAGATTTCTGGCTCTCTACTGTATAACATTCAACTATTTTAAATTCATATATGTCCAGACTGTTTTCATTACATTCTCTAATTTTTGCCGATGCCTGCAGGAATAGTCAAATTCTCGAAATGAAGAATGACAACTTTTCTTAGAAATTAATGTGTAAAAAGTGAGAATTTTATATCCTTATTTTACTTTGTAGAATTTGGATTTAAAGGCTAGGAAAATCGAATAACATTTGTTCAGACAGCAAAAATATAAAAATTTTAGCATTCTGAAAAAGTGAATGCTAGCACAAGCAGGGTAAGTATTTTGTAGCTAATTTTATTTTCATTCCATATGATCCTTAAAAATTTTGGCAATTCAGTTTACATCCTTAATTTTTTTTTGCAGTAGGGGGAGAAAATGAAAAATCTTTACACTTGTTCTGCAATAAACTGTGGAAAGATTTTAAAGCTTGTGGTTTAAAATTGTATAGATAGAAATAAATTGCCAATATGATTTTTCTACTTTTGAATATCTGAAATTTGAAGCCAAGATAAGACAATATTTACCTGAAAAACTTGTAATATGGCAAAAATAAATAAATAATCTTTATACTAGAACAGAAGCCAAGATCAATGAGCAAATAAACATCGTTTTTCAATTTATTCATCCACATAAAATGAAAAAAAGAAATCAAGGTGTGGGGGGAGGAAATAGACAAGAAAGAGACTAATTGACGAATGCAATCAAAATCTTTATTTAAAAAATCCAAGATACAAAATCCAAGTTGTACAACTTTTAAACGGCTACCAAGAGGACTTTAAGAAGCATCAATTTTATGTGCACATAATTCACTTTTCACCATAGAATGCACGAGTATTATTTTTAATGCATTTTATATCACAATTATTTAACTAATAACATACATAATTAAAAAGAAAATAAATACTTATGTATGTGTTACACCAATATTTCAACCATACTACTGTCATCAATCAATAATTAATTTGAATAAACCTTAGTAGTATACAGCCGGATATCCAGCAGAGCAGTCCGATATCTGGTAGATCGGATATACGACAGTATTTCGGATATTAAAAAATCAGCCAGATACTGGATACATACTTAGCCTTATAGCATTTTTAATTTCTAAAATTCCACAGAAAAGGTTAGATATAATTAACTACTGATTTGAAGTTTTATTAAATAAAGTTAAGAACAATAAAAGAAAATGAAGTTGTTGAATAAAAGGCAAATAAATCAGTTAATACACCATTTTCTAGATTTCTAGTGACTAACAATTTATTAATTATGACCACCTTACTGACTTGAAAAAACTCACTTTGACTGTGCTGACTTGAAAGATGCAGCTTTAGTTTTTTTGGCTTTATTCAGAAAATCTGAAGTAAAAACATATTATTTTAACACATAATATGTTTTTACTTCAACACACTACTTTTAAACACATTATTTTCTCGAAGCAAGATTTTTCGCTGTTGGATCATGGTGCCGATGCAACCACTTAGATTCATATTGAAAAGGCCCAAGCATAGAATATCATTTCAATTTAAAACCTAATACATTTCTTTTTAATATCAATTTCAATTTTAAAGAAATAAGCACAAGTTAGGAAAAAAATATCCGGAAATGCGCAGACAGCAGAGTCAATGACTCTGTGTATTATGAAGAGTGAACATCAATGTCCATGATTCATTCATGAAAAAATTGATACACCAAGATGACGTTGAAAAATTTCAAAAAAATGAATGTGCTCGCAGCGGGCAGATTCGAGGTCAAATCAGAAGAATCTCACAAAGACTGGATGTTTTTCTTTATGCATAAGGCAGTTTCAGGATGTTATAGACAGGAAAGAGTAACTTGAATGTCATGAATGTCTTGAAAGAGTTTAAAAAAATTTTTAGAATTAAAAACCATAGTATGGATGCAGACCACAGTGCCGACGGCTTGTTTTACTGTGAAGAGTGAACATTAATGTCCATGATTCATTCATGAAAAGAATGATACAAGAGATTCAGTCACACAAAGACTGGATGTTTTTACTTTGCTCGCTAATGCCAGAAATCGTGCATCTGCTGCTGTTAATTTCTCCTCTAACTCTTTGACCTTTTTTCTCAAAATTTCATTTTCCTTTATCAGTGTTTGTTGATCCAATTCAGGAGCATTTTCATCAACCTAAAAAAAAAAAGAATTATAATAACATTTAAAATAATACACAATTAAATTTAGGAGAATATCAAGGTTTATCACTCAGAAAATTTTTATTTTGTAAAAATTAAATAAATTATTGGGTTATGTGTTGTACAAAAAGTATGCCAATTTTTTTCGGTTGCTTAAGGACAGGTCTTGGTACATCTGAATGATTGAAAACAAATAACATATTATTACAAAGGATGGTACTGCAGTCAAATTTGTGAAAATTTTTCATTTCAATCCGCTTTCCTTTGAAAGCAGCATGAAATTTCCAGATAACTCAACACTACATTAAAAAATATTAAACTACCATCAATTATTGAACTAATAAAACACTTTAAGACTAAATATTCTTCGAAGAACCATTAACAAACACATATTTCTGCAAAGCCTTGATATTAATATAAATTACTGATTCCCCCCAACCAACAAAGAAAAAAACGTTTATAAAACACGAATTTACATTTCATCGGAACAGCATTAACTTTCAAAACAATAAATTTGTGCCAAATATTATGTCATAAAAAGATTAAAATCTAAAACAATAATAACTAGCACAATAAATCTGAAGAATGCATTCAATATATAATGGATTTATGACATTTTATTTAAATGCCTTAGAAAGTGTAGCCTGTCTATTGAAATATATATATTTTAATTCTATACTTCGAAATTGTAAACTTTTTTTATAGAGCTTGAACTATTCTGGAATAAAAATTCTTTTTAAAATTTTCCCATCTATTTCAGGATTACACGACATAATATATAACCCTTGTGAATGTCAGACAATACTAATCAAACAATCATTAAAAATTTTTACATGATAGTTAAGTTTAGCTGCACTCGACATAACAAATCTGAAAATATTAAAAAATATCTTTGTAGTGCATTTTTTAAGAGAACTTTATAATTAGAGGTAGCAAACTAATAGTCTTATACTAAATAAATGACATTTAATGCTTCAAAATCCTTTAATGCCTGACATTTTTTTAAATTACTTTACAAGTATAGGTATTTAAAGTCATTTTATCTTGTCAGTTACTTTATGAATGTGGCTAGCAAATTCTACATGGATGATAAAATAAAAAAAAAATTGCTCAAGAGAGGGTTATGCAGGTAGAAAGAAAGAAAAGAGATTTAAAAAAAAGGAAAAAAAAATTGTAATTTTGAAAATCATGATCATAGTGATATATCAGTACAAACAAAATATTTTCCATGTGTTACTAAATTACGGGGGCAGTGTTATATTACATCACTTTTAGAAGGTTGTTAAGGAATGATTTTTGGAGACTAGAGAAACACGGTTCTTGATTTATGATAATTTTTAAACTTTTTCATTTTGAAAAGTCCAAATTTTGGACTTTTTCATTTTGAAAATAGCATTTATCACTGAGTTAAATTATTTGCACATCTTCTCTCTCTATTCTAAAAAAGAGTAACTGCCACCGCTGCCACTGTGAAAAGTCATGCTATCTCTACCAAAACTGTGGGGATTTGTGTTTTGAAAAAAGGTGTCCACGGATTCGGAAAATTCGAGGGAAGTCGATAAGCTGACTTAAATTTTAAAATTTTAATTATTTTAGAAGATATTAATAAAATACTGAAAAAAATAAGCATAATGGTTGCCAGGTTTAGCAATTTGCTCCAGCATAAAATCATTCATGCCTTTGCAACAAAGGAATTCCAAGTATGCCCAATACTGTGAATTTGACAAACATGAAGTAGAATTACACCAATTTTGTGCCAAATTAAAAAAAAATATGTGAAATAAATAAGTCAAAGTGTGTTACTTAATATTCGCAATTTTCAAATAGTGGTAAGTTCTCTCAGATAACAAGGTTTAAAATTACCGATTATTCCTTTATCTAATACATAACTAATTTAAAAAGCACAATTTTGGCATCAGGTAGGACCACGGCTGTCTCCCCAAGCAAGGTGAATCTAAATATTGTGTGCATTCCAAAATGCTAACACCCAGCATTTTTAAAATAAAAAATAATTCAAATGCAGATCATAGCAATGCCAGTTAGAACAGCCTGTGTATTTGACACCTGTAGAAATAATTAGCGGCGTTAACCATGCCATTATACCAGTTTTCGTACAGCTTGGATATTTGCCAGGCCAACGAGATGATACATTTCGTGGTGCTAAATAAGCCAATCTGCAAAGCATTATGTATATGAATGTATGGATAATTGTTTTCACGACAACCTTACATGAGCAATAATTATCGGTTATGAGCATGTGTAAATTGCCAAATAATGATAAATCGCCATTGATAGCAAGATATTCTAGCTGTTCCATACATTTTATCAAAGAAAACATATGAAGCACTGTTTTCTTAGAAATCGTTATGAACTAAACGTATACGTAAGTCACCAAATTATGAAAAATCGCCTTGGATGGCAAATATGCAAGGTTTTTATAGGTTTTACACAATTAAAAATAGTGTAACATTTAAATTTTTATGTTCTAAGAAACATGCAAGAACCAAGCAATGTGTTTCTCAGTAGCATTGGATCAAATCTTAGGCTTTTGTCAGTGGAAATCATGCCTGTTTGACGAATAAGCCTTATTAGTGGTCGAACCCCTCATATGAAAAACAACTGTACAGAGTCTAGGGGCCTTGGCCCAAAGTCACTTAAATAAATTATGAGACAAAAATAATTTTTTTTCAAAGTATACACTGTCAAATAACACTAGTGTTATTAAATAGGAAAGGTATCCAGTTTTTCTTTAGAGCAATACAGACACAATTTTCTTTAAACATGTAAACTAATTTAAACACATTGTTTTTAATACATAAATTAATAATTACAGGAGGTAGATATTTGAAAGAGATATATAAAATAGAATTTGTTTTTATTTTTCAGAAGAGCAAGGCCAATTCAATTATTGGGAAAAAGTATCAAATCATTTTGTGTGAAACTGGAAATGTATTTATATATATATACTTTTGAAGGTACAAAGCACAACAACATTCTATGCATCATGTCTAGTTTTGTTAAAATATCCCTAAAGAAACACTACCAATTATATGTTGAATTTAACTTTTACTATAATTAAAATACAACGTCATTTTATAATGTCATTTGATGAGTTTAATTTTGAAGAAGAATAATTCAAGTGATAAGTTAAACCAATTTTATTACAAATTACAACTATCGCGTATTAATTTCATTTTGATGTAGATTATATGTCGCCAAAGTTTGGCGGGATACGATCAATCCATTTATCCCGTAATAATTGAAAGAAAAAGCTAACACATGCTTGTATTTTTTTAGTAGCAGGATAATATATCAATAACAATGTCGTATTTACTTAGAGTAAGGAGTAGAGTAGAGAAAAAACAATGTTTCAAAATCAAAACAAATGTCGGTTGGCGACAGTTTGATCATGAATGTTTACGTTCTTATAAAAGACAAAATCTAAATAATCTTTACTAATAGACCATGAATATTGTTGTATTATTGTTTTAATGTAAGTACTAATTTAGTTTTATGATATCGGTAGTCAAATTAACGTAAATATTAAATGCTTTTAAAAGGTAATAATTACGGCAACCCTAACAGTAACAGCACGAGAAAAAATAGCGTATAATATGTATGAATATAATAATTGAAAGGAAAATAAACAGTTAGATCACAGATTTATACACATAACTACAAAACTAAAACTACATTTTAAAATAATTTCAGACTTACTTCACATAATCTTGAATTCGCAGTTGGATTCCAACTCTCCCTTCTGCAATTTATAATCCATTTTTTCCTTCTGTTATGATTTTTCAGGGAATCTAAAAAGACGATAAGCCGTTTCCGTGTCATTTGAAAAATTCACTGCACAATATCCAACCATTTTTATTGATCTTGAACAATTAGAAAACATAAATTTTATGACATAGGCGTACGATCCAATATGGCGGCCTGACACAACTTTCGAACCAAAATTCCGGGCAAGTCAGCTCCCCCCTATAGTAGCCTTATATCCAATGGGAAACGTCCGTAGGCCTCTTTCGGAGCGCACGAGCAGGCCCGGAAGAATCAGAATGGCCCCGCTTCCACATACTGACATTGAAAACTTTCTTTTAAGGCTTTCATTAAAAATTAGGAATTCTGCTTTACATCCCTTGAACACAAAATAAAATAGACATTTTCATTAAGGACTCGCGAATTTTCAGAATGTCTCTTCAGATGCCGTACTGCACCAATACTTTAATGAACGACACTGTACCTGCTATACCTGTTTACGATACCATACGTACACTATAATAATAACAATCTTAAACTATTCATCTAACTTCCTAAAAAATTCTCAAGCATAGAATTGCATTAGAATAGATGTTTTTAAGCTAGACACATTTAGCAAAATATTTCATACTTGAGACATTTTTTTTAATGAAAGTTTCATAACTGACATAGTTTTATTAACTTAAAAAAGTGTTTAGTACATCCCGTGAAGAGACATCCTAAAAATATTCAAATCCCTGATGAATTTAATTTCTTAGAATGGGTTCTTAGGAATGATTTTTTTCAAGTGCAATCCTAATAGAAAAGTTGTCGACTTAAAATTTTAACAATGGCTACCTAAACATTGTTTAAAAGTACACGCTAGTAGTGCAAATGACTAGCTTAATCTACAGAGCATAACACAGAAACTAGAAGTATTAATATACTCGAGCTATATATTTCTACTACTAGTAACAGCAATAGTGATCAATATAACATTGTTTACTTTGGTGGTCAACGGTTGCTAAACATGCATGTTTCCAGCTCTTTCTTAACCAATAACCATGAACTTGTTAATGAAGTTTCGTAAAAATCAATTACCAATTACCTTATTTCGATGTTCGTTGCTTTGTTTTGATAAATAAGTGTAATAAATTATCTGCAAAATCGATAGTTCTAACTGATCTTGTATGATACATATAAGATAAAAAGGGTGTCAGAACTCGTTTACTGCGTTTTATGTTCGATAGTCTTTATTTCCTTGCAATGTAATTAAGTGTAACTATGCATCAGGTAATTTTATTTTTCTATGTACATTCTTTAGTTAGCCAAGAACATGTAGTGACATTTTAAAGAAGCATATTGTTATTAAAGCTGATTCTTCGGAGCTATCTGCGTTTTCAGCAACTCGACATATTGCATATTTGAGTAGATATTTTTAACAAACACAGTTGATAGCACATCGTTTCTAGTTCCGCATTTCATTTGGATAGTTTCATCATGTTGCTAAATGAGTACGATTTAAATCAGTTGGAATTTTATTCAAATAACTTTTACATACGTGTACCGTTTTATAATGTTTGCTAGTGAAGAAAATTCTATTGCATTGATAACATTTTAAGTAACGTGCAAGAAACAATTGTGGAAGATTACTGATTGGTTATCCATAAATTGGTTGATGAAACGCATTCAGATTTATGTGGCTTTCATGTATTTCCAAGTAATTTTTTTAAACAACCATTTAAATTTGGAAAGTTTTATCATGCTGCTAAATGAGTATGATTAAAATTAGTTGAAATTTTATTCAAAAAAGATTTACGAATTTGTAATGCTTTATAATGTTTGTATAAGATGAAAATTTCGATTGAATTGATAACATTTTATATAACTTATAAGAAACAATTTTAAAAGATTACTGATTTGTTACCTGCAAATTGGTTGATGCACGCATTTAGATTTAGGTGGATTTTCGGTATTTCTCAGTAAATCTTTTTAAGCAACCATTTAAATTTGGATAGTTTCATCATGTTGCTAAGTGAGTATGATTAAAGTTAATTGAAATTATATTCAAATAACTTTTAGGTATTTGTAACTTTTCATAATTTTTGCTTTTGAAGAAAACTTCGATTGGATTGATAACAATTTAAATAACTTATAAGAAACAATTCTAAAAGATTAGTGAGTTGTTATCTAAAAATTGATTGATGCTTGCTTTCAGATTTATGTGCATTTTAAGTACTTTCCAGTAAATATTTTTAAGCAATCATTTCAATTAAAAACAAGGAATGTTAATTCATCATAATATAAATATTCTAATTAACTGATTGCTTTAACTTTTGTCTCGTTGGAATACAAACCAGTGATGTACTTGACGGATTTAGGCATATTGTTCTGTACCAAATAGTCACATGAAAGATTTTACTATTTCTACTTTTAGTGTACTTTGTCAGATATGCATGACTTAATAATCTGTCTAAAAAAATTTCTTGTCACAAACTAAAACATTACGTAGCAGAGATTTTGTACTTTGCATTTACAAAAGAATTTATATTTCTCTCTAGTTCCCTACTTGAAACAGTACCACTATTTCATAGAAGCTTCATTTAAAACTCTTGATAAAATAGATAAACAAATCTGTTGTTTTACTCATCCAGTAACTTTTCTTTTTTAATTACTAACAGCAGTGAGACAAACAGTTGTTGACCAATTTTATAATACCCCACCAAAAGTTCATTCCACATGTAAAGCATGGAAGAACTGAAAATTTTGTTAATATACAATTTGTGTTGTCTTTTCTACATCTATAGAAAATTATTAATTGTAACTAACAACAATTGCACAAGTTAGTTCTTATTCCACATGAAAGGCATGGAAGAACTGAAAATTTAGTTGCTATAAAGTTTGGGTTATAGTTTCTACCTCTATTGACAATCATTAATTGTAAATAACAGCAATTAAAAAAAGATAATTTCTTTGATATACGTTATTTATTAAACTTTTCGAAGCAATTTTGGACTAAACTGTAAAGGTTTGAGGAAAGTGTTTATGGATGCAATAAATGTTTCAAAAATTTTTCCTTAAAAACATTTAGAAATATCTCTGGTAGGTGTACATAAATCTTCATATTAAAAAACATAGAAGAATATTGAGACTATTTTCCTTTCAAAGGAAATTATCTTGCAGTTGCATCTTTACATTTAAAATAGAACATACTTGAAATAATATTATATCATTTAGATGTATGTGCGCATGGGATTTCAAAATCAAATGATCATTAACACTACTCTATCATGTCTCTCGATAAAGAAGATTCAGTTTTCCAACGAAACGGTACATACATAATCCCAATTCCATCTTTAAGAGAGCATCGACTTGAGTCCTTTAGGTACCGTACGAATGCTATTTTATCAGTGATAAACCGATATTTGTGGCTACACGGCGTTGGTTTTGAAAACGGCATAAGCTTTTCAGAAAAGCATCTGCTGGAAACATCGGTTTCTCTAATTCTTGCAGCAGTTGTTCAAGCCAGCTTCATTTTCGACCTATACAAGTTTTTTTGGAGCAACAACTTGATGTCAGATATTAAAGTGAATATAGTTACTGGAATGATTATGATAAACAATCACCTCATCAGGCTATTGTTCTACAGCAAAAGGCAAAAATTCAACAGCATCATTCGACAGCTATTCGAAATTTACGTAAAGCTGTGCACTGATGAAAAAAGATTAAGGAAATTCAAATTCAGATTAATCCTTTTTCTGTTAGCAAACGATGTTATTATAATTTATTTTGCGCTGCATTTTCTTGTAGAATTCACTTCGAATGTAAGTGAGGAGTTTCAATTGAAAGATATACCTCCTCCTTATGCTATTCCCATCTTATGGTTATCGCATCTTATGCAACATTTCTTCACCGTCTCCGCTGCTTTCATAGCTTACTTCACTTTTGTCAGCTTCTTACTAAAAGAATCTTTTACTAGTCTGAATGAAAAGCTCAGAAACAGCACTGACGAAGATTTGGAACAACTATCTAAGCTGTATCTTGAACTATCCACCATCTTACCATCTATCAACAACTTGTTCCATCCGCATCTGCTAACAGTCTTCTTCCTTTTACTTGTCAGTGTATTTAGACATGCTTATAATGCTGCTTTTTATATTTACAAAATTGTCCAGTTTCAGACACAAGATGCACTTCAAGCCCTGTATTTTTCTCTTCAGTTTGTGTGCATGTGCTTCTCTGGTGCTTCCTTTATAAACGCTGCTTCAGAGGTTAAAGTCACAGCTAAGATATTGCAATTCAAGTTTTCGCGTCCAAGGAGTTTGCATTATCTTTCCACAATGAAAGATAGTATTGATGGCTTTCAGATCCTGAATTCGATCGTAATTGATGACAGCCTAATCTTGTCAGCTGCTGGCAGTTTACTTACCTATGGCATACTTATAGCAACTTTTGATATAAGTAGCAATCCCTGTGAAAAACACTAATCCATATTTACCATATCTACAGCTGAAGGAACTTTACGAAGGTACCCTTATATCACTGTGATGTTTCGTGTTCCGACATGTATGTATAGAGTCAGGTGGGGTAATTACGACCAACCGAAATTGAAAAAAAAAAAAAAATGATAAACTTTCACAAAAGAATTTGGCACAAAGCTTATAATGTATTTTTCATGTTAGGTATCTTTTATTATTAATTTTGAGTATTTTTAAGGAAGTAACAAGTAAAACACAAGCACCGTGTCAAAATTTTCATTAATTGGATTTGACGGTTCGGGGTTTAAGTTATTTGGCGCGGATGAAAAACTTTTTATGCAAGCTAATTCATATTAAAAATAGATTGATAATGTATTAAATATCATCCTACATGTTTTTATTTTTCTATTATTATTTATTCTATTATATTTAGTAGTAAATATTTTTAAATCCACAGTTGTAACTACTCCAAAGTTTGTTTAAAAAGTGGGGTAATTACGACCATGTAGAAAAACGTAATAGAAAAAGTTATTCTGCCTGAAAAAGCACATGCTTGTCTTATATTAAGGAAAAAATAGTTTGAAATATTTATTTGTTATATTTAAAAGTAAATTATAAAATGGAATTTTACTATTGATTATTTTTAAAAATTTCAAATGCTCAAAACTTACTGTCATGGCCTGTGAACAGAGTCAAAAAGGCATTACATTGCATTAAAGTTATTCTATATAAGAGTCTGTAATAAAAATAAATCAGACGCATCAATACAAAAAGTACTTTAGACCGTAGACATTTCTTTAAAACTAGTACTTACTTTTTTGCAATCAAATTATCAAATAAACAGACGACACAAACCATAACATTTATTCTTATTTTTTATATTTATATTTATATTTTATTTTGTTCTTAAAACCGCAAGGAAACATTATTTAATACAATTTCTTTCCATTTTTTTCAAAAATTCTTAGTAAATATTTACCTTTTTCAAAAAGAATGACTTTCAACCCACCTTGGCAGCAAAATACTATTTTAATTGGACAGGTAGGAGTTATAACCTTTTTACTCAATTTGCATCAATTATTTTCTCACAAGGATAAGTTTAATCACTAATACAAACTAGAATTGTAGTCTTAATTGCTCCAGCTAAAGTTACAACAGTAAATATAAAAACATAAAGTGGTCGTAATTACTCCCAAATTTTTTTTCAATTTAATGATTTTGTTTGGGTAATTACAACCTCCTTAAAATTTAATAAAATAATTCTACTTAAACAAAAATTTTAATAGATGTTCTTTAAAGACCAAAGTAAAAGCTTCCCCTTAAATTAATGACAATGATACTTTCCCTATAGTTAAAAATGTTAAATTCATAAAGTTCAAACTTGTAAACAGTAGTCGTAATTATCCCCACCTGATCATACTAGTGACACTGTACTTTATGTGATAGTACGTGTAAGTCGCAGAGAATTTGTGGTAATGGACAAATGGCCACCTGATACAGTTTTAAAGTCACATGTTAACCATCATGTGCCTCATGATGGCTTACATAGAAGATTCTGTAACGTCACATTTCGTCACATAATGAGTCACATTCTGACTGATTATCTGTTACACTTCGACATTACACTGCATCACATCTTTGACATTTAATTATGTATGCATTGACATAATGAAAATGAATTTAGACCGTGGACATTTCTTTCATCACTTTGTCAAAAAATGGCTTTGGGATCTCTGTGTGTGATCCCTGGAAACAGTGTTTAATGTTTGTATCTCTTGCAGCTATTCTGTAGAAAAAATTTGCATCGTCTTTATATGCTGAGAGACACTATTGATGGTTTTAAGATTGTGAATTCAACATATTCAAAATGATTTCATTGACAGGAGCCCAATCTTGATTCTGATTGACAAGAGCCTTAATCTTGTCAGCTGCAGGCAATCTAGAATTGAATTGTAATTGATGAAGGTATAGTATTGTAAGCTGCTGGCAGTCTACTTACCTATGGCATACTTATAGCAACTTTTGATATTAGTAGCGAAAAAAAATTCACGCAAACAAAAAAAAAAATTCATGCACGGATTTTTTTTAATTCAACAAAATCAGATTTGCGCTATTTCAACCGAATAATTTTGATGGTTTTTAACAAAATTTTTCTTAACTTAAGAAAATATTTCGTTGAATTAAGAGAAGCTTTGTGATCAAACAAAAAAATTTCTTTCAAATAGAGCCAACCAAAATTTGACAATGATCTAACGTGAACATTTACTAGATAGTATAATATTGGTTGACTTTGTGTGTATTTACCAAATCGTGAGAAATGCACAGTCTATCTGCATTTGATCTTTAACAATTTTAAACACTTTGATGGTTTCGATTGAACACGCGACGCCAAAGACGTTCTTGATTTATGTTATGACTTTGATTATGATAATCTGCGAAGCCAGTTGAGATACGCCGAATAATTCGGAACTACTCATTATACAGTTCGTAATGGTAGATGCAAATTACGTACAGAGTATCTCATGAAATTATTATAATGTTTACTGTGTAAGTGATATTGTAATATGCTGAATGCGTGGAGTTGTACTTATAATATTTGTACCGGGACTTAGCAATGTATAATATTTGAATGGTTGTAAATGTGATAAGTTTAAATATATATATTATTTCAATGAATCGGAAATTAAAATAAAGTATATGAAATAAAATTTTTACTTGCAATAAAATTAAGCGAAGAAAAACAAATAATTTTAGATGATAAAAAAATAAAATTACTACTGTTTTTGTAATTTATTGAAATTATATATCTTAAGATTTGTTTTGGTCTGATTTTGGGAATACGGCTGGTTATCTACACGAGGGGTATAGGCTAAGGCGGGGGGTTGCCCTCCGTGTTATTTACGCGAAGTTTCTGAGAAAACCAAGGAAAACTCCGGACAGCTATGTGGATGAACGCGAACTGGGTTTGAACCCGGCACCTTCCGTCTGCCAGTTGAGAGCGTTATTCGCTCAGCCACAGGTCAGGCTATATTTTTTAAGATTTATATAAATTTACAAATAGGATTGGATATAAATTATACCTTTTTACGCATAATTAGAAATTGTATTAAAGTAAAATTATATTGGAATCTATCAACATAATCCAATTTCTGTTTTTTCAAGTTTGCCCCAAATAATATAATTCAAATTATTTAAAATCATATGCCAGCAATAATATTATACTGACAAAAACACCCAATGCTTGTAACGTCTTGAAAGAATAACCAGAAAAATCTATTGACAGTCAACATGGAGCTGTCGACATTTTGAAAATATTGCCCGAATTTGGACAAATTCGGGCAATATGGCTGCCAATATTTATCTATTTATTGCCGATATGGCTGCCAATAAATAGATAAATAAAAATAAAATAAAAATAAAAATAAAAACAAATTTAATGCTCAATGTTGTACAATGCAGGGTGTGTCACCATTCCCTGTCGGGGTTGGAAGCTTTATAAAAAAGTTATAGTATCCATACAGCAGCAAAGCTACTTTATTGGATAAAGAAATGTTACAAGTATTGCTCTACAAATGTTCAATATGTGAACCTTTTGTAATGCGGTACATATCAAGTCTAAAATGGAATTCTTCCCTCTTCAAACTCGCTTTAACATGTCACGATCAATAGTAGCAAATGCGGTTGTGATCCTTTGGCATAAATCTGGTAAATCATGCAGCATAGTGGGCACGAACACACAGTTTTTTATGTAACCCCATTAAAAAATAATAATAAAATATAGCATGGAGTTAGGACCGGAGTGAGAAGTGACTACGGAAGAAGGCGATTGTCGTCATCGGAAAATCAATCAATCCAACGGCGAGGGAGGTCGTTATTTGTGAATCAAAACTTGCAATATTTCTTTTTCCAGTAAAGTCATATTGGTAATAATTGGTAATAACTGGCTATATTGGTAATAAATTATTTTTTATAAGCCTTCCAAACTCGGGTAGGAATTTGACACACCCTGTATAGTTTTTTAATTATAAATACCTATTTTTTCGTAATATTGGGTACATATTAGAAATATTTTTTAATCAATATTATACAGTCTTGAAACTGTAAATATTTCCAATAATTCACTAGCAAAATGATTCGCTTATTATTATTGTAACAGTTGCCTTTTATGATAAAACAAGGAATAAACGGGTCAAACCTAGGTTCTATAGAAGATTCGTTCGACAACAGGGCCTTTTCACATTTGCATACTTATTCACGGAATGTAAACAGCTTTAAAGTTTTTCACTTTTCCAAGACACTTTGAGGTAAATTTACATTTTAAATAAATTCAAATGAGTTTCATGCTGGAAAAATAAACAAGAAAATTGAATCACAGGAACAAAAAGAAACAAACTCTAATACTGTTATTGTTATAAAGATTGAGGTTTATTGTGTTCTCTATTTTTAATGAGTAGGTATTGTACAATGTTCAGAAAGAATGCATTTGATTTTTTTGGCAATAAAAAATTCAGTGCATATAGGAACATCAGTCAAAGTAGATTTATCAAAAGCACCAGTTGCAGAATGGAAAGTAAGGAAGATAACCAAAGGACGGATTTTCGCAGTCTTCGAACATTTTATGACAAAAAAATTCGAGATCAATCAGTTGAGCAGGACAGTTGAGATGGGCGGAGAAGATTCTTTCTTCAGGCGCTTACGGATATCGAAAAAATGTTCTCTGACTTGTTGCAGCTGTCCCACTTATTCGAAAAGCGATGATTGCCGGTATTTTAAAAGCTAGACAGCGCTGCATCTGTGGATATTTGTGAGAACGTACTTGCATTAAAAAGGAGATGGTCAGATAAATATTTGCTAGATGAACTTGAATTACTTGAAGTTTATGAGGCTGAAATCTTTCGTTGAAACTGTCCCCCAAAAGAGGCTGAAAATTGAAGATATTCTTCGCCTTTCTTTATGAGACGTTGTGATGGAAGTGATGGCTCTTGCATTAGACACTCGTGAATTATTCTTCTGAAGAAACTTTCTGTGACTTGTTTACAGTTGGTCTCGTTTATTCGAAAAACGGTGATCGCTGAGATTTTAAACGCAAGCCAGCAGTGAATCTAAAGATATTTGTAATATCCCAGCATTGAAACGAGACAGAGTCGGTTCACAGATAAAGCTCAAGCTTGTTAGGCAGAAATCATTCTTTAAGACTGTTCGATGAAAAATCTGAAATTTGAACACGGTATCTGAGGAGTTTCGAAGCTCATTTCAATCCAGATGATTTTTCTAGTCAGATGCTTGTTGAATTTAGATTCTTCGTGAATTCTGACTTTTTTTCAGTTTGGATGATTCATAAAATGCGTTTCCTCGAAATAAGATCGTTCCTAATCAGACTGCTGTACTTAAGATGAAAATATATCAATTCGTTTTTGGTTGAATAAGTATACTGCATGCAACTGGTATTGTAGTTTGGTGGTGAACTATTGTGGCTATTGAGGAGGAAGTCCGCAGAGATTCAGTCCGTGGTGGGTCGGATGTTGATAGGTGTTGAAGTGTGTGAATTGGGACTATTGAGCATTAAAAGAGGTTAGTTGCAAAAGGTTTCTGTAATAGGGTAAGTGTTTCACTCTGAGGGGTCTGGGAAGTTTGGGTGGTTCTGGGGCGGGTCGGATGCAGGACAGGTGGGAGAAAAATTTACGGATGGGTCTGAATTTCTTTTTACGAATTTTAATAATGGGAAAGACGGGGGCTGAGGGAAGTGGGGATAGACATGGTGAGTATGGAATTTCTATTGATGATACGAGTGGTGATACGAGTGATGAAGGTAAGGATGGTAAAGCGGAGGGGGAAGGAGGGGTTGGTATGAATGTCGATGATGATAGTATTGGTGAAACTGTTGGAGATGGAACTGGTGAGGATGGTGGTGTGAATTTCAAGTGCGGTGAAGATGTAACTGGTGTAGTGTGATCTGTGTTTGCTGTGGTGTACGATGAAGTGGAATGTGTGTCACTATTGGATGGTGTTGGACTTACTCTTCTCGACTCCTCCCCCGTCGCCACTGGCCCACCCCACACGAAAGCAGGAAACACAAAACAGTTCAAGAACTTCCTTACAAAGAAGTGCAGAACAAAAAAAGATACAAGAGCAGCAAAGAACAGCAAAAGCGCCATACTTCGAACAAGGTCTAGTAGAGACTGAAATCATTTGTTGAAATTTGGTTACTTTATATTGTTAATAACAATACCGGAATTTGAATCATGCAGTTTGATTGTTGTATTATTTTCTTCTGCATTGTTAATGTAACAATTTAAAAATAATTTAATGGAATAATAAATTGCATTTATGCACTGTACTACATTTTCTTCAATAATCGAACCATATTAATGCCGTACGAAATATCCAAAAAACTTATTCTAGAATCCTCATTCTGTAGAACAATAATTTGAACCTCATGCTGACACGTCACTACGTTTCCTTCCCTATGCCAATATTCAAATTTTAAAAATCTATCTGTGAGTGTTAGGAATTAAAAAGGCACTTGAGTTTTAGGACGAATCTGAACTTGTCTGTGCAAAATATTCGCACATGATATGCAAACGGTGGGCTACCCTGGTTTAAACAAAGTTGGTGAAGGGTTGTACAATATCAACGTATTATGTTTTTATGCAATCATTGTTTTCTTTAGTATTTTGTGTGCGACCCACGAAACGTGATAACCTAACGGGATTTTTCCTTTCCATAGTTATTCAAAAATACTTTAAGTCAGCGTGTGCGCCGTACATGTTGCTTTTTATATCTGACACTTTAAGAAAACTCAAATTTTGTACATTCATTGATGCATGGGGCACATTTCACTAATTTGAAATTCTTTTGCTGGGAGGCTGTATAAAATTGTAAATGTTTGCCTATTTAGATTTAGATTTAATCACCGGAAGTTTTAATCGTTACTATAAAACTCTGCACTTTTTCTTTGCGTAAATTTGGTATCAATGATATTTGCCTATGATCAATAGTTAAGGAATAAAAGCCTATGTTAGCAGTTTTGTAATACCCTGTATAGAGAATCATCAAACTGTCACGGATGTACTGGTTTTAGGACAGACACGGCCCCCAAGTTCCGGTACAATAATAAGAGCCTGGTTACGTTAGTTAACAAATATTAGATTTAAAAAAATTGTCTCACTTAACGGCTTGTTATTATGTAAACCTTTATTTTGCTTAACTTTTACACTTCTATTGTTGCACTGGCCGAATGGCAAAAACTCCTCCTCCATTACAATTACTAACCATTTCCTCCAATCATATTTTCAAAATTTAAAATAACGTTAGACAATTCCAACGTATGATCTATTTCTATTTTCATTAAAATTCTTTTATTAATTTTCTTCATTTTAACAAAATACCTTGCTTGGTTGGAACAACAAGAATGGCGTGATTCCTCTGAACTAGTGATGAGCTTAAATGAATGAAACTATTTGAATTAATTGATTATTGCATGCGATCAAGGTAATCGATTTTGAAAAAATTTCGAACGCTCAGCACATAGCATTCGAAAAGCATATCATATTCCAAATCTCGAATACTATTAGATTAGTGAAATCGCGATTACGATTCGAACAGTGAAAGCACAAATCCTATTCGAATAGTGTGAATCGCGAATATTCCCTATTCGATTAATCGATTATTGATTCTGTTCAAGTAGTAGTAATCGATCATAAAAAATCGTTCCAGTGGCATATCATTACTCAGAATTCATGCATTAAAAAATTTCGTGACAGAGCTGCATCACAAAGGATAACCATTCCAAGGCAGATGAGGCTTCCATTTAAATCACCGTCAGCTTTTTTACTTCAAATGAATTTTCAGGTTTAATTTGAATTTAGATATTGTTGCGGAATTACTCTGCTACTCCTGGGGTTCGTCGTTCTAAAGTCCAGTGGTGTGAAAAGTTCAAGTAAAAAGTCACTTGTCAGGATGGAACACAAACTTTATTTCTTCTAGAACTTCGTAGAACAATCAGCTGCACACAATTCACAAGCACAGTCTAGCAGTAACGTGCTTTTAACAATCCGCTTGGATCAGAAGCTCTCACAAATGCTGTATTTCTCACACAAAATAAGTCACTTTTACAGGCAAAAATTCCGTGGAAATATTCAAGGGATATAGTACACTATCCCTTAAGACACAGCAATGAAGAATTTACACACAGCACTTTAAAAACAGCTTCACAAAGCAAGCTAAAACACAGCTTCTATAGCACTATCAGTTCACAAAAAACAAGCGTACTCAGAGCTCTTCACACATTGAATGTTCAACTCGCAACTGACTCTCTTCGGGGCGATGCCCGCTTCTATAAATAGCCGACGCAGGAGGTACAAGAGGTTTCCAGAAAAGTCAATTTCTCGAGGGTTCTACATAAAGCGTGAATTTTGATTACGTCATAGAAGAGAAATGTTAGGTTATTATGCGTTTTTATGCAGGAAAAACAACTTCCAGGCCCCATTGGGAAAATCGCGCCAAATGACCAAAAAGTCGCCAAGCTTGGCGACTTTTGGCGAAATATCGCCAAATTTGGCGCCAAAAATAAGTCCCCAAAAGTGAAGAGATCTAAGCTCTAGGACTAATATTTCTCGAGATTTCTAGAAGCCGATAGAAAAACATATGGGCAAGCGAAACCTCCGTATCTCCGGTTCTAATTGGCCGATTTTGATGCAACAAAAAGCAAAATTTATCTATTTAAAGCGTAGAATACGAATTTTAAACCATTTTAAGCCCCAGAGCAGCGGGTTGCCCCGAAAATTCGTAACATTGCCCCCTTCCCAAGGACTGCACGTCCCGGGCAGTACAATCCCTAGTTAGGAGGTCACACAGGTACCTACACTGTATAACACTTAAGAAGATCTTAACAACATAATTCAAGCAAGTAATCAATAGCACAATAAGCAACTACACATTAATAAATAAATAATCAACATAATAAATAATTACACTGTAATAAGTAATCAATGTAATAACAAATACACATTAATAAAATCCAATGTATTACAAATATGCACACTAAACATGGCGTAAGTGGTGAGAGAAAGAGAGTTGAAGAAAGAGGAAGAGAAGAGAAAGACAGGAAAGGAATGAGAGGTGAAAGAAAAGAGGAATTACGTCATAGTGACCATAGTCTGAGCTAATTACAACCGCGGTAGATGGCTAGCCGATCGTAATGTACAACTCTTGGCTTCGAGTTTGGTGACTTACGAATCCGTACGATGACGTCATTCAGCCGGTTTAAGACTGTGTAAGGACCGTCCCACGGCGATTGCAGATTGGAAGACAGGCCTTTCCGTCGAGTAGGATTCCATAGCCAAACTTTGTCACCTGCGTTGAACTCGTGTCCCGTAGCCTTCGTGTCGTAGCGAGTCTTCATCTTTTCCGTGTTCAGGTTGATCCGCTCCCGAGCAAAATGATGTACATCTTCAAACCGTGCCCGAAGGTTTTCCACGTACTCCTCTGGCGATGAAGGCGCATCTGGAGGGCGGCCGAACACTAGATCGGCGGGAAGACGAAGATCTCTGCCGAACAGCATCTGGGAAGGTGTGAAGCCGGTAGTCTCATGGACGGCGCTCCTATAGGCCAGCAGGAAGAGGGGGAGTTTCTTGTCCCAGTCCTCTTGATTCCTAGATACCAGAAGCGAGAGGTTGTTTAAAATTGTGCGATTGAACCTCTCCACCATGCCGCCGGATTGTGGGTGTAAAGGCGTAGTCTGGGTTTTGTCCATTCCGAGAAGATGGCATAGTCCTTTAAAGACTGCAGAGGTAAAGTTCGTTCCTTGGTCGGAATGAAGTTGCAGAGGGGTTCCAAATCTGGAAATCCATTCTTGCACCAGTACCTCTGCTACGGTCGTAGCTTCTTGATCGGGAATAGGACAACTAGGAATCGGGAATAGGACAACTAGGATGTATTTGTTGCCATCCGAAGTTCGCGGAAGAGCCCCCAGGATGTCCAGGGCAATCCTCTCAAAAGGCGCTCCTACATTATAACGATGTAGTCTTCCACGGCTTCGTTTCCTCGGGCCTTTACGGGCGGCACAGGCGTCACAAGCTTGACACCACTTTTCGACGTCGCCTCGAGCCCTAACCCAGTAGAAGCGCTCGCGAACTTTCTGCAGGGTCTTCATTACGCCAAAATGGCCTCCAGTGTAGCCATTATGAAGTTCTTCTAGAACCTTCGGAATCCTCGAGCGAGGGAGTACTAACTGCCATCGGAGCATCTTGCCGTCGTCCGACTCCCATTTACGATACAGGACTCCATTCCTCAGGCGAAGCGAATCCCATAAAGCCCAGTACTGTTTTGTGGCCGGACTGTAAGATGATATTTCTTGCCAACTGGGCTTAGCGCTGGATTTTTCCATAAATTCCACAATAGGTTTGATGTCGCTATCTGCTAATTGGTCCGCCCGAACATTTTCGTCACTCCAGGGATCTTGGGATGGTGTCGATGATGTAACTTGGCGGACAACGGGATGTTTCAGATGGTAATTTTTCTCTGCCCTGGAGCAATAGCGACAACTGTCTATGCAGGGCCTTCTCGACAAAGCATCTGCATTTCCATGAGATGACCCTTTCCGATGACGTATCTCGATGTCATATTCTTGTAATCGCTGTATCCACCTGGCTATTTGGCCCTCTGGATTCTTGAAATTTAGAAGCCAGGTTAAAGAGGCATGGTCCGTTCGGAGCAGGAACTTCCGGCCGTAGAGGTAATGATGGAAGTGCTCTACGGCCTTAATGATAGCAAGAAGTTCCTTTCTCGTAACACAATAGTTACGTTCTGCCTTTGAAAGGCATTTGCTCCAGTAAGCAATGACGTGTTCTTGGCCATCTATCTCCTGGGACAAAACTGCTCCGACACTCTCCTTACTCGCGTCTGTGTCCAGGATAAATGGCTTGTCAGGGTGAGGATACGACAAGATCGGCGAAGATGTTAAAGCCGTCTTCAGTTCGTTGAATGCGTCCTCACATTCCTCAGTCCATAGAAATTTCTGTCCAGTCTCGGTCAATTTGTGAAGAGGTCTTGCAATTTGAGAAAAGCCCTTCACGAATTTTCGATAGTAAGTACACAGACCGAGAAAACTTCTTAAGTCATGGATATTCTCGGGACGACTCCAGTTCTGGACTCCGGACGTCTTTTCGGGATCGGTTCGGACTCCGTGGGCGGATATTATGTGCCCGAGGTAACGTACTTCCCGACGAAACAAATTGCACTTCGATGGACTTAGTTTCAAGTTTGCCTCTTTTAATTTCTGCAGTACCTTTCGAATGTTCTCGAGATGCTCTTCGAAAGTCCTTCCGACGATGATGATATCGTCCAAATAAACGAGACATGCTTCGTAGGAAAGTCCTCTCAACACTGTCTCCATTAGACGCTCGAATGTAGCCGGTGCGTTGCAGAGTCCAAAAGGCATAACTTTGAACTGCCACAATCCTTGTCCCGTGGTGAACGCAGTCTTTTCACGGTCATCGGGATGGATTTCTACTTGCCAGTAGCCACTCTTGAGATCCAGAGTGGAGAACCATTCATTTCCCGATAAAGTGTCCAATGTGTCGTCTATCCTGGGAAGAGGGTAGCTGTCTTTCTTGGTAATGTCATTCAGGCGTCTATAGTCAACGCAGAACCGGGTGGAACCATCTTTCTTTCGGACCAAAACAATCGGCGAGGCCCACGGACTAGTCGATGGCTCGATGACGTCATCACGCTGCATCTCCTCTAAAAGTCGGTTCACCTCTTCTTGCTTAGCAAACGGCAGCCACCTAGGATGTTGCTTGATGGGAGAATGGCTGCTTGTGTCTATTCTATGCTGCGTTAACCTCGTACGGCCAAAGCCACCGGAAGTACGAGAGAAGAGGTCTTCAAATTCAGCTATTACTTTCTCCGCAGCGCTTCTCTGTTCTGCCGTTAACTGCACGTCTTGTAATAATTCCTTCGTCAGGCACTCGGAAGATTTAGCTGTCGTTTGGTTGATGTTCTTATTAATGCAGGTAACAGGAGTGCATGTCGCCAACACTTCATTTTTCTTTATCACCTTCGACTTGTCCGTCACATTTACTACTCTAACTGGAATTTCTGTTCTCGACAAGTCCACAAGTGTTGCTCCCACAAGTACTCCTCTGACGGAATCACTATTGCTTGGGTGTTCGATTAATCCAAAACGGAATTTATTGCTTTCTTTTACTGTTCCAGAAATTATGGAATCAGTTCTGGGAGGTAGAGTGATATCAGTCTGGGCTATTATTTGCTGAACAGGCAAAACAGTTTCATTTCTAATATCGAACGCAGCTATTTCTTCTGAGTCTGAACGAAGCTCATTATTCTTAAAGTCCAAATTAAATTTGTGTGATTTTAAAAAGTCCAGTCCGAGAATAAAAGAGTCTGTAATATTGGCGACATATACCACATGGTCGTATCTGGCATTCCCAAACGTGATTTCTACTTGCGCTTTCCCGCCCACTTCGATCTTGTCACCTGTCACAGTCTGGAGGGTCAGCGAGGGCGGAGTCCAGATAATCTTCAAATTTAATTTCTTGGCCAGATCCGTCCTTATGATGGTTACGTTCGCTCCAGTATCAATCACCATGTGGCATGGGGAACCATTAACATATCCCTGTACGAAGAGTCCATTACTGCCACCATTCACTGATGAAATCTGCAAGACTTTTAGGTGGGGCTTTTGACTATATGGCAACCTCCGCCCCGAGAGATGGCCACCTCCTAGTTTCCCTCTTTCATGTTCTTAGATTTCTCTTGCTGGTCTTGAGACTTTCGACCACAATGCTTTTGTACATGGCCTTCGACGCCACACTTCCAGCATTTCACTTTCTTTGGGCCATCTCTCGTTCTATCGGATCTTAATTTTCGTTCTATGAGATCTTCAATTCTCTTCAACCTGTTCTCGACGCTCTCTGTGTCTTTGCCAGCTCCCTCTTGGACCGTGACAGGTCTAACAGCATGCCGATCTTTCCTGACGGCCCGCTGAGCTGCTTCTAGCTTCATTGCGAAGACGAGAGCAGATTTCAAATCCTGATAATCTTCCAACATAAGTGACTTTTGAGTTTCTGGATCACGGATGGCTTCAATAAAATGTCGCACCGCCATTTCTTCTCGGACATTATCAAGGTGGTCCATGTAGGCTAGATGACACAGCCTATCTATGTCCGAAGCCAGCTCTTGAAGGGTCTCGCCAGATCTCTGCATCCTTGATTTAAGTTGGATTCTACTATATTCTTTCTGGCACTTCTCTCCGAATTTCATCTCCAAGGCACTATCAAGGGCGTCAAAATCTCCTATCTTCGTCGCTCCGATAGTTTGCAATACATTAATTGCATCTCCGCTAAGGGAAGCGGCCAGTTGGTTCGCTTTCTCGGACTCGCTCCACCCATTGGCTCTGGCGACGATCGAAAATTGGGTCTTGTAAGCTTCCCAAGGAGTCTTTCCGTCATAGGTCGTTAATTTCACTGTTGGGCGGTGTGCCGACAACTTGATATTTTCAGGTAATTTTCCCATCTTCACTAGAGAGTCCAGTTTTTCCTCAATTTTATTCTCAAATTCTTCACGCATTCTGCAAATATCCTGCTGTAATTCCTTAACATTCCCTTCAATTCTTTGTTCATATTTCGTCTGAGTTTCTTCTAAGAGAGAAACTCTTTTCTCCATTTCTTCTTGGCCCTGCTTAATTTCTTCTAAATTTTCTTGGGTTTTCTCTATCTTCTGCTCCAACTTTTCTTGATTTTTCTCTATTTTCTGCAACCCAGTTTTCATCTCTTCTTGTCCGGCTTCAATTTTCTTTTCTAAATCCGCCTTCATCTGTTCTTGTCCGGCTTTCATCTCGGCTTGTCCGGCTTTCATCTGTTCTTGTGCGGCTTTCATCTCGTCTTGTCCGGCTTTCATCTCGTCTTGTCCGGCTTTCATTTCTTGCATCATATTCATGAGCTTTTGAAGTTGTTCTTCCATTTTTTGTCTAGTCAAAACCATAAACTGGAAAATTAAAGTCCTTCTTTAGAACCCCGATTCTGACACCAAATGTTGCGGAATTACTCTGCTACTCCTGGGGTTCGTCGTTCTAAAGTCCAGTGGTGTGAAAAGTTCAAGTAAAAAGTCACTTGTCAGGATGGAACACAAACTTTATTTCTTCTAGAACTTCGTAGAACAATCAGCTGCACACAATTCACAAGCACAATCTAGCAGTAACATGCTTTTAACAATCCGCTTGGATCAGAAGCTCTCACAAATGCTGTATTTCTCACACAAAATAAGTCACTTTTACAGGCAAAAATTCCGTGGAAATATTCAAGGGATATAGTACACTATCCCTTAAGACACAGCAATGAAGAATTTACACACAGCACTTTAAAAACTGCTTCACAAAGCAAGCTAAAACACAGCTTCTATAGCACTATCAGTTCACACAAAACAAGCGTACTCAGAGCTCTTCACACATTGAATGTTCAACTCGCAACTGACTCTCTTCGGGGCGATGCCCGCTTCTATAAATAGCCGACGCAGGAGGTACAAGAGGTTTCCAGAAAAGTCAATTTATCGAGGGTTCTACATAAAGCGTGAATTTTGATTACGTCATAGAAGAGAAATGTTAGGTTATTATGCGTTTTTATGCAGGAAAAACAACTTCCAGGCCCCATTGGGAAAATCGCGCCAAATGACCAAAAAGTCGCCAAGCTTGGCGACTTTTGGCGAAATATCACCAAATTTGGCGCCAAAAATAAGTCCCCAAAAGTGAAGAGATCTAAGCTCTAGGACTAATATTTCTCGAGATTTCTAGAAACCGATAGAAAAACATATGGGAAAGCGAAACCTCCGTATCTCCGGTTCTAATTGGCCGATTTTGATGCAACATAAAGCAAAATTTATCTATTTGAAGCGTAGAATACGAATTTTAAACCATTTTAAGCTCCAGAGCAGCGGGTTGCCCCGAAAATTCGTAACAATATCTATCTAGAGGTTTAAATAGTCGAAACACAGATCAGCACGATGACGACGTTGCATATTAAATTAGATGGTTACTGAAAAAGTCTCCATTTTTCAGGAAATTTTGATTGTCGGATGAAGATTCAGCCCCGATTACATCGGATAATCAACGTTCTTCTGTGTTAAAGCATATTTCTTTTTAGAAATTACTTTAAAGTGAATTGTATCAGATAATTTGCTGAAGTACCCGTCGTTGACAGGTTAGTATGTAATGCAAATTTCCAAAAAGTCTGATTTTCGTCAGCATTATTGGAGTACAAAGAACGGAAGTAGCGTATTGGCAAAAGTATAGAAAACAAAGTTATAACTCCTGTCTAATAGCTAAATGATTCCAGATTAGGTAGTGAGTAAGTGCTGAGTGAAATTCTCAATAGAGAAAATATTTTATATTCAAACTTAAGTTTTTAATTTAGGGGAAAAGCTTCTATTATCAAGAGGTCATTCCCCTCCAGTAACTAAATTTTGCTTGATTCTCTACAGATAGTTTAATATTATGCCTTCAGAAAACTGTACAAATTTTTAAAAATCTAAAACCTCAAATAACAATTAAATATTGAAGATTTTTTAAAAAATTAACTATATAACTAATATATTAACTTCGGACGCCTTATAGTTATTCCATTATTAAAAAAGTAAAATTTTGGAAAGTTTTAAAATTTATTCAATCTCAAAAAATAAAATAAAATAAAATCAGACATTTAATTTGGCAGTCGTCAATGATTATCATGTTACTAAATTTCATTCTATTCTCTACTCTCTCAAAAGTTATTTCTTCAATTCACGGAAGTTTTGTAGCAATCAGTGCTGCCGGAACATTCCCGTTAATTGCCGAATATCCGTTTCTTTTATCTCCTGTCAATTGAAGAAACTTCTTTAGAATTAACGAAATTTTTTTCCTTTTCTTGAGATTTTCAGGAAGAATTCGCGGAATTATTACGTTTCCAAAGAATACGGAAATTATTCGTTGACAAATGAGGATAAATTAATGTATAAAGACGCACTCTAAAAATTATTTCTTCAATTCACGGAAATGTTTCTGGCAGCAGTGCTGCCGGAATATTTTCATTAATTGACGAATATCCGTTTCTTTTTTTCTCCTGTCAATTAAAGAAACTTCTCCAGAAACACGAATTTTTCCCTCTTCTTCAGATAGTAGGAAGAAGAATTCAAGGAAATATTACGTTTCCGAGGTGTACGGAAATTATTCGTTGAAAAATGAGAGATAAATAAGTGTATAAAAGACGAATTTTTCTGAGAGTGTAAAGCTGTTTTTGAGGGATATGAGAACAAACATTTTGACGGTTTTTACAAAAGCTCAAAGTATCTGAAATATTTGAAACAATTTTAGCATCTATAGTTCACACATTAACTTGCCACATAATATAGTTTCAAATTTCATTCTATTCCATTACAATTTTTTCAGGAAGGGAACAAAAATTTTTCTATTTTCGCAAAATTTCAAAATCTATTTTTAAAAAAATTGAAATACTTTGGCACTTATAGTTTAAGTGTCCACCTGTGATGATGCTAAATATTATTTCATTGCCTCCAAAGGTTTATATGGTAGACGAACAAATATTTACAGATTTTAAATAAATTTTTCTCAAAATCTCGAAACCTTATCCAAATTTTCAAAAAATTGGACGCCAATAGTTTAAGTTGCATTTTCACCTGTTATATCACCAAATTTCATTTCGTTCGCTTTGGTCGTACTTGCGTGATTTGCGATAAAAAATTTCCCATTTTATGAAGATTTTCAAAACAAAGTCTCAAAATCTAATAATTTTTTTTAGAAATTTCGTTGCTTATAATTTAAGTTGAGTGACTACCTGTCATGGAACTAACTTTCATTTCATTTGGCTTAGTCGTTATTAGACGATGCGTGAACAAATATTTACGCTGTTTGAAACGCTTTTCGCAAAATCTAAAAATCTAATTAAAACTTTTAAAAAATGGCGCCTCTAGTTTAAATTGAGAGACCACTTATTATAGTGCCAAATTTCATTTTAGTCACTTTAGCGGATATTACGTGACGTGCGAACAAGTTTTTACGGGATTTGAATCAACTTTTTGCAAAATCTCAAAATTTTGATTAAACGTTTTTAAAAATTCGTCGCCATAGTTTAAGTAGAATGATCAACTATCATGTCGCCAAATTTCAATTCATTCGCCTAAGTCAATTTAATTGATGCGCGTACTTAAATATACGCAGTTCGAAACAATTTTCGCAAAATCTCAAAATCTGATAAAATTTCTTAAAAATATCGACTCCTATAGTTTAAGTTGAGTGATCTTCTATCATATCACCAAATTTCATTTCACTTCCATGAGTCATTTTTACGTCATTGCATTAAAAATTTTGCATTAGAATTGCATTAGAAAATTTTGCACAATTTTGGCAAAATCCGAAAAAGCAAATAAACATTCAATAAATATTTTTTTTCAATTTATTCACTTCCATGAGTCATTTTTACGTCATTGCATTAAAAATTTTGCATTCAATTGCATTAGAAAATTTTGCACAATTTTGGCAAAATCCGAAAAAGCAAATAAACATTCAATAAATATTTTTTTCAATTTATTCAAATCTTTCAAAAATTTCCGATATTTATTGTTTCAGGCTTTGTTTATCATTTTGCAAAATTTCATTCTATTCTCTCAAGACTTTTTGAGTGGTGCGAGAACATAGATAAGAATAGCATTATCATTTACTAATATCAAAGATAAAGATTTTTTCAAAATTTTCACACGATTTTTTCAAAATCTCAAAATCTATGAAATATTTTACACAATTTTGGCTTCTATAGTGTAAATTAATTTGCCATGTACCATAATTCAAAATTTCATTCTATTCCATTTCCAATTTTTATTAATGGATCAAGCATCTGCACAATTTTCACAAAATCTCAAAATTATAAAAAAATCCTGAAGTACTTCGATTCCTATAGTTTAAGTGACCACCTGTAACGATACTAAATTTTATTTCGTTCGTTTCAGTGGTTTATAGGTAATAGACAAATATTTTCACATTTTAAATAAATTTTCGCAAAATTTCAAAATCTAATCATTTTTTTTCTTTTAATTTGACACCTATAATTTCCGTAACCACCTATCATGTCAACAAGTTTCGCTTCATAAGCTGTAGTCTTTATTTTTGGTACTCGAACAAATACTTACGCATTTTGTAATAATTTTCGCAAAATCTCAAAATTCAATGAATTTCTTCATTTCTTTTTTTTTTTAATTCGGCGCATATAGCTTGAGCAACTACCTATCATGTCACCAAATTTCACTTCATTCACTTTAGTCGCTACTACGCGATACGCGAACAAAAGAAAAGACGTCTCTTACAGAAATGACATAATGACAGGCAAACTTTTTTAGCGGTCGTACTGGTTCACAGGTGCTTGAAACGGACAGAAATCGTAAAATTTTTTGAATTCCAAGTAATGTACTGTAAAAAGGTCTAATTTTATATACTTATAAGATGATCATGAGAAATTAATTTTAACTGAATCGTATAGCGTTTCCAAAATTGAAGTATTTATTGAATTTTAAAAAAAAATTCTTTTAATTTAACAAATAATTTCCAGACATTCACTCCTGTTTTGCATCTTGCTTGTCGAAGGCCACAAACAGAGGGCGTAGCGGGTCCATCCAAAATTACGTTTAGCGGCCCGGGTGGCATAAATTGGTAGTTGTGTTGCTGGGCCTGTCTATTCAGAATAGACACTTTCATAGTTATCTTTAGTCTGTCTTTCATGTTTAAAAATTGTATTATATATGTTGATAGTTTGACTTCGAAAATTTTCTATGAAAGTTATTTTGCTTCGTGTGTTATGCCAAGCCTTATACCAGGGACATCTGCCTGCGTAGTGGTGCTTTGGGCGAAGGACTCTATAGGGGGTTCTAATGTGTAATCATGCTACATCTGGAGAAAACTAGCCTCAAACCCCAGACCGTTAGATCAATCAGCAACGCGATATGCCCGAACCCAGGACTTCAGCCATCTGCCATGTTCACCATCTTATCTGCTAGGTCACAGTGAAGGAAATCTTCTGCGAAAAGGGAAAAAAGAAAGAAAGAAAGCTCTGCAATAAATTATTTTATATATGGAACAATTTGGAATAAATTCAAAAAATGTATTCTCGCATGCCACGTCTCTCACTTTTCATAAAAGAAATCGAAAAGTAAAATAAACAGGAAAAAACTTCCGTACAGAAAAAAAAAGAGAAATTTTGCCATTTTTATTTTTCCGAGCTCCACCTTCGATTCAAAATTGCATCGATACAAAATTACGTCGTATTCATCCTTTTCGAAAGCAACATTTTACCTCCCGTGACAGGTGACAACGGCATAAAGACACCCAAAGAAATGCGAAAGACAGGCAAGGGAGGAGAGGAGAGTTGCCGGCAGTACACTGTTCTGATTTTATCGCTTTTTACTTGCTTTTTGTTCTGCAATCAATTACTTCCCGAGGAATGGCAACGGCGCTGCTACTTGTCACGTTTCGCGAAAGACGTCTTGAGCTCGCTGGCATTTGGTCTGAGAAAATGTCGGTGACGTTCGAATCAATTGTTATATGGGGGGAACAACAGCAAAAATACCCTACCCCCTCCTCTCGCGATGTCATTAGATATTGTTTAGATATCTTGGTGACGGAATTTATTGTGTTGACATTCGATTTTTAGGGGCGTCTTTCGATAGGGGATGTTAATGATGAGGAATATTGTCCGATTAAAAAAAATGGCGCAGATATCTAATCTTTCAATTAACGTCCAACAAGTTATTTCTATTAATTAAAAATTACAGAAGCCGAAGCAAAATTTTGACACAGTAATCAGATGTAATCTTGAACCTTGTTGCCCTTCAGCGAGATTTAGGTGATTGAACAATAAGGGAAATAACATTATTAACATGTTATATATGTTGCCTTTCATTCTAAGATATCTTGAAAAGTCTAAGCGAATTCAATAAAAAGTGATATAGGAAATGGCTACACCAGAGTGCATAAAAAAATGCTTCCTAGATTTTATGTATATTTAAGACTTGTTTTGATGGCACATCACTGATGGAAACATTTCATTTTCTTAGATAAGACGTAACTTCGAATAAGTGCAAAAAAATGTCTCTTGAGAAAGTATTGTGTTACTGATCAGAAATTTACTGCTGGAATCTATTTTGTTGGTTAACAATTTACACATTTTGAATAAGGAAAGTTAAGGCTGAGGAATATTGCTTCATTTCTTAAAAAAAGTAGAATGGCCCGAAAAGTTAGATTTTCAATTGATGAGTAAGACAATATTTTTAAGATATTCAATTAGATAACATTTATTCTGGTGCTGTTTAAGATGGTGCAAAATTTTTACTCTGTTTCACATGAGAATTTTTATCTTTGAATTATTAAGAGATAAATCTTTTATGTGATTGCTTTCAAACTAAAATTTGAAGCATAATTTATATATATTTCGATATTATTTATGCAAGCAAAATAATTAGAATTCATTTCCATTTATTTAACAGAATCAGATGAACCGAAAATAGTACAATACACATATAAAAGTTTTGGAGAAACCTTTAACGCGTAGACCAACGCAACATAATTCATAAAAATGCCGGGTTTCATATTAGGTTATTAGTTTCAGTCTAGACGAAATATTGACAGACGAAAAAGCAATACAACCTTCCGGATATATTGCATACGTTAAAGAATCAGAACTTAATTGAAATTCATACAAATCCAGGATTAAGTATTAGGAAACGGCACCCTCAGAGGTATCGTTTAACAACTTGGAGGGCATTGGAGCCACGGCAGATTTTACGTGCACCAACTCCCATTAGCGTACACGATCCCACGGTAGTCGAGCCGAGAGGATGTTGACCCTCCTAAGCAATGGCCAAGCCGGATGCTGCATCACTCTTCGTGTTCTAATGGGAACGGAACAAACACAAAATACTTCGGCCAAATGCATGTACATATCCTTGAGTAATTTCAAAGCTTAATTCCACATTAATTCATAGAATCCAGGATTAAGTATTAGGAAACGGCACCCTCAGAGGTATCGTTTAACAACTTGGAGGGCATTGGAGCCACGGCAGATTTTACGTGCACCAACGCCCATTAGCGTACACGATCCCACGGTAGTCGAGCCGAGAGGATGTTGACCCTCCTAAGCAATGGCAAGCCGGATGCTGCATCACTCTCCGTGTTCTAATGGGAACGGAACAAACACAAAATACTTCGGCCAAATGCATGTACATATCCTTGAGTAATTTCAAAGCTTGGTTCCACATTAAATCCTCTGATTTGTGTTTGTAATCTGGTACCCAGAATAAACCATAAAAGAAAATGTCCATCTTCCCACAGCTATCCACATCAATCTAGTCGTATCCATAGCCTTTTTATGAATCATCGCGTTTGCCTAGTCACTGATTAGGCTTCCAGGGGTTGCACGCACTCAGTGATTACTCGGATAATCCAGGGAAATCTCGGTAAATCCCGAAATGATTATCTTTAATCTAATCCCAGTTTTAATCCACCCCCTGGAGGAACGAATTCGCTTAAAGGTAGGTAACTGCTGGTCTGTGATTGGTTATTGTCCTTTACTCAAGTGATTTACGGGGGGTACAAAAAGGGGAGAGATGGGGTACTCATCGCATGATTGATCGGGAATGATTGATAAGCATGGCATCGTGTACCTCTGATGTATAAAATATAATAAAGAGATATTTCTAGAGTTCCATATGTACGTAGTTGATCAAGTCGTAATCAGAGATTAGAAATATACTACAGACTAAATATATAGGAGAGAGGAGGCAAGTGGGGCAATTTTTACTTTTTTTGCAATAACTTGCAGTACCGGCTTGGCCAATGCTTGGAAGGGTGAACTCCTCTCTCTCGGCTGGACAGCTGTGGGAGCTGGTGCACGTAAAATATGTTCGTATCTCCAATGTCCTATATTTTCAAATGATACCTCTGGGGTTGCCGATTTCAGGTGCTAGGTCTCTCATCTGAATTATTTTCGAAATTAGGCGATCCCGAGCTAAGTCAATCTTTCTCCCCACTGGGGCTCATTCAAATAGAAGCCACTCCCACTCACCCTTCGCCGTCCTTATGGGAGGTCTGGCATAGCTCCTCGATTGCCAATGGGCATTTGAAACAACAACAACAATATTTAATAATCGTATATAACGAAGAAATGCCTTATTTTAGGCAATGTTAACGTCACAAAATTTGTACTTTGTACACATTTTAACGTGGTGATTTCATCTATATATCAGAAGGAATGCTAGGAATTTCGCTTTAAACAAGCGTTGTAAGGAGTACCCCCCCCCCATCTCCCGTTTTAAAAATTTAACTGAGTAACTGAACCAAGGTATCTTCCCGAACAGTTTATTAGTCTTCACAAAACGCCAATATTGCGACAATATTTGTTTTATTGGTGAGTTGTTGAAAATATTTCGCATCTAGTACTTACGTTCAGATGTTGATATTTCACAAAAAATTTCTCGATACTGACAACCAATATTAGAGACCAATATTAAAGAACATCAAGTAGTTATTATTGATATTGACAGCTCAATATTATCGCAAAAAGAGTATCCCGATACAGACAAACAATATTATAGAATACTGAAAATTTATTGTGGGTATGGACGTTATTTTGAAAGCTCAGTGTTTAGTCAATATTTTTAAAACGTCAACTCTCCATCATAGGCTTAGGATTTAGTGAAATTTTGAGAAAATATTGCTACTGATCAGTAGCTTGTAAAAGCGAAATTTTGATTTTTCACTTTCTAACCCCCCCCTTTTTTTAAGGGGTTGTAAAAATTAATTTAATTATATGATAATTTGTACAATCATAGATTTAAGTTTAAAGTTCCATGTTTTATATTCTTTTATGTTTTGAATTTTAAATCCGTTAACTCATTCATAAATACTATTTTGTGGCGAGAAATACGGAAAAATTTTTTACATACATCCGATATTTTACTTACATATTGAAAACAAATTTTTCAATGTTAACATACATTTATTTGTTTTTTACAGTTAAATAAATGTTAAAAATTAAATAAAACTTGATAAATTCAAATACACTCCAAATCTGATGATGAATTTTCTTTGATTTAAACACCATGCTTTTTGCATATCATGTGAGAATTTTTTTCACAAATGAGTACAGATGCACAATACAACTCAAACATCCTTTTATACATACTTACATTCATGTTTAGAGTTAGAAAATATGAATATATTTATGGATAGGTTTAAGTTTAACAAAGGAAAAGTAATAACATGTGAATATGAGATGAAATTATTGCTCTGAAAAAGAGGCTTCTAAGCTTCTATAATTAATATTTCGGTTCGTTCATAGTCGAGGTTCAGAAATGGTGCGATTTTTGATGACAATATATTTTGGTGTGTACAAATGCTTCCTGTACAAGTAGCATCATAAATTACAAGAAGTATAATATTTTAGGGCACGAAATTGTTTCAAAAGTCTTCAATTTTTCTTAAAACAACAAAAAGGCACACGCATGTAACGCACCACTTAAAATTATCCAATGTGCAACGATTTAGCCACCCCTGCTATACAGGAATAAATATTCACTTTTATAATCAAACAAAACACATTATGTATAATATCGTCAAAATATGTGTAGGTATTAGATGAGCATTAAAAGATTCATCTATGCTAAGAATAATTATAAATTATAACCAAACTTTTAGAAAGTCGTGAAAGATACGAGGAAGTTTCCCCACAGATTGCCGCCATCTGCCCCCGAAACCCATGTACTCAAAATCATATTAAATGTTTAGAACACTTATACGAATAGGACTGCTTTTATGGTAGACAATTAAAGCATTTTTATTTTATGAAGGGCGTTTCTGATATTAAACTCATTTGCAGCTTCCAGAAATGTAAGTATCCGCATATGGTTGTACCCTCCCTTAGAGTAAAATTAGATTAGTTTTGTAAAGCTATTCGAATTGATTTCGAGTAATGAAAGTCATTAAATCAAGCTAGTTAGAGATAGGCACATTTGTCCCAAACAAGCGAATATTGTTAATAATAGGGGAGAAGAGGTTATAATAAGATACTATTTACATTTCTAAATATAACATGGCAGGTTTTTGAATTAAATCCCCAAAATCATCATGGGTACATACTATAACTAATTGTAATGAAATGTCACCTGTAAAGGAAACCATTATTGTTGCTATAGAAAAAAGTATTTCAAAAAATTACAAATGGAGGTTGATATGAAATAGTCGTATAAAATGCAATAGGAGGTTTAAACGGTTGAAAAACTAGTTATACTCTAAAAAACTAGTAATAAAATCATTCTTTTAAAATTATGTTTAGGGTTTGATGAGAGACGATTTTTTTGCGAGACGAGAGAGAGATTTATAGCTTTTTTGCGAGACGAGACATACTCTTTTAACATTACGAATAAGGATTTTGCGAGACGAGATAAATCTTTTAGGCTGTTTTGCGAGACGAGACAGAGATTTACAACTTTTTGCAAGACGAGACAAACATTTTTAGCATTACGATATCGAGATTTTGTGAAACGAGATAAATGTCTTTTAGGCTGTTTTGTTAGACCACACAGAGATTTACAGCTTTTTCGAGACGAGGCAGAGATTTACAGCTTTTTGCGAGACGAGACAAACATTTACAGCTTTTTGCGAGACGAGACAAACATTTTAAACATTACGATATAGAGATTTTGCGAGACGAGACAAAACTTTTAGGCTGTTTGCGAGACTCGAGACGCCTATTTTTTGTCTTGCGTTCATCCCTAATTATGTTCTAAGTCATTTCTGTTTCGATTCTATTAAAAAAAGACACAGATTGTAATAAGTCAACAGAATCTGCTTTCTCAGCTCTGGCACAGACAAGGTAAGTCCACAGAGAATAGCTGAAGCAATCAATCCAAATTTCTCCTCGTTGATCTTCGAAGAAGTTTCCGTTCCGGAGAATTTTGTTTTCTGGTTCTTTAGTGGATGCCATGAAATCCATTGAAATATCCCTAATATTCCATAATGCCCGACACGCCATCTCGGAAAATGAACCTTTAAACGGATGAGCCAGCTAAAAAACACTAAAAGGCACTGCCAGCTAAAAAACAACAAATCGTTTAGTATGCATTATGCGAAACATCAATGCTCAAGTCAAGTGTATACTAGCAGGTTACAATGTTTGAACACTTAACCACTACAGAAACTCTTGAAAATCACAAAACATACTTTATTCTCCAGTTAGCGGTACTACAGCAGTAAGTGGTTAACTCTCACTCCATTTGTAGCATGGGAACCTTTCTTGAGAAGCTCATGATATTCCTATGTGGCAACAGCACCTAACATAGCCAAAACTCGGTATTCCATGTTTCCCGAATACTCCGTAATACTGTCATCTCCTCTAAGCTTAGGCCCGACCAGTGGCCGAGAGCATAGCGCTCTGAATTGGGAGCCGGAAGATGCCTGGTTCTAAGCCAGGTCACGTCCGCCGATCTAAGCGTTCGGATTTTTCCGTGGTTTTCTCCGAAACTTCACTTCACTGTGAACTCCGAAAGTGTTATTACTTCACTGTTTACAGCTACAAATACTTGATACAATTTAGCGTAATTTTTCTCGAAACGTATTGATAAGAACATCTCATTGCCTTGTTTGTTCTAAAAACTCTTAAAACTGACGTAAAATCTATGCAAATAACAGCCTTAAGTAACTCGCGAAAAAGGCTTATTAGTGTTTTTCTGTTGACAAAGCTGTTAAAAATAGGGTTAGAAAAATTGGAATACTAATGTTGCATGTTTTCCTCACTGGCGCTAAATCATAGCTGGGGGGAAAAAGAAATGTCTAAAGGTGAGTACGAAAGTAAAAATCACATTTACTAGCATTTATAGATTACTTTTACGATACAAACATCACTTGGTCGCATGGCAGCGTCATCTAAAATTAGGGGTGTGACATCGATGTTTTCAAACTATTGATGTTTCTTTAAAAATCTGTGTTTAATCCGTCGATGTATAGAAACTGATGTTTGTTTTCGATGTTTTTTCATGTAGTCGCTTGTTTACTTCATGCTTTATTAACATATATGGGATAAAGCAGGAAGTAAACAAGCCTACTTACCACCTCCCAGACAGCACAGCAAACTTGCATCAAACTTGCAGCAAGCTAGATTTATCAAGTCTATAAATTTGAATTAAGCTTGAAAATTTCAAGCGTGTAAGCTTAATGAAAGCTTGAATTAAGTGTTCAAGTTTACACTTGCCCAGCTTGCATTAAGCTTGACATAGCAAGCTTAATTTCAAGCTTAAAAATGTTTTCTAAAAAAAAAAAAAATTCTTAAATACACGGGGCGCCCGTCGGCGAACTCGCCCCACATATTTTATTTTTCCACGCATTTTCCAATCTATGCTGAAATTTCAAGTTAATTTAATCTGTTTCTATCAAGCGTCCGCGGCTGGGATAGAACACGGGACATAAGGGTTGGGAGGCCAGCGTCCTAACTGTTCCGCCAATCTGACTCGCGCTGGCACGACTAAAGTTTGAAGTGACTGCCATGGTTGTCACGTCGTTTTCTGGCGAGATCGATCAGTGCCCGATGCCGATTTCTTTCTTTTATTTTTCCATGAGATGAATCAAAATTAAAATAATGTTATGCGTGATTTATAGACTCTACTAATATGGAAATAAGCATAATATAAACTTAAAAGCAGCACACGTTTTAAAACTTTCAATATCGCGACACTCATGTTGGGCAATACTGGCCAAAATCGAGACAAACGACTGATTTTGAAATCAATTTCGTACTATAATTGCATTTTATTTTGAAGAATTTCCATATTTGGAAATATAGAATCTTTTTTTTTAATTCTATGGTAAGTACATTTATGACTGATGATAAATTATTTGTTATGCGGATGTGGCTTTCCAAATCAAGCAGTAATCAAGTTGTATCCAAGCTTGACAGTTCAAATGAGTTCTCCAAGCTTGCTGCAAGCTTAAAATGAATTGAACTGTCAAGCTTGTATTAATACGTCAAATTCAAAGAAATGTCAAGCTTGATTTAAGCTTATGTGCTGTCTGGGGTTAAGGTAAAGGTACTTAAGCACCATTTGTAAGGGGATGCGACATCGATGTTTGTAAACTTTACAAAAAAGGGGTTGGGCATACTGCGCACATGTTGAAAAAGCATAAAGTATGCTATCGACTATGTGAAAAAACATCCATATCAAACAAACATCGGTTTCAATGCACCCATGAATAAAACATTGATATTAAAAATATACACGTTGTTTTCAAAACATCGATATCTACAGTCGCATAACTAATGCTACTTGCACTAAGGTATTCTGCAAAGTACAGGCTTGATTTTATTACTTTTTCAAAAGTCAAACTCTCTTCCAATATTTCATGATTTTCCTTCACATATTATTTAATGTTTATTTATGCAAATAAAAAAGCAGTATTAACATTTAAGACACCCATGAATAAAATTTTGATATTAAAAAAATACACGATGTTTTAAAACATCGATATCTACAATCGCGTAACTAATGCTGCTTGCACTAAGGTATTCTGCAAAGCACATGCTAGATTTTATTACTTTTACAGAATTCAAAATTTTCTTCCAATATTTCATGATTTTCCTTTACATGTTATTTAGTGTTTATTTATGCATATAAAAAAGCAATATTAACATATAAGCACAAATTTACTTATTTTTCTGAAGCTCTCACGTTTAAAACAAAATAATGTATTTGTTTATATATTCGTGCCACTGTGCAAAATACTACTTAGCAAATATGATAAATAGTGCTTTTAGTTCATTTAAGTTTTAATGGGAAATAAGTTCGTGGGGGCCCTTAAAATTTATGTGTCTGCTTATTGAGTTTAAAGTTTACTGACTTCTCGGGGGTAAAACTGATTAAATCTCCTACGGTTGTCGTAATCCAGAATGTTCCATAAATTAATTACGTATTTTAAAGTTCCCGCACTTTTCTACATAAATATTTATTAAACAAGCTAATTCATTTGTTTATAATTTATTACGGAAAGCTGTTTGCTACATTGAATGTTTCTAACATATTTCTGAAAGTCTGAGTTAGGCTTTCTTTAAGCGCTATTTTACAGTAACAGAATATTTCCGAAATCGATTGTCAGCTATATAATATATCACGTTATTTATACCTTTACTGTTTTACTTTTATTTATTTATTTATTTAAGTGTTTTAACTTTCTGTATTTTTGTTCATTTTATAATTTTATTTTTATTTTGTAACTTACTATATCGTCTGCGCCCACACCTCTTTCTTCAAATTTTATTTATTATTCCTTTTTTTTTCTTTCTTCGGAACGGCAACCTCTTTTTCCTGTCGATTTCTTTCTTAACTTTTTTTGTTCTGCCACATTTTGCCTGTTTGGAAGGAGGATCTTTTTAGAGCTGAAGAAGAGTGCATTGTTTGTTCAACTCGAAATGGCCGTGCTCTTTCATTTTACATGTATATGTGAGTTATTTAAGAAGTTTTTTAATGTTTTATCCTTTAAAAAAAGAGGCTTTTTAAAACTTTTCTTATCGCTTTATTGAGGTAGCTTGACCATTTTTCTAATAATAAAAGAAGCCCCCAGCGACTAATCCCAGCTAATGTCTTTCTGACTTTAAGGGACACTCACTCAACTCAATTTTATACATAAGTTATCTTGTTTCATTGGCTGAGAAATTATAAAAGAAATGTTATTCATACCTTCCGAGTATGCTTAGCAAATGTTTTTTTTTTTTTCTTTCCCAAGAAATCATGTATTTTCCTTCATTCGAGATTTTGATTTTAAATTTTAGTAATCTGCTTTCATTGTATACCTGAGTAAATTTTTTCGAAGATTGTTTAGATTTTGTAAAAGTATGTAAGATTGAAAATGTCTAAGACTGAAAACTCATACATTTTTAGAAGAATGTTTATGTGGTTCTGAATTTTTGTGACAGTATTCCTAAAATCTAAATGAACTTTGCTAATAGATAAGTATTTTGTGAAGGTTGTATTTAAATAAATGTTGTATTTTATACAGGGTGATTTAAAAAGTTTTCAATGAAGGTTTAAATTTCATATTTCAGTCTATATTTTTGTGACAATTTTCTCAAAAGCTGTTGATTAAAAGAACAAATTCTTACAATGTTAAACATGTACGTATTTTGAAAGTAACAGGACAAATTAGGGAAAACGTGCAAAATTCAAACCGTCAAGTAGCTTTTAGTGATAAAAAAGTATTTATCCTCCCTTAAATGAACTGTACTGCTATTCATATTATCATCCTCTTTAATTGGTATTGTTAGAATCAAACCAAGGGCAAAATAACGTAAGGGCCGTGTCGAAAGTTTTGTAGTCCTGTGAGAAACCGACTTTAGAGTCAACATTTTTGTTATTGAGGTTTGGGAATAGTTTCTTCAAGGAATAACGAAATAAATGAATAATCCTTAATTAGTTACTTTATACAACCCCCAAATATCTGCACATTAATAAGTGGAAAATTATATGCTCTAGTACTAAATAGATAGTTGTACTACTTTGAAATGTATTTTTTACAGAATCCAACCCAACTCATCAAAAAGCTGATGTGTGTGTTAGTTTGGAAGAATACGCATCGCATAAAACCAGGGGGTAGAAATTAGAATGTTTAGTCACTGTTCCTAATCACTCTATGACTTCCCTGGTTTGTAACTTTTATCGCAGGTCCATATAAATAATTTAAAAAGAACTCTTCAAAGCAAAGAAATTACATGAGCAATGTATATTGATTTGTGCTAAGATCTGAATTAAAAAATGTAAATACCTATTGTAAAACTATTAAATACATCCCATTTTATGACAAGTATTGATAAGATTAGATGACATGTATTGCTGATTAAAGGAGCTATGTTTTCAATAAATAAATAAATAAGTAAGTAAAACTGGTCTGACGCAACAAAATTTTTCTTGCAACAAATTTCTACTGGTCCGCTATATATTTTCGTGGTCTTGAACCAGCAGACCACCGTTAATTTCGAGCCCTGCGTAAAACCATCAAAATATAAAACTCTTATATTTTTTATTGCGCTCCTATGATTATTTGAAAATCATAGAAGTCCATACACATATATCTATATATTGACAATTCTCTGAAGATATGCATTCTTGTCAAGTTAAATTTAATATGTAAAATATAGTGGAAGTAGAATAAGCCCCTCTCTCACACTGAGGTCCGAAAATGCCAACAATTGTTAAAATTTTGCAGATCCTCTACTCCGCAACCAGGTTTTAGGGTTTAATTAGCTGAATAAAGGGGGAGCTATATATATAAATATAAAAGAGAGAAAAAAAGATTTTTTAAAAATCTTATATGTTGCCTGAAGCGGTTGTATCCCAGACCCTGGTTGAACCCGAGTTCTTATCGCTTAGAAAGTACAATGAAACGTAAGCAAAAACTTATGCCTGAAAAGTACCTCCTCAAGTTATCGCTTGAAACTGCATGGTACCAAAGTGGTGCCCCTCAAGTGCAAAAGCTCTAATAAATGAAGTTTCTTCTTGACGTTGAATGACAAATAAGATTAATTGCTGAATTATGATTTTCCACCCCCAGAGCTTATCGCTACTGCAGCTTTATGTAAATTAATACCCAGGAGGTTATGATCCACAGATAGATAAGAGTGCTTCTTCCCGTGTATTCAGGAGGTATAAAAAATGTATTTAACCCTTTGAGGCGCAGCCCTTTCCCAGTGCTGAAAAAAGGGCAGCCGTTGCCATCGCTCGACTCAACTACCAGCAATATGGCAGACGATCAAAACGTTCATCGCGTGCCACAGATCAAGAGACCCCTTTTTGACGACAGCTGGCTGTGCGGCACAGCCAGCTGTCGTCAAAAAAAGAGTCTCTAGATCTGTGGCAGGCGATTAACGTTTCGATCTTCCGCCATCTTGCTGGTAGTTGAGTCGAGCGATGGCAACGGCTGCCTTTTTACAGCATTAGGAAAGGGTTATGCCTCAAAGGGTTAAAAGAACGCCTAATTGACGGTAAGCTCAGACTACCACAGAAAGCAGATGGCCGCTTGTTTAGCGCACTCGAAACCCAAATATAATTTCTCGCTTAAAATTTCTTCTTTCTAATTAATTTTGTGGGGGGGGGTTCTTTTTTTTCCAAAAAATTAACCCTTTGAGGTGCAGCCCTTTCCCAGTGCTGAAAAAAGGGCAGCCGTTGCCATCGCTCGACTTAACTACCAGCAATATGGCAGACGATCAAAGCGTTCATCGCGTGCCACAGATCTAGAGACCCTTTTTTGACGCAGCTGGCTGTGCGCGCACAGCCGGCTGTGCGCACACAGCCAGCTGCGTCAAAAAAGGGTCTCTAGATCTGTGGCACGCGATGAACGTTTTGATCGTCTGCCATATTGCTGATAGTTAAGTCGAGCGATGGCAACGGCTGCCTTTTTTTCAGCATTGGGCAATCTGTCCGGCTGTTCTCGCGTTCTTTCATTTTCCAGCAGATGTCAGTGCTGTTAAAAATAATCGTGACCATTTTTTTGACGGGAAATGACGTGCTAAAATGTAAAGGATTCTGGTGGAGCTATGCCACCCGCAACTATTTTTATAGAAATCAAATCTATTCTTCGTGACTGGCAACAGTCAAAACGTCAGAGTTTGGTGTTCCCAGAGCGGGAACACTGCGCGTTAAGGGGTGAAGAGATGTTTTTTTAATATTTTACATTCCAACCTTAATATAAAACTACTTAGCTCTTTCTTCTTCTATCCAATGGCCGGATCAGCTGCCTCTACGAAAGCCGAACTTTAATCGTTTTATTACGGGGTACCTACACTCTTGATAATCAAGAATGAGAAACCAGAGCTGAGGATTGATATATCACCCTATCTTCGAGGCATAATCTAGCCGACCTCTGAGGAGTCAGAAATGACGATTCCCATAAGTGACATTACTGAATCTGGACTGAGAATTCAAAAGTACACTCCGGCAAAGAAAGCCTCAGTCTAATGAAAGGTTGACAGCACGCCATCTCCTAAAGAGTGTCAACCACTCTATTTCCAAGTGACTTATGGGCCAAACCATGGCTGAGTGGATAAGTCACTGAACATGATAGACAGCTGGAGTGGGAAGGGCCCGGCCGCTCCGTTGTCCAACAGTCTGGAGTTTTGGTCGGTTTTCTCCAGCTGCAACTGAATACGCGTTAGAACGTTTAAAAATCCTCCAACCAGAGCGCTTTCCTCGTAGGCAGATGCCCTTCGTATAAGCTTGCCGTGGCACACAAACCAAATGACTTATGAATGTTTTTCAGAGTGACCAGCACTTCTTATAGGGTGATTTATTCATTGGATATCCCTTGCTTCTGGCTATCAGTACTTTAGGGATATTAAAATAATTCGTATAGTACGTAGGTCAACGTTGCCCTCTATGAGTTGTCTCCGAATTTTGAGTCAATTCCAGATGAGAAACCATCACCCGAATCGGCACTCCCAGAGATGCCGTTTGAACATTTAGAGCATTGAAGCCACGACAGATTTTACGTGCACGAGCTTGCACTGTCCCACGGCAGTCCAGTCGAGGGAGGTTATCACCCCCAAAGATCTGACTAATGTGGGCGCTACTTTACTTTAGCACTTTGACCGACTGTGGGTACCTATTTATTGTGATGAAGATCACATATTTAATATTAATTGCTATTTGGTTTTAGTTTCTTAAATTTGATATATCAAGCATTTTCACTTACATTTTCATTCTCATTTAATTATTTCATCTTTCAAAATTTTGTATTACGCCTTTTCCCAGATGTTCAGTTTCAGTTAATTGCTTATCTATTCAGACTGTACGCTTAAATTATTCTTTCAACCTTTGCTCTATGTCAATAATAGGAACTCTATGTCATAATAGCTATGCCTTTGCTCTATGTCAATAATAGGTCCGTTGAATTTCTGTCGCTTTCCTCTCCTTTTGTTTCCTGTTCGCGTTCGCTTTCCTGTGAAATATCTGTTTCACATGCAAAGCATTTACTCTGAATTAATATGCACCTATTCCTAATAGTATTCCTATACGCGTACAATACTTTATTTCTTTCATTGCCTAATAAGGATAATCCTGCTGAACTAACTGCCTATCATATGGGTTTGCTATAGTTTGGCTTGTTTTATCTTCAATAGTTGGGTGCCCTGATCTTATTGTTATATCTAAGTTTATTCTGCGGTTTTTCGGCCTCTTTAATAATGAACTTATTATTGGCTCTCGTTTGGGCGTTCCTTTGATATGCCAAGTTTAACTTCTCGCCAACCTCCTGATCATCGTTCGATTGAATTTCACTTGGGATTAATCAGAACTTTTCTGACCATCCTAGGTAAACGTCTCTCAGCCACTACCACCCAGTAACCATGCATCGTTTCTAAAATGTTAAATAAAAGTTTTGTTTCTTCTACAATTGTGTCTCTTGTAATAGTTTCGAAAAGTGACATGTTCCCGGATTATTGATGCACAACACAACGCTCTGTCACTATACTGCATCACTTCGAAAAGTAAACCTTCATAAGTACCATATATCTCGGCGTATAACACACACTTTCAGCTTCAAAAAATAACTTCATTTTTTTGCGTGCGTGTTATACACCGAACATTAAATGCAAAATATAAAATATAAAATAAATTCGTTGACATCTGCTAATATTATACCCTAACCTATGCAGTAACCAATATCGACGATATTTCCACGCAGCGAACGGCAACAGCTAGATATAAACATTAGGGCAATAACAATAACGCATGTGCAAATATCCAAATGAACAGTTAAATGACGTCCAATGGAGCAAGCCTATGTCAGGCAGTAGCTGATTACAAAATAATAATAATGGATACAAAGAATTCAAAATCTTTCGGACTTTATCACAGCTTTAAAATATTTATCGAATTTACAATACTTGGCGCATTTATCGCCCATCTAAAAAATGTCACCATGCATTGCATTGCTAAGCTAAAGCGACATGCTGAGCTAAAGCGACATTTTACCATTTGCTGTTTCAACATAGGCTTTTATGATGACACTCAAAATGTGCACAGCATCCCTAACCTAAATAAATTTAATGGCAAATACTGTTAAAACAAAGAAACATGATTTTCATTGAAGTGAGTGCAGGTATGGGGCGGTTAGTATCCTAAATTTACTGATGCTTCTTATACGCCGGAATATACGGTATTTTCAATCACACCAACTAACTTCTTCTTCATATTTATCTCTTCCATCATGCTTAAAATACAGACAATCCAAATTCGAAACCACGAAGCGAAATGCCATCCTTTTGATATAGGAAAGTGAGCTTCTCTTTTGTGTTTTTTTACCTTACCTTTGAGCGGAAAAAAGGACATTAAAAGTACAGGTTCTTCAAAAAGAGAACAAAGCAGAAAAAGTTTTTTTTCGGACTCTTTTCAGCTGCTTTTTTAAGAGAAAAACGCTCTCCTAAATTAAGCGCGAATACCTAACATTATTATTGGTTTAATTATAAACGATTTATCCTCAGCACTAAAGTTTAAAATTTTAAGAAAAAGCAAGGTGGCGCTTCGAAGTCACACATAAATGTAGGAGCACTCGAAGAAAAAAAACTCTTTGTCTCAACTTTTTTAGCGTTGGTAGACAAATGGAAATAAACTAATAGCATCAGCGTCTCCAAAAAATTCCAGATGGTTCTTCATAAGCTGCTTTACACACTACAATAAGCAAAAAAGCTGTGCCTTTTGGGAAATTTTCAGAAAAAATTCTTAAACATGGATCTGAGCTGCAAGATTTTTCGAAGGGTGAAACGTTTTGCGAAAATTTCCGATTTTTAAGAATTTTTTCTAAAAGTTTTGAAACTGATACCGATTCATCGTTTATTTCAGTATGTAATGCAACTTGTAAAGAGGCAGTTTCAAAATTTTGAAGTGCCTGGCATAATTAGTTTATTTGTACTTATATACCAAAATCACATGATTTTTTCGTACTACACCGTTAACCGTCCGTTAGGCACGTGACATTTACTAATATCTTTAGGTGCCTGGTCTTTTGGCGCTGGGAATTGAATCCGGATCATATGATGAACAACCATACGATGTTTCCTAATGTTGTTTGGTTTAAAAAAAAATAGAAAATTTAAAAAATCTTCTTTAAACTTCAGTAAGGACTTTTACATAATTCTCTCAAGAAATGATCTTGCAAGACTTTCAATACCCGATTTCTTATTAATTATTCCCCCGCGTGCAATCCATAAAAGACAAGCAAACTTTTATCTTTTGCAACTCGAAAAGTTTATGCTAAATTCAAACCGAGACTAATGATTTTTTTTCACCCTCAACTAATTGTCGATCACAATATTCTGTTAATTAAATTTGTATTTAAAAAAATCTCCTATCAGTGATGAAAGTGAACGTCTGCTCTACTTTCTGTTTAATGTCACGTCAATGGACGTTTTTTTTCCGCTTCCTTACCAAGAAAATACCATGGTTTTATTTTGTTTTTGCTGTCTTGCTTTCAAATTTTTTATTCCAAGGAATTAACTAGATTCATTACGCCCGTCAATCTTTCATAATTGCCTAAGTATCCTTAATGTGTTGATTGTTGGCAACTGACACGCAATCTTTGCATCAAAAACTCGATGGAGAGAGAAAAAAAAATTAAGAAACAAAGTTTTTCTGATGTATAAATAAAGTAATTTGGTTTTTCTCTCTATTATCAAGTGAGTTGATTTTTTTTTTCTCTTCGCTGTCCAAAGTGTCTCACAAACTTTCGTGAATAATCAGTTAAGACATCGTAACAGAGTCAATCGTGAAAAAAGGGCTTTTTTATTATGTTGAGCTGTTATGTATATTGATAATTTAATATTTTCCATGCAAAAATAAATTTGTGAGTAAATGTTATAAAATGTAGTTTTTTATACTGACTATTTCAAATAAGACTGCTGTAAAATATCAATAACATACACTAAATTTGTTTTCTTTGACACTGAAAGACTACTATAATACATAGACTTTATACATAGTACGGTATAGATATATAGATATTTGACTTATGCTCAAATACTTTATGAGAGTATGTTCCTTTCTTTAATTGCTTATATACATTGAAAGAAAATGTGTTCCATTTTCACAATCACATTATATTGTACTTGCAAGCGTTAAAAGCAAAGCAATTTCTTTCAGTGAAAGTAAATATGATATATTGTTCATCTTTACATATTATTTTAAGATAATTTTTTATAAAGCTGTTATGAGTTTTTAACCCCGAAATACCTTATAGTTCTCAGGGTTCCGTGAATAGATAACATTTGAAATCCTCTGGGTTTGAAGATTTAGTGACTGCACACCAGCAAAATTTCATATTTGAAACGAAGAAAGAGAAATTAAGCAAAAGAAAAATGATTACAAATTGAGAAACAAGAGATTTATTTACAACAGTGATATTGTTGTTGTACTGGAACATTTACTTTCAGACTTGTGTGCTTGAATTAAAGAATCTGCTTATGAATCCTCGTCGAATAAGTGCCAACACACGAGACGGGTTTTACTTGCACAGAGAAAGGAAATTTTAACGTCTTCAAATCCGACAAAACTCTGACGTCTCAAAATCTCGACGTGAGATTAATTAAACAGCAATTTTTTAAAACTATTACACTGAAAAACGAGAAGTAGAAACCGTGTTTTAAATAATTTTTTTAATAAAAGCCTAATTCTCTGTTTCAAAAGTAAAAAGTTGTTATCACCCATGAACAAAGAGTGCCAAGACACTTTGAAAGGTAAATTATGTCTTTTTTCTGGATGTAATACATTAGAAATAGAAAGGGAAAAAGACACGCAGAAAAATGCATAATTCGAACTGAATGACAGTTTAAAAAACTTATTTTTTGTTTGTTTGTTTGTGTAACATGTATTTCAGATATATGTGCTTGGCCCGAACGCCGCTTATAAATTCACGTCAGAAGGAAAAACTTATGCAGGTGATTTTATATATTAAAAACTAAGTTTGCAACGGCTTCGTAGAGGAAAGTTTAATTGTATTCTTACTTTTTTGTGCATAAAAGATAGGTTTTTTTATATTATAGGAACAGTGTTTTTTTCGTGCGATAAAAAGTAGCCTGTTTGTTAATCCAGGACTTTAACTGTCTTTATTTCAAATTTCATCCAAATCTGTCAAACCGTTTCAGCGTAAAAGAGTAACAAACATAAATACAAACATTGACGTTTATAATATTAGTAGGATTAAAGCATTCACGCATTTGCGCTTCTGTTCAGAACTACAAAAAAAAATCTTAAAGTATCGTTTTGTGCGACAGAGGAAAGAAAAACGTCCACAAATGTGGGCCTCTGGAACGAACAGGTTAAACAACCAGGGAATTGAGTATGAATGGAACCCAAGACCTGACTGACACTTAGGCGATTATCGTGGAGTAACACAGTGCCTTAACCTCGAACTCATCGATCCCTATTACATAACATCCTATCAGAACGAGAGAAACTATAAACACAGAATCAACTGTCTATTGTCTTGGTTCATTTAGTTTTACAACTTACTGTACTCAGTTGTCTTCAAGAGCAACAGTCAATCTATTCAGGCTTAAAAACTGAGCATTTAAGATCACCTATCTTTCATGAATGGCATTGACTGGGCGTTTACGAACTCACCCTCATATGAAAATTATGCTTAAAACTCACTGTACTCCAGTGGCGTAGCCAGAAATTTTTCATGAGGGAGGTTACGACTACTGCAACTCATATATATGTATACGTGTGTGGGATAAGGGACTGAAAAACACACATTTTGTATGGCAAAAAATTCCTCATGGGGGTTATGACCAGGGCCTGATTACTGAAAAGGCTCGTGAAGCTTGAGCTTCCCCTCAGAATTTGAAGGGGCTGGGCCTGAAAATGACTGAAAAACTGCGATAAAAATCCAAAATTTTGTTTTTAAATGATCTTTTAAGTTATTGTAAACATTTTTAATGAAGAGAAGTGGTGCTTTTCAGAAGTCTTGATACTTCATCTCGCAACATTTCTAAATTGGTTGTTTGTGATGTCTTCGCCTGGGACATCTACTGTGGTTGAGAGTTTTTTTCTGTTATGGGGACTATTTGGCCGGCAGAAATGGGTAGACTTTTAATATGTAATGTTAAACACATGGGCGCCGGCAGAATATTTCCCAGGGTGGGCAAAGTCTACTACAGGGAGGGGCAAAGACTACTCCAGGGGGGGACAAAGACTACTCAAGAGGGGGCAAAGACAACTTCAACGTATGGTCACCATGTTGGAAAGAGCAAAAAAGCAAGGGAAAACACTGCATACAAAAATCCAGGGGGGACATTGCCCCCCTTTCCCTATGCTGCCGGCGCCCATGGTTAAACATCTTCTAAATGTCAAAATTAATTCTCAACTTCTGTGTTGTGATTTTTATGATGTCATCAAAATAGACAAAGAATTCCTGAAAAAAGCCATGCCTAATGAAAAATAGGACTAGATTAATAAAGTTTAATGTTCCAGTAAGATAATGAAATGTCTTTAGTTATTTGTTAATGTTTAAAGTAATTTAAAAAATACTGTAAACTCTCGTTACAATGAACTGAACTATTATGAAGATTAATGAATAAAATATTTTTATCAAAGGAAATTTTCAAATTTTGAATTAAATGCTTTTTTTCAAAGGAATTCATTAGAACTAATTAAATCAATGAAATTTATTTTTTATGAATAAAATATTTTTATGAAAGAAAATCATTAAAACTTTACTTTTCCCAAACAAAAAGGTGATGGGGGGCCCGAAATGAGACTGAGCTTCCCCTCACTTCAGAGGTTAATCGGTCCCTGGTTATGACCCCCCTAATCCACCCTTTGGCTACGCCACTGCTGTACTCAGTTGACTTTCAGAACAACAGTCAATCAGTTTAGGCTTAAAAACTGAGCATTTAAGAACACCTACTTGGTGTTCATGAGTGACACTGATTGGGCGTTTACGAACTTCCTTGTCTTGAAAATCCTTGCCCTACAAAGGGTTAAAATTATACGGATCCGACTAACCCGTATGTGGCATACCCTGTATTAAGAAAATGACCAGTTCCGGCTTCTCAACACTTTCTATAAATACACGATTCATTCTTACACCATTTAGATTTATCTATTAGCCATTTTCAGCGAATCTTCCCCATACATAATCATAAGTATACACCTGCATCGGTCGAAAAGCTAATGCATCCACTGCACTACTCGTATGTCGTCATTGTGTATTTCACCCATAATTACATCACCTCGTTCAGGGCAACTGATCATGTTTGTCTTCTGGGCCGTCATTATTTAATCCACTCCATTCGATCCGCTCCTTAGCGATTTAAAGCGCAAGAAAAAGCTAATGGCATAAACATAAAAAACAGATTTACCAATTCGCACTCTAGGTGTAAAGATTTCAATTACTCCGGCTAGGTCATCCGCCATTTTCGTGCCCAATGTTTAACTTGTATCCTAAGGCTAACTTCACTCACACTTTCTCAATAAAAATTTGAGCTAAGTCAAGTGTCTATTTTATATCCCACTATAGAGTTGCGCTGATTCCTCACTCACTGATTCAGTTACAATTCCGGGTAACCAATCCAAGCTGAGAAATTTACCACCATTACTCCAAAACGATTAAAAAGTTAAGCCCCAAAAGCCTAATAACATCCACACCGTTTGTACGATCCACTTGAATTTTTTTATAATTATATATAAAAATATGGAAAACAATCTGCGCTACTTTAAGAATCTGAAAATCCACCCATTCCCTGATTTTTAAGAGATTTTTTGCTATTTTCAGCTCCATTTTATTTCCGGGAGTGAAAAAAAAATGTAAAACATTTTCGTGATAAAATTAGCTGTCGCAATTGACTGACGTCATATTGAAGTCACGGTCATCAGGCTGTGAAAGGAAGTTACGATTCCAATTCATTTAAAATAGATTGGAAAGTTTATTATTATTATATTTTTTCGCGCATAAAATAATATCGTGTGTTGCGTAGAGGGGCTGTTTACGCAAAACGAAATCGTTCGAATTCGAAAAGTTTCCGAAAGTTACCAGAAGATCATGAAATTCTATTCTGGTATATAATGAAAATTGAATATGAACGACCGCCTTACGAAAAAAATTATATTAGTAGCATGTGTCCCATACCATACACTATTGAAGTGACGTACAAAATTTGAGAATTATATTTTAAAGTGTCAGAGATATGAAGATAAAAATATGCTGACTTAAACCACTTTTCAATGGCCATCGAAAGGGAAAAAAAATCAAGTCGGATGGTCGCATTTCAGGGTCGTAGAGGAATCCCTAAAGATTTTTTTTTCTCCACTTTAGCAGTAAGTGTTTACCTTCAAATTCATGTATAGCCTCTGATCATCAATGTTTAAAGATATCTATGACCCGTTTTATGGTGAAAGGATGAAATTTTGTACATCACTGCATTAGTGTATGGGGGTTCATTTTACTCACTGGGAATTTTTTTGTATGGGGGATCGTATACAGGTTTAAAAAGTGTATTTCTTTTTTTTTTCCTTTTTAAATTAACGGAATTATTATTATTTTGAACATTTATTTAGTTTACGTTGCCCACTTATCTGTAATAAACAAAGAATCAAAGCTCGTTAGCACCCTTTTGGGAGACCCTGTATATATAGGAGCCACTGTCCTGAGAAGCTTAATGTTTGACATCTTTTTTCATTTTCAAAATGAGCTCTCACTACAGAAACTAATACAAATCAAAGTGACGAAATCGCAGCGCATTGCTTAATTTGTGCCTATTTAATGCTTTGGGAGAAATCGGAGATTTTCTAAATTATCTCAGGCCCAGAAATATTTTATTTCTAATAATTTATGATACCACGCCAAAAGAAAGCATTTGTACATTCCAAAATACTATGAGTTTCGCCCAAATGAATGGAGCATTGCTGTAATAACCTCGACATTTGAAGAGGACTGAGCAGTGAGCATGCCCCTATAGAGGTCGAAGAGAGCTGGGAGTGCATGCGATATCGTCAGCTCCCGCTAGATGCGTGTGTGATAGTCTGGAAGCACGGTAAAAGGCATGGTTTGCATCCAAACTCTGTCAGCGCGCAGTCGTGCAATTTTTGAAAATGTGAGTGCTAGTAAAATCTATCGTCGAATGCAAAATGTATATGGCATGGAGTGCATGTCACGCAGATTGTTATTCCGGTGGTGTAGGGATTTTCGTAGTGGAAACAATACTAACGAAAGGTCACGACTTGGTCAAGCGCATGTGGTTATCGCCAAGGAAGCACTTGCATCTGCATCTGTGGACATTCTAGTGAGAATGTATCAGTGAATCACTACTCGCAAATGTTTAGGAGCAAAGGTGTTATGAGCAAAGGGAATGTTTATGAGCAAAGGAAGTGTGCTCACAATACTGCATGAAAGGTTGCCCCTTTACCCAGAGCTTCTTCACAGAGATTATCCATTATCTCGTTCACCTCTGGGACACTTGCTTCAACCTACAACATGACTTTGCCTAGCGTAAGTGTTACGCCTGTATTACCTCTTTCTTTTGTATACTTATTTATATTAATACCATTAAACCATTTCACAAACCACCTGTAGTGCAACTTTCACTAGGGCAACACATTATCATCAAAAATCGAACCGTGTCTGATTCAGTTTCAATTATCCGAAAAATAAATTCTAGAATCATCTTCCTCGGAACAACACATTTACATTTTAAATGGGGGGGGGTGAGTTCACGTAGCCCTTTTTGTTGAAACTAAGGCGGGATATATTGACCCAGGATTACTCATCGCATCTTATTCAGTTAATTGTAAGCAGCACATTGAAAAATGGAGAAGCATAGCAAACACTTTTAATTTTATGTGCTTGAAATATTTATAAACACTGCATATTGGTATTTAATTCAAATGACATGACTGAAACAAATTAGAAGTTAATACTTAAAATAAAAGTAATTCATGTGGAACGCTCAACTTAAAAATTCAAGTCCTTCAGGGTTCACCAGAAGAAATATTTCTCGTGAATTTTTAATAATCTCAAACAACCTCCAAATTTAGGATGACACGATTTTGACTATCATAAAAAAATAATTAAAAGAGAAATACGGAAGTTCATCTGGTACAGTTAGTTCATTCAGTTCAACAAGTTAGTTCTCTACCGGAGTAATATGGAAACTTACAACGTTGTTGAAAATAAAACAAAAAATTTTCACACGGGACCGTTTTGGAGAAACGGAATCCTCCATTAAAATGTTGACGCATGATATGCAAAAAGTTGCCCAACCTTGATATACATGGTCATTCTAAAGAAATTTTAAACAGTGCTATACAAACATAATTCTTACTAAGAGAAAGAGCACAGTTTTGGACAGGGTCGAAATTAATGGGCTTGAGGTCTGAGACAACTCAAACGTCCGTCGAACCAGTAACGTTTCATTTACATTTTTCTGTTTGCAAACGTTCCTCATTTAGTTCCATAATGCATGTCATCTAATTTTACCAAAAAGTGTCCTATAATTTGATCTATTTAATATTTTTAATAGGTATTTACATTTTTTTTTATTCAGGTCTCAACAGAAATCAATGTATGGTCATACGGGCGTATTATGGGTTAAGACACATGAACACCTTAAATTTTTCTAAAATATGAAAGATGATTTATTTTGGCATGAAGTAAGCTTAAATAATTTAGAAATCGCTCAAATAATCACTTTACCTAAAATAGAATTATTATTTATTAGATTTAAATTTATTTATAATAGTCTGTTGCAATTTGTTTTCGCTCTAAGCCCACAATTCCGGACAGAATTTCTTGTAACATTTGTATACTATGTTTATCCTGTTACCATCAGAAACAAATGGATTATTTCCATTTAAATTAATTGGCCCGTAGAATATGCACATGCTTTGAATTCATTCCAAGCCATCTTGTTTGGTACAATGAAAATTTCCAGCAACTTGTTCCAGAAATTTCATTTCTACGTTTTTCTTGTCCAGAATTTTAGTCATTTTCCCATTGCAGAATGGGTCACACATAATTGTAATACACAGAAAAGTATTTCTGCTCTTCAAGCACACTATGAATTCCTTGTAACACTTTCTTAGCATCTTCTAAGTAGGAATATTTTTGCAATGTTTTTATTGCAGTTGCAGATCGTTTTGCATTTAGTATTCTTGGGGTGATTTTATTTTATTTTTTTGCAAGCAAGGTTTCTCTCGATGTCTATATTTTTATGCTTTCAAGTTTCTTTTTTTTTCTTTTCATTTGATTTTTCTTCTATTTATTTTCTCTTGCAGTTACATGGTCCAAGAAAGTTTGATTTGTTATTACTAACTAATTTGTATTAATTAGTCTTCTAAAAATATTTCTCTATTCAGTACTAAGACATGTGCGCCTTATTTAATGACTTCGTATTTTTTCAAAGCTGGAATTGATTTGCGAGACAGAACGGTGTGAAAGTTACAGTTAAAGTCTGGTATAATATTACAGCAAATTATAAAAGTTATAAGAAATACTTAAGTTAATTATACAAAAATAAATAAAATATACACCTAAAATATAAAAAAAAATCAGTAACCAAGAATTATCCCAGTGATCAAGAATTGCCCCAGTAAACTGGGGATAAATAAAAAATGAAGAATACGTATAGGTGCGTATGAAATGCCTAGACCATTTGCAATTAAATAATAGTACCATCAAAATTGTTTAAATTGTTTCACTGACATGAATCTTTTAAAAAAATCATGATTTTCAGAGATAATCCTTTTTGATGGTGTTTTTCTAGTAGTGTAAAAAGTTTTCTTTTTCCCCTCTTATTTGCTTCATAGTTTGCTTCATAGTCATGGAATCACTGGTCTTTTTCTACCACTAACTAAATATTCTAATTTCCACCCCTGGTTTAGGGGTCTGCCGCGGGCAGTACTTCAACCCAGTCACACCACTGCACCTGATTAAGGTATTTAAAAAAGAACAAAAATGGCCGTCATGTGCAATCCTGCGATCCACGTACAGGCGTGATGTAACTCGTCCCTCTCATAGGTGGTTACATCCCCCCTTCCCCCCTTTCAAGCATTAAAAATCTTTTCCGTTGCTAGGGTCATGGTGATCATTATCTTTGGACGTGTTGATTTCCACTAATGACCGTCAGTGAGTCATGACCAGACAGAAGGGCGACCACTAACAATTACGATATTTCAGCACCCCCCTCCGGTGACAGGCAGAGGCTAGAAAAATCAGGTTGGTAATTGCGGTTCATCGACGGATGCAACCGCTTATTAGCTCGGCTCATGATCATTGGGCTACATGTATTATTTTCTCTTTTTTATTTTCATTTTTTCCTTTTTAGATTTCAATTTCTATACTGTTGTGAAAAGTGTTCTTTCCTTTTCACGTTAAACTCACAAATTCATTCTGTCTCTGAATATGGGATTCATCTTCATTATTATTATCAAACAAATTTTCTGTCAAAGATGAATAAAATTAAATATGTATAGGTATAAATAAATAAATATGTACAGGTCCGTAACCAGAAAATAATTTCGGAGGGGGGTCAGACATTTCGGCGGGGGGGGGGTCTGGCTTATTGAATGTCATCATATTATATATAAATATACTCTAACACACATATAAATATGTGTATACATATAAAGTGATAATTTCAGGAAGGGGAGGGTCCAGACACACATTCCCACCCTCTTAGGTACTGCCTTATGTTTTGGTATGTACACAGCGTGTTGAAGTTTAACTTGACCAATATTACAGCAACCGTTAGTTTTTTACAGCAACCGTGATAATTTTATTTTATGAAAACACAATTTAATACAATTTTTTTACATTATTATTCCTCACTACCCTGTTAGAATTTTTTTTTTTTTTTTTTTTTTTTTTTTGGCGGGAGTTATCTTAAAGATAATGCTTTCCAGAGAAGTTTTGCAAACATCCATGAATTAAAACATACCATAACTGAAGAAATCTCGTCATAATACCAGTAACGTTGAGAAGTGTGCCAAAAAATTTGTTTCGACGTGTTCATGTTTTTATTCAAAATGGTGGCGACCAATTTTCAACTTTTGCTGTGAGGAATGATAATGTAAAAAAATTTAATTAAATCATGTTTTTCAAAAATAAAATTATCACAGAATTAAGTAACTTTGTTCATCGCCCTTTCTGTTTTAAAATTGCCCAACATTGATGGGAATTACTTTCCACACTTAAATAAAGTTCATACAATCATACTACAGGGTCAGAAGAGTTGCCACATCCGACAGATTTAAGTTAAAAAAAAAAAACGGATCCCGTTTTAAACTGATCACCTTGTAATAAAGATACTAACAGTTTAAAGAAAAAAAAATAGAAATTATAAATAAATATATAATGAAAAAGTGCACAATCTAAATGTGTACACAGCCCTCCAAGCTCCGTACATTGATTATATTCATTCCTTTTCTGAGCATTATGATTCATACAAAAATAATTTTTAATTAATTTCAACTATTCAATTACACATAATTAAAATGATCTACAATTATGTAAAAATTGCATTCTTATTGAAAAGTAAATAATTTTAAAATATTTTTTTTTATTTTAGGGAATGAAATTTTTTGTGAATAATAATACAAATTTCTGAACATTAAAGTAATTCATTTTTAATAATATATAGTTGTAGTACATTACAAAAAAAAAAAAAAAATACTTTTTTTTAACTGTGTTCGTATATAGTGAACATTTTGCATGAAGTAAAAACATTCAAAATTTTATCTAAGAAACTTTTGAAAGTAGCAAAAAAATTAAACGTCCATTATCGATGCATAAAATAACTGACTTGTAATTAAAAAAATGGGATAAACATATACAGAAGCATTTTTCACGGATTTAAAAACGAGGAACATAGAGAGAGCGCTTAGTTTATTAATTCTCACTAACTCTAAAAGAAAATTAGTTCCCATTAAAATAATGTTAACAAAAATAAATAAAAATTAAATAAATAATGTTAACAAAAATAAATAAATAAAATAAATAAATAAATAAATATAAAACAAATCTAGAATACTTTCAGGTATGGAATTGCACTATTGGGCTAACAGGGTGTCTCGGAAAGAACTCCCCCAATATAGAAAAGTCATGACAAAAGTCCCCAATATAGAATGTCTAAGAAACATTCTGAGACAAAAGGATGCAACTAGTGGTATGTTGGACAAACGTATGTAATACTATCGTTTGGAATTTGTTATACTCCCGTTCAAAAACAGTACCCAATATTGGCTAATTGGTGACCTAACAAGCACTTGAAGTACACAGTTACTTTAAACAGTCCTCAGAACTACAGGATGCCAAATAAATCTTGCGACAAACTTCTAGAGGTGGCAGGGCACATCATAAAAAACCAGAGTCACATGGTAAAGTGGGGTTAAAAATGACTTTTTCACTTACCTGTTAACAGGAACGTAGCGAGAAGAAAATTTAAAAGGGGGCCCAAAAGGTGACAAAGGTAGAGTTTCCGGCAAAAATGTTTGATTTATTGAAATACAATTACCAAAAATTCAAAATATCGAGGGGTGCCCAGGCCTTCATGTCATCCCCCTCTCCCCCGCCTACTTCACTGTCTTTTAATAATCAATTTGAGAAAAGTTTTGAAGTGTATGTCTAATTTCTCAACAAAATATCAAAAACAAATGGCTTGCACCCAGAAATTTCATTAATGAGAATAGAATTTTTAAACTACCAAATTTAGTCACGCATTTTTAAAGAAAGATACATTAGCTTAGACGAACAATGGTCGGAAAGCTCATCACTAATTCAGCACCCGTTCCATGTGATTATTAACAGCTACACGAAGATAGCGTTTCCGATCCCACATTGCAACGTGAATTTGAACCCCTATTGTAAGCTCTACTTCCCCATAAAGTTTGTCCCAATCATTCTGGGACACCCTGTGTACTTTGAAGAGTGAAAAATACGATTTCGCAAAACTGTCGACACATTTTCGTCGTTTAGAATCAATAACACTCTTGTGCTAATAGTAAGTGCAATAATAGTAATAGCAAATGAAACTATCTTCCTTTAAAGTTTGTCCCAATCGTTATGGGAAACCTGTATATCGAAAAGTGAAAAATACGATTTCGCAAAATTGTCAACACATTTTCAAGGTTTAAAATTAATAGCACGCTTGTGCTAATAATAATAATAATAATAATAATAATAATAATAATAATAATAATAGTAATATCCTAGTAATAATAACAGTAAGTAAATGAAACTCCTCCCTCTAAAATTTGTCCCAATCATTGTAAAACTGTATTTTGAAAAGTGAAAACGCAATTTCGAAAATTTGTCTACACATTTTCAATATTTAAAATTAGTTGCCCTCTAGTGCTAGTAATAATAATAATAATAATAATAATAATAATAAATGAAAGACTCAAATAACAATTGTTTTCTTAATCATTAGTTTTTATGTTTCAGTTAATAAACACATAATAATAAGTACTTACAAAGGAAAATCAATCAATACAACACAAAAATATCCAAACTGAATGAAATTTTATTGGTAATTTTTGCTTTATTGATACGTATAATAATTCTTTAGCACAAACTCGATTTCAGAAAACTTATTTAGCGCTTTTTCCCCTAATTATCACTCCATTATTCTTTTATAATCATCTATATCAAGATGGGTATCGACATTAGTAACATTTAAAGAGCCTTATTGTCAATAATGATCATTCTTCTAGTGAGTACTGTAATTTGTTTTTTAGACATGATGTGATGATGATGATGATCATCTTCATAATCATAATAATGATAATCCAGAAACAATAAACAATATAGTATCGTTATCACACTGAGGTCATTTTCATTAATATTATTATCTTGCTGCCAATACAGATAGAAATAAATATCTTACATATGACATTAGTTTAAATGTTGTGTATTTACACATCAACATTCAAATCAAAGGAAAAGAAAAAGTATTTATAACTCAATCCAAATATGCATTGATTACTACAAATCAATATATGTTTCTCTTTCAAACTGTTATATAATAAAATCAATTTGGAAAATATTATTGGTAGCATTTATAGTTCTTCTGAGGAGAAGGAAAAAAACCTGACGTTGAAATTGATAAGATTAAACTTGTAGATATATAAGAACTTTAAAATAAAAATGTTAGTTTTGTTGAATAAATTAATTAATTAGATTGACCTCCGAAACTTAGCTCACTGACTAAATGATTAAAGAAAATATTTCAGTAAACTCAGCAAAAAAATGAATGTTACTTCAACAAAATAATTTTGTTGCAAAATCCATCGCATAGCAGTTAACAAAAACATTTTTTTAATTCAACCAAAAAAATTGATTGGTTTTAATCAAATAAGCTCTTTAAACAAATACTTTGTTTAAATAGACAAACTTTTGTTACGTTTAATCAAACTGGTTATATTAAGAAGATTTTTGTTACTTTTTATCAAATTGTTTTGAAATATTTAGCAAATGTTTACTACTTTCAACCAAACTGGTTAAATTAAAATGTATAGTACAAAAAAAAAAAAAAAAAAAAAAAAAAAAAACCAAGTAATTTTAACAAAATTATTTTGTTAATTTAACAAAAATATTTTGCCTCTATTTCAGCCGTATAATTTTTTTTCGCTAAATAAAAGTTTTATAGATTAAACTAAACATTATTTTTTTAAAGCAAGTAAATGAAAATGTCACTTCCGGACTGCACAACGCTTTGTAATTCCGAACCGCCTTGGTTCCTTCTACCATTCCCTTACATATTTCTTACAAGAGTTCTGAATTACTCTGTATATTTTACATTATATGACTTCTTCAATTTTCCATAGTAAAAATGGAAAGCATTCCTGTCATTTTAAACAGACTCCAAAATTCAAGGTAAAAAACATTTTTTTCTCTAATACGCCTAATTTAGCAGAGTTTAAATGTGTGTGTGTGTGTGTGTGGCGGATTAAGACCGATTAACTCCGAGTGGGCTCTAGGTCAAAGGGTATGTGTGCCCTCCGTGGGAGTCTTTCTAAGGGGTCCTAACCGGTATTTATGCTAAGTTTCGGAGAAAACCACGGAAAACTCCGAACGGTTAGGTCGACGGACGCGCGATGGGACCCGAACCCGGTACCTTCACACTTCGCCCGTCTACCATTTCCAGTGATATAACCACTGTGCCATGGTGAGGTGCAAAGAGTATAAAACTAGCATCTGTAAACATATAAAAAACTTCTAAGTATAAACTTATAAGCTTTTCTTTAAAATCCTATTAACTTTGCCCTTTTTCCCTTAAAAAAAACAAACAAAAAAAAAACATAATAATTCTTGTATTATTACGCTTACTGACAAGACAGAATTTGAATAAAAATAACGACTCTGGAGTAAGCTCAGCACACAGTCGAAAACATTTTCGGAAAAGGCAGGAAAATGACGCTGTTGCCGAGAGTAAGACTAGCTTAATCTTCATTAAATGTGCGGATCTCTATCTATTATCTCCGCGTAATTACCCTAGCGTTCCTCTTAAGAACTCTCGGAAAACAGTAAACAAAGCGCATACGGTATTTTGTCATTATTACGGAAGAGTAAGTCGACGAGGAAATGGGCCGTCTAAAATGTAATGTCGTCCTGCATCGTACATTCGAATTACTACATGCAATTTAATAGCCAATTATCATGCTTCCTTGGAACATTTTTTTCAAAAATTGAGAACATGTTGATTTAATTTGTTTAGGAATTCGTAGGCTTGATGATAGGACTTATTTCTTCCAATCGGGATTAGAACAGAAACAATAATTGTTTTATTTATTTATTTATTTATTTATTTATTGTAATTGTAGTAGACCCCCCTCCCCCCCGTAACACGAGTTCTTATAAGACGAATTCGTATAAGACGGCGGAAAATTTGTGACCTTTTGCCTATAACACGTTAAGAGTCGCACAACAGGGTGAAAGAATGAGACAGATGTTTCTGTATTTCCTGTTAACACTGCTGATGCCGTCGATGTGTTTGTGGCTTGTATAACACGGAACGTAGCTACCGTGTTATACGGGGCTCTACTATATAAGCTTTTCTTATACAGTATGTATTATAAATACCGCCCAAACTCTGCACATCCAGATTCGTCGTTGGGAAATCATAAAAAAAAAAAGGCCGAAGAACTCTACCTCTATGACTAGTGAATGCAATCCCGATCCCGCGGGAACGGGATCCCGCACAAATGTTTGCGGGACTAGTTAAGCGGGATTCGTATCGAAATCCCGCGGGATTGAAACCGAGAAATAAATTAGTTTATTACAATTTTAAGCCACCTTCCCAATCATCAATTGACCAAAAATTGTTGCAAATTATTGCATCTTATCTCATAAGACCCGAATCAGTAATTACAAATTTTAATTTTTCTAATTATCCTCCAATGGAAGTCTGGATATATTGCAATCTAAATTTTTCGCTAACTTCCAAGTTTCCAAGTGAGCTTAAACATTTCATGCTAATTTTTCTCCTTGCGAACAATCACGAATCAATTCAAAAAAAGTTTTAATTTTATGTTTTAATTTTTTTAATTCACGTTTTTAACTATTTTACTAAAATTAGATCAAGACTAGGAAGACAAGTGACTCTTTACACACACATACACAATGCCTTTTTTACGTCCTTTTTTAGTAATTAGGAACGAAGTATATTATTTTGAATATCATAACTATAATTTTCATATTTATCTAAGTTATTGTTTTAATTATCAAATATCATTAATTATTACTGTTAAAGTTAAACTTCATGGTGCTTAAAATCTTACTTTTTCCTATTTTTCTTTGTTGAAAGGAATTCTTAGCCTAATGAAAAGCCAATTCCATAAGTCTCAATCCCGAAATCCCGCGAAACCAAAAACAGTGCGGGATTGCATTTCCTATCTATGACCCATACTTTTCGAGAAAAATAGGAAAAGTAAAGTATGACGTCACATCTCGTTTAAATAAAAACAGTTAGAAACATGTATTTGGACACTGGATTAAATAGGGGGACTTGGTTTCATGGCTGCTACACTCATCAGATCTGGGAACCTTTGGATTCCTTCCAATGAAAACGTTTGAAAGAATTGATCTATTGAGACCTTATTAAAACAGAAAGTGATTCAGTCCCTCCCCTTTATGCTGTGTGTGTGTGTGTGTGCAAGTTGTCCGAAATTAAACGACCTGATTTTAAAGTAGTCTACAGACGAAACTTTGTTGAGAAAGTTATGAAATTTTGTATTGGACATAATGAATGGGAATTTGTTTGAGCGAATAAAAAAATTTTCAAATATTCGCCACCAGGGGGAGTTCGATGGTCTCCGCGGTCCCCAGACCTCGGTCCATGCGACTTTTGGCTTTGTGGGAGTTCGAAACATTTGGTAAGTCATGTTAATTCAAGAACTAAAGCTGTGCCTGTTCTTAAAGACAGCATTTCACGACATGTTAGTAACATTTCCCCGAACACACTGCGGCCAACTGTAGAAAATGCTCTCTTATGATTCCAGATGGTAGCTGACAATGATGGCCGTTATGCTGAACATGCTTAGTTGTTATGATATTCGTAAACTATCATAAACGTATGCTAAATGTGTAATTCATTAAAAAACGCTCCCTGGTGGCGAACACTCGAACTAATTTTTTTATTCGCTTAAACAAATTCCGGTGCCTTTAAACTATGGTTGATAGAGGTATCTGGCCATTTTTTATGTACTCCCAACGAAACGAGGAATCTGGCAGTGCAGAGTTTGGTCGGCATTTATAGGACACCCTGTACGTTTTTAGATTTATGCTCGATTGCTACATAGCTTCCAGTAAACTTCTTGGGAACCAGGCCAAGCGTTGTTTGATTGACAAGGTTAAATTCTCAAAATTCTTAAATATATCTCGAAAACTGTTGATGTTTCAGAAAATTGGGCTTCCCCCCACCTTCCAACAACATACCCTAAAATAGAACTGCTCAATCCCCCCCTTTTGATTCTTTAATTTTTAAACTTTTAAAATTTTTGATTTGCTCTTAGATTATTGCGTAACCCTCTGTTTACAAACCTGAAAAGCTTATACCCAAACTCGCACCACGGCTCCAAAACAAGCATATACTTATAAAATGGTATAATTAATTTGCAACAATAAAATATAGTATACCAGCTGTGTAGCTCCGTGACATTAAGTATTAGGGTATTATTTGCAGAAATAATTTATTTTACAGCCACAAGTGCATTAAATGAATATGAATTTTAAAAACATTAGTCTGCACATGCAGTATCCACTAAAGTCCCTTGCTATTCTCTTGACTTTGGAACGGCTGCTTCTATATTCAAAAAAGTGGTGTCCAGGTATAATAAAGTAGCCATGCGCTACTGAATGAAGCCGCTTACGACGGCACCTGGTGAAAAACTGCGGAGTTAGCATTCCATATCTCGAAAACGGAACGAGATAGGGAAATAGATGAAGTTACAAAATTGCAGAACATCGTTGATTTGGTAAGAAAAGGCATCTTGTGGACCTTCAACCGGAGAATAGTATGATTAAGACGAGCATTTGATTTTTCGTGATTTCCTACACTTTGACGTCACGAAACTTCAACGGATGGAGAAATGATTATCTTTCACGCTAAATATGGCACTTTAATGTGACACAGTGGCATCGTTCGCGATCCCAATCATGTCCCTAATCAAAAAGACCGCGGTTCAATTCCAGAGGATTGCATCCTTGTTCTGGTTGTTTCGAAGAGTAGCCTCCATGTTCACCTGATATGATTCCATTTGACTTTTCGATGTGGTGACACCTGAAACAGCAGGTGTATGTGATCCCTGCACAAATTAAAGCCATTCGATCTCAAATTCTTTTAACGTGAAGACGTTAGTTTGATTATATGTAGGGAAGAAATTTCATGATTATTCTTTTTTTCATTGATGGAATTTTTAACAAGGACATAAGTATTTTACGCTGCCAAAAATTCGCTAAACAAGATAACCATAACGCTCATTTTCGCTTTCTTAATAATATCTTCTAAGCTACATCGAATTTCGTAATATAAGTTAGCGAAAAAAGAAATAGCTTCAGAGATTAAAGAAGATATTTTGTGCAATTCGAAAAATAAAAATTAAAGAAAAAAGAAATTTGAAAAAATTGAAAATTCATAAATACGATCTCTCAAAATTTGCCGGCACATCTTTTAGGTTTGAAATTAGTAAGAGCACTCTAGCACTAATAACAGCACTCGATTTTCCTTAATTTTAAATAATTTATTATTTATTTAGTTTACTGTTACTGTGTTTTATTTTTTCTATTTAATTCATGCTTACAAAAAATGTGTTGTCCTGTTTGTATAAAAAATAAACGAAGGAGTGATTTTATTTTTATTTTTTGCTGTTCTTTTGTTGTTCTACTTTCTATTGTTTTTGAATTTTTCTGTTTTGTGCCGTTTTCTTTTCTTTCTTTTTTTTTAATTCTATATTTCCTTTTTATCTACCCTCTCCTTCCCTGCTCTTCTGTTATTCTCCCTGTTTACATAGCTTTTTATCTTCCTCCGACTGGCAACTCGCTCTTCACCTTCGTTTTCTGTTCTTTTCTTTCTTTCTTTCTTTCTTTCATCTTTCTTTCTTTCTTTCTTTTCTTTTTTTTTTTTTTTTTTTTGGTCCCCAATCCCAGTCTGTGTATGGACTTCTACTGCTACTGAGGAAGATAGAATTTTTTTTCGATCGAAAAGCTTTTACAGTTCGATAAGTACCTTTTATGCGTGTTATTTTACAAAGATTTAATTATTTTATTCTAACTCAAGTGCACTCGAGAGAGTAAAAAAAAAATTAAAAGGAAGAATATTTTGGATTAATGCGGTCGACATCTAGTTGGATTGGGAACAAAATCAATGACTTTCAAGAAAGTAGACTACAGTCAGAAAATGATGTATCTGCAGAGGTGGGGGTTGGGGACTAGATTCCCTTTATTAGATGCGCGGATCTCTGCTATTATCGCCACATAATTACCCTACCCCAAGAACTCCGGAAAACAGTAAACAAAGCACGGGGTATTTGTCATTATACAGGAAGAGTAATCCGCAGGAAGGGAAAATGGCTAACTAAATGTTATCCTGCGTTCTAATTCCGGATTACTTTCACTCTTTATAGCAGCCAATTTTTCCGATTTCTCGGAAAATAAATTATTTAAATGAATTTGAATGATTTGTTTATGATTTAACATTTTACACGCCAATGTTCTTAATTGGGAACATCGAATTAAAAATTTATTAAAAAATGAAATTTTATCAATATTGATTTGAAAAAATTATTAGATAAAGTTAGAAGATGACGATTTTTTGAAATAGAATTTGCATTTCTATCGTTTTGGGGAAACTGCTAAAAAAATCATGAAAATAGCTATTTTCATAAATTGGCTGAGGATGTATACACCCCCCCTGCAAATTAAATCATATCTTTACTTGAATTTAAAAATAAATATTTTATTAATTCTTAATATTTCACTTATTTAAACTACCCATCAGTATATTCAGTTTTTGAAACTAATGTAAAAGTATAGTCAGAAATTACCTTCGCTCCCAATTGGGAACGAAGTGAAAATTGTACTAAATTTTTTTTTCACCATTTAAATGACTAATATACTTTAAGTAATGCATTTGAAGACAAAATATGCAAAAAAGTAATTTAAATATGAATGGATCTCAATGCGGCCTGTAATAAGTTAATTTGTCTTGGAGTGAAGGCGTGTAATGATGGGACTAATATACTCCAACTAATTAATAAAAACAACTTTACAATATTTCTTTAACTAAAAAATTAATTAACCGAAGACGGCAAACAAGGTTGTACACTTCTTGCTTTTCGCGATTTTCTCTGATCATCGTCTAGCAGCCGAATGCATATTTAATATACAGGGTGTATCACAATTTCCTCCCGAGTTTGGAAGGCTTATAAAAATATATATATACATATTACCAATACAGCAACAAAGTTGACTTTATTGTTGAAGAAATGTTTAAAGTTTTGTTTCAAAAATGTTCAATATGTGAAACTTTCGTGATGCGTCAGATATCAAGTCTAAAATCAAATGCTTCCCTCCCTCGTACACTCGCTTTAACATGATAGGAAATGTGGTTGTGATCCTTTGCCGTAACTCTCGTAAAACACCTGGCATAGGAGTCACGAACACACGATCTTTGATTTAACCCCATAAAAGCAAAAAAAAAATCCCATGGAGTTAAATTCAGAGAGCGGGGTGGCCACGGAAGAAGGCAATTGTCGTCGTCACGACCTGAACCAATCCAACGACGAGAAAGCTCGTTATTTGTGATACAAAACTTGTAACGTTTCTTTTTCGTGTATCGTCAACTTTGTTGCTGCATTGGTAAGATATTATTTTTTATAAGCTTTCCAAACCCGGGAGGGAATCGGGACACACCCTTTATTTGAAAATATTTTGAATATTGAAAAGTCCACGGAATACAAAGTGCAGCGAACGAACACAAAATTAGTGCTTTCTGTCCTTCTAAAAAGCGCAGAATGACAAAAATGGTATATACCTATTGAAACAAGTTTATTTGTGAAAAGCACCCTTTTAACATCTGCCAAGAGTACAAATAATCCTATTATTCACTTTCCTACTTTTCAATCAAATTGTTTCAATACACTGTTTTGTTTGACATAAATAAAGGAAACTAGCCGCCAAGGTGGCCAGCACCAATGTGCAGCACAGTGGTTAAAGCCACTGACATTGGTAGATAGATGGCTCAAGTGGAGGAACAGGGTTCTGTCCTCTCGCGGGGCCGTCGGTCTTGAGCGGTCTGGAGTTTTGGTCGGTTTTCTCCAGCCGTAACGTGAATATGCGCTAGATACCCAGAAAAGTCCTCCCCCAAGGCATTTGACCCACCCCCTTTTGTCTGTCCTTTCTCTGACTTGTATTTATAAGTGGTTCCACGTGAACAAGCACACAAATCCGAATACATGTTCCAACACAACAACACAAGGCGGCCAGCTTCACCGCCCCATACCTTACTGTTCTTTATGCTCAGTGCAGTGTTGACTAAATTTCTGGACTCAGTTCAACGAAAATCATGTTCCTTTGTTTTAACAGCACAGTAAAACCTCGCTAGAACGATATTTGATACAACGATAAATCTCTCTAACGATAACGATATTACGGTCCCTCGGATTTTCCGTACAATATGATCTCTCCTGGATATAACGATGCATCCCTCTAGAACGATAATTTTATTGGGTATCTTGAGTATCGCTGTGTCGAGGTTGTCCTGTATTTGCCATTAAATTTATTTAGGTTAGGGTTGCTATGCATTTGGGCTGTCATGATAAAAGCCGATGTAAACAGAAAATGCCTAAAATGTGTTTTAGTCCAATGCATGGTGACATTTTTTGGATCGGCGATTAATGCGTCAAGTATTGTAAATTCGATTTTTAAAGCTGTGAGAAACTCCGAAAGACCTTGCATTTTTGTGTATCCATTATTGTTATTCTGTAATCTAGCTACTGCGTGACACTGCTAGCTACTGCTTGCTCCATTTGACGTCATTGAACTGTTCATTGGGATTTTCGAACATGCGTTATTGTTATTGTACTCATGTTTACATCTAGCTGTTGCCGTTCGCAGCGAGGAAATATCGTCGATTTTGCATACGTTAGCGTATCATCTAAGTAGATATAAAAATATGCATGTTTCATACTGTTTATCTACCAAAAGGACTCCATCAAACGCTTCACCGGGCTTCGTTTTTCAAAGGTTTTTTTCTCGTAGACGGACATATACGTAAACTAAGACATCAAGGAAAAACCCGTTAACCCTTTATCTCACCATGTTGCATGTTTTCAGCATAACAATTAAAGCTGTAAAAATTAATCATACTGTATTATAAAATATTTGAAAGACTGTCTTTTTCTAGAACAACGACAGAATAAAATATTTTTTTTATCTGAAAATTTTGTAATATTTAATTGATATTGTACCAGGAAACTGTATTTTGTCCTTTAGCAGTCGCACTATTGGCTACTGCAGCAGTTTTACAGTGGTTTTTCGTACTCATTCGTACAAGAATATCAATGATTTTTTAAAAAGTTCTCAGATAGAACTGTTCACAAACCCTTCACTAATATTTTGGTATACTGCAGATATACTTTTAAGTAATACATAAATAAAAATAACCGGGCGGAGAGCGTTTGCAAGGGTGGGCGGTATAAAAAATCCAAAGAGCTAGTGAAAATGCATGTTTTAAAAATCATCCTACATATTCTTACTTTTACCCCAAAGCATATTTATTTTCGCTTAAAATGTTACCGATAACATTTGTAGGGAGGGCGACTAAATGTTCATTGTTGAAGAATAAAAAAGCATATTTATTTTCGCTTAAAATGTTTATTGAAACTTTACAGATAACATTTGCAGAGAGGGCGATTAATGTTCATTGTTGAAGAATAAAAAAACATTTATTTTCGCTTATGTGATGCGAAAATGTTTATTGAAACTTTACAGATAACATTTGCAGAGAGGGCGATTAATGTTCATTGTTGAAGAATAAAAAAGCGTATATATATACTTAGGAATGTGAAGGGAGGGTGCCATCGTAAGTTATCCTTTGTTGGGGAGGCATAATTTAAAAAGGTTGGGAACCGCCGATCTAGGGATTAGTACATCCACACATACTGTTTATCTATCAAAAGAACTCGCTAGAATGCTTCAGTGGGCTTCGTTTATCGAGGGAATCTTTTTCGTAGACAGACATACGTACACTGAGACGTCAAGCAACAACCCGTTGAAGTAAATTTAGAGATGGTCAAAATCTAAATCCCAAATTTTGCGCGATTACAAGCCTTCTTTCACTTTGTACATGGGACGGAAAATAAAACGTATCTAGTGAACGTCTAAATACGGTACGTACTAAATAAAGTACGTCTAAATTTTGCCAATCAGAGGTCAACATACCACTTTCGAATAAAACTATCGTCGAACCTCCTCAAAAAACTATTTATCTTAATTATTTTGAAAATTCCAAGTTCGTGGGCAACATCTTTTCCGTCATACATCACGTCCGCAAAAAAATTAACGACCTGGCGAAAGTGCAGTTAAAATTCTTATGGAACACTAATGGGTGACGTATAGCTGAAAAAAGATGGCATATTGGGGAACCGAGGGCAGTCTTAAAATATAGCATTCTAAATAGTTTTCAGGGTCTGCCCTATCTATCGTCGTTAGCTAACGTAATTGTCAGGAAGAAAACGGAACTGCGCCGTATTATTACATGGTGTTGGAATTCTTTGCTTCTAGATCTGCGCCCTTATTCTTTGAGCTGAAATGGGGTACTTATTTTTAAGATCGCTCATTAATTTATGACTAATTGGTATGAATATGACCTGGAGTCTTGATTTATGAAATAGAGTTAACACTTAGTAAAAAATATTTTTGTAATATACTATAAAATAATAAATAATTATAATTATACAAACAAAAGCACAAATTTTAGTAAAGTAAAATAAGTTTGTTTTAACATTTTTTAAATTTCATTTTGAGCTTAAGAAAGATTTTAACAATATTTTCTTAATCAAAAAACCTAATATACCTATTAGGTGCATTTGAAAGTACTGTGGGTTGTTTCTACATAAAATTCAAGGAAATAAGTTTTCTGCATGTTTTCAATCACAAATAAGCTGTGCCTTAACATTGGATCGATATTTGTTATATTTTAAAGCAAGACTTTTGTATAGATACATTTTTTTTCCCCTTCAAGAAAGATCCTTGGGGGGTGGGGGGAGGACGAAGGGCTGTTTATCCACCATACAGGACGAATTTCAAAATGTTTAGAAATTGAATTTTAGATATTCGTGAGTTTTGCATTCCACAACAAGAATTTCGTGGATATCAAATTTTGAGATGGAGTTATATAAAAAGGATCTTTTTTCGGGTTCTACCCACTCCCCATTCCTTAGAGGTTGCAAATTTTGAAATGTAGTGTCTCATTTATAACCTATGTTAAAAAATTCGCGTACATGCCGTATTTCGTATTATTAGCTTTAGTAATTTGGGATAGGAGAAATACTAACACAAAAAAGACAGTACCTTCCGGTTCTTTAAATAACATAAGTAAAAAGCTCTTAATGCTGCATCACATCATTCCATACCTGTGTATCATTTAATCCCTACACATAATGCCATCTAGTTCCAGTGTACGTTTAGTGCACTTTACCCTAGGTCATTTAATTTCTGTACACCATCTAATACCCTTAATTAAGTTCAGCGGTGCGAGAGCTATTTACATTTATTTTATTTGTGCCCCAAGTTTTTGAAAAAATAGAGTAAAATAAATCTTGTAGTTAAAATTAAACGTTTATTTATTCCTTAACTGAATTTTAGTTCATATGCATCAGAAATACGTTGTTGTTGTTTGTTGTTTCTGATGCCCCCAGAACCGCACAAACGGCTGTGGCAGATCCCCCCTAGGTAGAGAGGCGATGGGCAGAGGGGGTGCGCCTTCCATTATTTTAGGGCCCCAGTGGGAGGAGATACGATTAAGCCCGTGTTCTCCTAATTTTGAACCAATTCCAGAAGAGGGATTAACCCCCTGAAATCGGCACTCCCAGAGGTATCGTTTAACAACTTGGAGGACATAGGAGCCATAACAGATTTTACGTGCACTAGCTCCCATTAGCGCACACGGTCCCACAGTAGTCGAGCCGAGAGGAAGTTGACCCTCCCAAGCACTGGCCAAGCTCTGATGCTGCTTCACTTGCCGTGTTCTAATTTGAACGGAGTTTAGCTCCCAGAACATTGCGGGAAACAACATTTTAAGCAATTTTCACATAATTCTGAAATTTATTCAAAATTTTTGAAAAACTCAAATGCAATGCTATGTTTCTGACTGGATTAATTTAACCCTTTGAGGCGCAACCCTTTCCCAGGCACAGCCAGCTGTCGTCAAAAAAGGGCTCTAGATCTGTGGCACGCGATGAACGTTTCGATCGTCCGCCATCTTGCTGGTAGTTAAGTAGAGCGAAGGCAACTGCTGCCCTTTTTTCAACATTGGTAAAGGGTTGCACCTCAAAGGGTTAATGGGCGGCCAGAGTTACACCCTAGGAAGGGACGGACAAGTTAATACCCAAGCCCAAGTCGAGAATCGAACCCGCGCCCAAGGCGTGACGGAATGGTTCTTAAGCCACTACACCACCTTGGCGCAAGTAACATTTAGTTGTGAAGTCCATTTTATACTGCAAAAATATTATACGGATTTACCGTAAAAGAGCTTCTTTTCGCGAGCCGTATTTTTCGCGAAAATAAAGATGTCGGTGATTTTCAGAGCTGAAAATTTCGAGAATTTTATATGAATAGAACCGAAAATTTTAAAATCCCCGCAAGTACCCAAATTTCGTAAGTGATAGATTCATTCTATTAGTTGTATCATTGTTTTATATTCAAGAAATAGTTGTAAGAAAGGAAGTTGTTCAGAAAGATTAACTAGTAATACGAAGATTAACTATGTGATCGTAACTGTACAATAAATCATTAAATTTTGGTAAGTGACAAATTTCTGAATTTTTATTATTATTTGAAGCGAAAAATAAAAGAATTTTGCGAGGTTTTTGCGATTTCGACGAGCTCGCGAAAATAAGTGCTTTTACTGTATTAAACATTGCCTTTTGTTGCTGTTGAAAATAAGCAAAAAAAAAAAAAAAAAAAAAAAAAAAAAATGGAGTAATTCTGCAACCCAATAATTACTTTTCAAATATCTAATAAAACCTTTCTCTTTTACTTCCTTTACAAAAATTAAAATGGTGAAACCCCCGACATTCTTTTCGGCTCATACTGTCTTAGGCTGCCAATAATAGATTCCCTTTTCTTATCATCTGTCTTCCCTTTTATAACGGTATTTTTTCCGAAAGATAATTCTCATTTCTTTTTTTTTTAAATAAAATAAAAAGTAAAGATATTGCTGGATGTCGCTCTGTCGTAAAAAATAATTTGAGTCACCGCACACAGACATTAATTCCACTTTAACATACGCTGGCAAAGGGTTTTTTATCCCCCCCTCTTTTTTTTCAGTGGGAGTCATGTCTCTAAGGGAATTTTTATTTTATTTTACTTTTTTGTTCTTCGATTTTTTTCCCCCTTGTATTTTTCAAAAGTCAATCGTGCGTGAATTTGAAATAGGCAGCTTAAGTTACATCTCCATATTGAGAACGTAAAAAGAAGATATTTTTTTTTCTTCCCTTTCTCCATGTACATGTCCGGGATAGTCTTGGGGAAAAGAAACGTAGATTTAATGTATCAAAAATGTATACTTTTCTTTTTACTTCTCGAGTTAGGGAAAAAAAAATTATGTTGATGACTTTTTTAAAAAAGTTTGATTTGAAGTACTGAAAGTAATACACTTAAGATAGACATTCTTTTAATTTTCAGTAAAATTTAAAAAGTTACGTTAAAATTTATTACGTTAAAGTACGTTAAGATGTATTAAAACTTTTGTCAAAAATACTGTTATAAACGGTTTTATTGCTCAAGCGATCATTTAATAAGCATAAAGTAAGCTTTATCAAAAGAACTGACTATGAAATGAATATCATCAAATATAGCTAAGAATATTCTCTATCAAACCAGAGGGTCTATTCTCCCCGAGTCGCTGAAAAAGCTTAACGACCAACTAGTAAGAAGTCGATAACTGGCTTTCCAAAGAACAATTCTCCCCAGCTGTGGTTAACGGTGTAGGTCGAAAAAATCACGTATTTTTGGTACATAAGTACAAATGAACTAATTATGTCAGGCACTTCAAAATTTCGAAATTGTCTCTTTGCAAGCTGTACTACATACTGAAATAAACGATAAACCAGTATCGGTTTCAAAACTTTTAGAAAAAATTCTTAAAAATCGGAAATTTTCGCAAAACGTGTCATCTTCGAAAAATCTTGCAGCTCAGATCCATGTTTAAGAATTTTTCCTGAAAATTTCACAAAAGGCACAGCTTTTTCGCTGTGCTTATGAAAAACCATCCGGATTTTTTTTGAGACCATAGTTCTATTGGTTTATTTCAATTTGTGTACCAAGACTAAAAGCAGAGTTTCTTTACTTCGAACTACAGCCTTAACTCCAGGAAACACTCTGCTTTTGAACTTTCAAGCAATAAGTATGAATAATCTGAAAATTTAACAAGTAGAATTTGTTTTGTAGCAGCCTGTTTAGCAACTGGATACATGCAATAGTTCACTTAACCACTGTGTGGAGACATTTTGTAACAGTGCGTTAACCACACATTGGCGGAGAATCGAAAATCAGCAGATGTGACGTTAGCGGTGCTTAAATAACAACCGACTCCCGGTAGTGCTGCCATCTACCCGCTTCCGAATGAGACAGAAATGAACTCTTCGGGAATTTGTGGTAGAAACTAACACCTTTGGCATGCACTGCCGCTATCGATCTAAACTGAATTTGGGGTTGCAACAAAATGCTGTAAGAGCAGAAGTGTCTAAGCTCCATAATCCACTAAAACAAGACAGACAACAACAGATTCGCGTTAACAACGAAGGGAGAATAAACTCTGAGCTTTCAATTAAATAAAACCCTTTTATAATAGAATCATGCGTTTGAAGTCATAATGCCAGTGGCAGAGGCTTCAAACATGTCGGAATCCTTAATCTTACATCAGTATCTCACATCCCTACAGCAAGCATGATGCCATTTTGACAAATCTCAGCACTGTTCATACTAAACTTACTCATAAAGACCTAGTCTTAGGCGAACCAGCTCGATAGTGTCGTTTCGGCCGAAAAAAAAATTCAGCCTTCTTCAGCTGTCACCATACTGTCATACAAAGTAGTGGGAACTGAAAGATGAACAAAACACAAAAGGGAAGTACCAGTTGCCAGTCAGAAGTAAGAAAAGCAAGGAGCCACCCAAAATAAAATAAGAAAAAAAAAAAAATAGCACAAAATATGAACATGAAAAAAAGAAAAGAAAAGGAAAACTAGAGAGAAAACAGAACAAAAAAAGGACAACAACAAAAACGTAAAAAGAGTTTTTTATTTTCTAATATATAATATGCAGGAAAACACATATTTTTTTTTTAAATAATAAACCTAAAGGAAATACAGTAAACACACACAATAACAGCAAAAATAAATTTAAAAAAAGGGAAGAAAGGAAAAGAAAAGGATGGGGATACAGGAAGAAAGTAAATAGAACCTTACAACTGTTTCCAAGCAGAATGAATAAAAAGAATGGAAAAACCATCGTTCACAAGACGTTTCAAGTACTGGGAAATGGAAAAACCTTATAAAAAATCAAGATGGGACAAAAACTGAGGAGTTGGATCATAGCTTTAGAAAACTGAAAGCAATGATTAGAATTCCAAAAATGTGAGGCAATAGAAGATTTAGAACTCTCATTCTTAAAACATATCTCTCCTGCTCTTTGAGCCTGAATTTAAGAGTTCGTCTGGTCTGAACAATGTAGCTTAAAACACAAGATCCACAAGGAATACGATAAACACCCCAACGGTTCTCAGTAGAAATAAGAGAGAAGATTTAAGTTTATTCACAAGTTTAAAAATGACTTTGAAACCGAAATTTTCGAGAAGTTAAGAGATATAATCAAGGTGATATAATAAAGGTGAGAGATATAATAAAGGTGAAAAGAAAGGTAGAACAATCAATTAATAATAATAATTAACAGTAAGAGGAAGAATTAGACTTATTGAATTTAGAAAGAACGTCGTCAATAATAGAGGTGCTAAAACCACGAGAGAGAACCAAGGATTTTAAGTAATTACTCATTATTACTTTCCGAACATGTACCATGTAAGGAAAGTAGTGTAATCATGAAACAATTCGACTTCGAGATTTTCGTGTATTGACACGTTTTGAGGTCTTCTGAATTCATTTATGCTATTTTTACTAGAAGTATGTATGTATGTGTGTGTGTGTATGTATGTGTGCGTGTTTGTGTGTATGTGAGTGAGCACGATAGCTCCTAAACGAGGCATTCGATTGAGCTCAAATTGGATATATATGTTATAAACCACCGTCGCAAGACCGGTATTGATTTTGGTGGGTATAGGACTTGTAGTTTTTCTACAGTGCTACGACAAAGATTTCTTTTACATTATGGCAAATGGGGGAAATTCTTGAAAGTACGCTAGTGTTTAAATGGCACATTCGATTGAACTCAAATTGAAAAAACTAAACATTTTTGCTGAATTATTTATCGATTAAAATTTATTTAAATGCTTGGTAGTGATCTTAATCGTAAGTGTTCGGAAAGTCGAGTGGAGTCACTCCAGATTTTAAAGTTTGTGGATTAAGGACGATTGACTGCACTAGGGTCCTGGGTCTATAAGGGGAACGACTTCCGTGGGGAACTTTATAAGCGATCCTAGCCCTTATTTACGCTAAGTATCGAAGAAAACCACGGAAAACTCCGAACGGCTAGGTGGACAGTTGCGAACGGGTTTTGAACCTGGCACTTCCCAGTTTTGAGAGCAGAACCTCTCAGCCAGTGGTGGGGCTACTTCATTATTAAGAGATGACGTTTTAAAACAAATTCTGATAGCTCGAAACACATCAGTAATAAATACCTTTTCACGCGTATTATTTTACATAGTTTGATTTATCTCACACCAGGTTATTTCCAAAAACAGGAAAGGAACCAGGAGAAAAATCTGAACTGGCCCTTTTAGTTCAGCACATCCAAAGTGCTTGTGATCAGACTTAGTGAACAACCTGGATTGAATCGCAAGTAATTCTTCACAAAAAGCATAAATGTCGCATCTTTCAAAAACTCCCGCTAATGCACTTAACACTTTGAGGCAAAAAAAGGATCTCTAGATCGTAGCACGCGAAGAACGTTTCGATCGTCTGCCATCTTGCTGGTAGTTAAGTCGAGCGATGACAACGACTGCCCTTTTTTCGGCATTGGGCAATCTATCCAGCTGCTCTAGCATTCTTCCATTTTTCAGAAGATGTCAGTGCTGTTAAAAATAATCGTGACAATTTTTTTAAGGGAAATGACGTGCTAAAAAGTAAAGAATTCTCGTGGAGCTATGTCACACGCAACTACTTTTATAGAAATCAAATCTATTCTTCGTGACTGGCAACAGTGAAAACGTCAGTTTGGTGTTCCCAGAGCGGGAACACTGCGCGTTAAAGGGTTAAAACCAGGTAACATTTGAGCCGTTACAGAAATATTTATCGTATTTATGCGCCAGGCAGCAGAATATGCCTTATGCACTTCTATTTTGACATTCGCTGTATGAAAGCCGTCTTTACACGTATCGGGGTTATCGAATTTATGAAAATTAAATTCTGTAATGGAACGTGCCGATTAATGAAGGTGTGAATGAGAAGATATTAGTTATTTCTGTTATAAAATAAGCCTCGGGCAAACAGTTAATTAAGAGTTGCTGAAACTCCATTGCTACACAATTAGAGCAGGTGGTATGGTGGGGTATTTGTGGATGTGGATTAATAATGAATTCATTCTAACGTTTTCCAGTATTTTTCGGGTTTCATGCTTTCCTTTATGGCATCGATGTAATTACATTTACTGATGTAACAAGCTGGGTTATGAAAAGATATAATATGCAAATTGAAAAAGAAAAAAAAAATTCATAATTTATTAGTTACGTTGTTTTTAGCACTAGAGTGTTGTTTTGTTTACTCCGGGTTTTTCTCTGGACATATTTTTGTGGATTGATTTGGGCCGATATGCTTTCGTAGCATCTTACAATAGGGTTGCTATACTGGGGCAAAGCTAACCTGATAGTGGAGGTAAAGCTATAGACCGTGTGAGTCCGCCGCTCTCAAATAGTTCTTTCCGTTTGCCCAGGTTATTACAGAATTAATACCTTTTTCATCTATTAAGTGCTAAAATAAAGTGTTTCCTATAAAATAATTGCATATTTGTGTCACTTGAATGCAGTAATTAGAAGTATTAAGAAATTAAATCAGAAATCAGATGTAACGCCTTCCCAGACGCTTGACCAATGGTGTCACCTCTTTTGTGCTGGTGGGAATTGAGTAGTGCGGATTTGCCTTGTGATTGGGTTACTTTGTGATGTAAACAGCCAGATAATCGGATGGAGAAACGAGTGTCGGAGCGTTACACGCAGAGAGGAGTGAAATGCTCCTCTAGGCTTCCACTCCACAATCAGGTTAGGTTTGCCTCGGGTATAGATATAGCGCGGAGGGGGCGAGGGCGAGAATGAAACATTGAAAGACGTCAAGTTTTGCAATTTATGATGATTTATCGCCAAGTTTGGAGAAAGAAGTAGGTCCTCAAAACTGAACCTAGGTTGAAGGAATCTTCCATATTTGGCGAGAAGCTGGCAAACTCTTAAATTTATATAAAGATGAAGTTTCGTTAGAATATGCCGGATGAAGATTGTAAAACAGTTTCAGTAGGCGATTTTAACATAGATTTCGATTCCAAAGATGTGTTTTATGGAACATTGAAGAAAAGTACGATGCACTCAAGGATTATGATACACTCTCCAAACAGTATTTATAAAGGTGAAGTATAGTTGGAATATGCGTGGCGAACATTGTTAAACAGTTTTAGTAGGCGATTTTAATATAGATTTCAATTCTGAAAAGTGTTTTATGGAACAAGAAAAACAAACACGGCACACTCATGGATTACTGTGTACATTCCAAACAGTATTTATAATGGTGAAGTGTAGTTAGAATATGTATGGCAAATATTGTAAAACAGTTTCAGTAGGCTAATTTCATATAAATATCCATTACAAAGAAGTGTTTTAAGTAACAAGGAAGGAAAATACGTCCCACGTATGAATAATGATACACTTTCCAACTTACTGTAATAAGGAGAAAAATTAGGAACGACGCATGGATTATGATACGCTGTTAATCTATAGCACATTAGTGCTTATTTAAAGTATGAAAGTGTTTCAGATGTTTTCTTCTTTCTTCCATTGAAACAAATTTCTATGTCTATTAAGTAATCTACAAAATTTCACAATTTTCTGATGAGTGATTGCAACTGCTGACAGCTTTAAAAAAGAAGTCTTTCAGTTATGGGCACCCTGTATATACAGAGAGAGAGTATTCATGGTTATATAATTAAACTATGTTTGCAAACTGCATTCTACAGCTGAAACTGGCGAGCATAGCACCAAACTTCCCATGTGGAACTGTACCCGAAATAAACTCATAAAGGAAAGCTGTTCCAAAATTGTCCGCTAGATGGAATTTTGCATGAAAAAATTGCAAATATAGCAGTGCGAATAACTTATTCGAAGCAAACTATTTTAGCATTTATACAATGTTTTTCGAACATTTGTTAGCTAATTTAGGTCATTTCTAGAGTTGAAGTCACTGCAAAGGGCCACTTAGTGGAAATTTTTATAACTAAATTTTTTTAAAACTTCGCAAATCCAATATCTCCAAGTTAGCTTCGTGGCCACTATAAAACACAAGAACCGAAATTTTTATGTGGAAGAAATGAATCTTTCTTTAGTTATTGATGACGGGTTTGTTTTTATTTTTATTTTATTTATTTATTTATTTATTTCAAACTAGTCGTAAAACTTCTTGTATTGTTGTAGGCGTAAGCATAGTCTAATATAATTTTCGTACGTTTTACTTATAATTATCAATGTATTTACTTAGAATTATAATGTATTGAAAGTGTTATTAAGCACAGTTGAAAGTGTTTTAGAAGCTCATTATTAAGATACTATTCACTTTCTTTCCAGATTACAGCTGAAAACAAGGAAATCTGAACATATCAAACGCACCGATTATAAAACATTTTCCAGTATAAGTTTTATTTTCACTCTAAATTTTGCGATCTATGATCTTCAAACTTCTAGATTTTGAGGAAATTGTCTCAGAAATGCTGTACATTATTGTAACTTTGAGATACCCCCTGCAAAAAGACTTTTGTTTCCATTGTATTGTACTAAAAATGCATTGTTTCTATACGGCCTCAGGTCGTAAAGTATATGACTTCTTTTGAGTACTTATGCAAAAGAACTGTGAATGCTATTTATACTATTTTCGAAAGCTTTAAATTGTACAGAATATAGAATTAGTATATATGAATTTCTTAGTGGGGGCGGACAGACAAGGAATTTTCATCTGTCGTGGAAAATGTTAAAATATTAATACATTTAATAAACCATACTTACCTTTCAATAATATTATAAACTATCGATCTAATTAAAAAATTTAAATACTTCATTATCATAGTCTATGTAATTATTGAACAGTATAATAGATTTATAAAATGTTGTTTATAGCATATTTAACCCTACAGTGCATACTATAGCCAAGGTCACATTCTCATTAATCAATTTGTCACACTCTATTTCCATAATAAAAAGAAAATCTTTTAGTTTTTGTCTAAAATATGCATTTAAAATAAATATATCATTATGAAAATTGTTTTTAGTTTTTAAAAATGTTTAGCAACATTATTTTTTGAGCAAACAAGCATAAATTCATAGTATGTACACATTGTTCGCTGAACTAATTTTTTACCTAATTTTTGATTGCTTCTAATTTTTACTACTAAATGAAAAATACCAAACTATTAACCCATTAACTGCCCTTCGTGCAATTGATGCTTTAACTGCTGCAGGCGTATACATACGCCTTTCTCAAATAAATTCCTCAGTAATTTGTAACAAGTAGTATAAATACTGTCAATTTTTTGACATGAAATAATTTCAATTTGAGGAGAGGTTTGCTCAAGATATGCTCATTTCTTTGAATAGAAGAGGTGGATTCACTGATGTGGCAGTTCAGGGGTTAAAAAATTGAAGTATTAGAACTAAGAAAGTAGAATTAGCTTATATTACTTTCTTTTGCTTTATGAGAACCTTAACTCATTTCAGCGCAGATATTTTTGCGACTTCCTTCGATTTTTGCTAATACCAGCAATAATAGATAAATTTTCGATGTCAACTTCTTGAACAAGGGATGTTTTCTTTTAAAATCATTATGTATAAAAATTGAACTTTCATCATCCTACTGGGTCATATTAAAATATTTTGTGGAGTTGAGATTCAGTACTCATGAATAAAGGCTAGGAAAAATAAATAACGTTTCCGACTGCTAGCGAAAATGCCGTCCCAAAAAAGGGACACTAGGCATAAATGGCTTAAGGTGGACATTCTAATTTCTTTGAATTTGAACTTTTTTTCCATGCTGAAATTTAAAAAAAAAAAAAAAAATTCTTTTCTTAGCATAAATAAGCCCAAAAAAGATACTGTTTTATTTTAAGCCCATTTTAAAAAATCGTGCATTTTACGGTTAAACCAAAGTAATACGGTTTGTTTAATACAAAAAAGGCTTATTTTGAATTACTTCACTATTATGTTAAAGTAACTTAAGAAAGTACATAAATAGCATACTAGTCGCTTCCGGCCACCAGCTGGTTCGCCATCTTAATAAATCTTGTTCGGAGAGAATCCTGTTTCTCACCGGCTTCCTTGGCACTGAAATCTCTCAGATTCTGAATGGAATTTAAAATTAAGAAGGTTACAAACAGGGGCGGCCCTAGGGTAAGTGGCGCCCCCTGCTAACGTAAAAAAGACGCCTCCTATTATGCTTTACGTAGTTTTTTAGTTTGAAATGACGCCCCTTCGAAGCTGGCGCCCCGATGCGATGTTTACCTTGCTTACCGTATCGGGGTTCCACTGGTTACAAAAATAAGATGGTTTAGTGATAAAAACCTACAAAAAGGTACAAATTATTTTCGACCTTTATCAATTCTGAAGAGCTTCTGGATATATTGGCCGTTATCAAAAAATGGAAAGGAAAATAAAATGAAAGAAAATCTGAAACACTTTCAGCTTTAAATACGCACTAAAGTGCTATGTATTAAAAGTGTATCATAATCCATGCGTCTGCCCTATTTTCTTTCCTTATTCCATTAAGTTGGAAAGTGTATCATTATTCATGAGTCTAATTAAACAAAATTAAAATTGATATTTCTAACATCCTTTTTCTGGATGTAATACAATGGAAATAGAATTAAAAAAAGACGCGCAGAAAAATGCATAATTCAAACTCAATGAAAGTTTCAAAAGCTTATTTTTTGTTTGTTTGTTTATGTAACATGTATTTCGGATTTGTGTACTTGGCCCGAAGTTCGCTTATAAATCCACGTCAGAAGGAAAACCTTATTCAGGTGTATTATTCATCCAGGCGTAGCAGGCGATAAAATGATTTTGTTTATTAAAAACTGCGTATTCTATAAGTTGCGCCATCTGTCGACGGTTTTGTAGAATAAAAACTCAATTGTATTCTTTTTTTTAGATAAAATATAGTTTTTTTGTAACTTATAGAAATAGTTTTTTTTGCGCGATAAAGTTCAGCGTGAAAGAGTAACAAACATACATACATTCATTGACATTTTTAATATTAGTAGAATTTAAGCCATATCAGTTCTATCTGCTTAGTGCTAGACAGATAATTTGAAAATACTCGGTATCATTGCATTTCTCTGACAAATACTTTATGAAAATTTTGTTGGGTGAACTGACTCGCTTAAGGAACATGCGGAAATTAAAACCGAGAATCAAATATCCATATGAGAAAGGCGTAAATAAATATGTGTGATTTTATCACTGACTTAAAATGAACGTGGAACAAATGTTTCATTAAAATTATCGAAACTCCGAAGTTTCGCAATGGAGACAGATAATATTTCGTGTTCGTTTGATTCTGAATAAATTAAGAATGAGACGAACTCTCAACAAATGTTGGTTCTGAAAGGTAAAATTAATGAAAGCTTTTTTAGAATGTTGTTGTTGGTTTTCTGTTACTGCCTGACTGCGTTTGGCATGGAATATTGCTGCCAGTAAAGGTGACTCCAAATCAACCGGTCGAGGTGGCGAAAAAGCGACTGCATATTGCGTTTGCGTTATTTTAAATGCATTAACGAGTTCATTGTAAGTTTAAGAATTTTGTCACAATAGACACATCGTTATTTCTTGAAAACTGCGTCTGAATAATTTAGCGGCAAGCGCACATCTAACTGGCACCCCCAACAACTAATGGACGTTCTCGTCAAATCGGATGCTTATGCTTTTATCTAATCGGTAGACAAACAGTACTAATGTCATCTGTCAACCGCGGAGCGTCACCAAATCCTCCATTAGATGCGTGAAAGGGAGCGGCTTCCATTTTACTGAGCCCCAGGGGAGAAAGACCGATTTAGCTCGGAAGAGACCTAGCTCCTGGATGCGCCCCTCCCCCCTCCCGATGATCGACACCCCCGTTTGAACATGGAGGACATTCAATCCAGAACAGGTTTTACGTGCATCAGCTACATTAGCGTACGTGGTTCCACAGCAGTCCAACCGAGAGAGGTTGTCACCTTCCCAAGCACTGACCAAAGTCGGCGCCGCTTCACTTTTCGTGTTCTTAAGGGAACGGAGCTTAGGAACTAGACCACTGAGGGACTTTGTTTAGAATAACACATGCAAAACGGCACTCATCGACAAAATGATCACTTCGGTAGGTATAAAAGGTCCACATTTCTTCAGTTATAAAAAAATGTTCAACCATCCGCACGAGTAGAATGAATAGAGCTGAAATAAACAAACAGAGACAGCTGTTATTTGGAAGAAGGAAAAAGAAATCAAAGACAGTTAAAGAACAAAGAGTAGAAGGAAATATTAAATGCAGGGTGAATCTAAACTGCTTTTGCTAAAAAAAATTAAATTCTGGGGGACCAGACCCCTCCCCCCCCCCTACACCCTCTCCTGTTCACACCTTGGCTACGTATTTGATGGTGGGGACAGAAGTTCACAATTTTAGCTTTATGAAATTCTAAGTAATTGCAGAATCTTAGCTATTTTGAGAAATAATGATAACGATGATGATTATCTGGGGGGGGCGGATAGAATTTTTAGCCCAACCTACCATAATTTTAGAGTGGACCCGGGAAGAAACTTTCTTATATGTTCAATACGAAATGCACTCACAGGAAAACAATTCGTCAATTTTTATTATTCCAGCCAAACTACTCAATTTCAATCAAAGTAAAAAATTTATTAATATAGAAAATGATAGTCTGAAACACAAATAAATCGAAAAAAAAAATATTTTATCAACGTCAAACAATAATATAAGCATTACACTATCTCCATATCAAACGCGGCTTCCCTTCATACGCTCTCAGCCATCTCCTTTTGGCTGAAAAAGAACCTGTTCCAAGGAGACCTCTCCTATTGGCTGAAAAAGAACCAGTTCTTTGATCACGGCTGGAGCTATCAGTGAGCTGGAACACCTAGTTCAGCGTTCTTTCGCGGAACGGAGAAAGAACGGAGAGCTAGGTGTTTTTTCGAGGAACGGAGAGAGCTGGTGTTCTTTTGGGAACGGAGTAGACGAAGTGTTCTTTGGTGAACGGGGTGAAAGGTGTTCTTTTGCTTTAATTCCGTTCTGAGCTGAATACAGGGTCAAAGTTGTAGACTTTGAGTCAGAAGTAAGGCCGTACTTAGAAAGGGGGGGGGGTGTCCTATGGGTTTGGACGTCTCCTCGACGTTATTGCATTATATGTATATGGTGTATTTATACAGGGACGTAGCCAGAATTTTTTTTGGGGGGGGGATGGTGAGGGGTATGAATTGCAGTGATGTATAAATGAACGAAAAGCTTTCGCAATAGTTAAAAAAATTAAAAATCTTGCTACATAACTTGAAAATTGGGTGTGGGTGATATATCCTGAAATTTTTGTCTGGGTATGGCCCAGGTCTGAAGCCATTTAAGTTGGATTTTCGGAGCCATGTAATTTTATATGCCAAATTCGTATTCATTTTCTTAAATTGGAGTCGGAGCAATACTGAGCCTGATACTTACAGCTTTTTAAACAGAATGTCTTTAATTTTTAAGCTGGAGCATGTACTTTTAAAGCTGAAACTGTACATTTTTTCTTTTCTTTTTTAAGCTCTAAGAGCGTATCGACTATTTTGTGGGCTCCTCCATTGGAAATGGGTAGGTCCACGCCGTGTATTTTTAACCTGAAGGCAACACATGGATTTTTTTTTCTTTAAATTGGGGGGGGGCAGACTTCCTGATTCATCCCCTTGGGTACGGTCTTGCATGAGTGCTTAGATAGGGGACAAGGGGTCAGGGCCGTATCCAGAAAAAAATTTATCCAGACAAAAATTTCGGAGGGAGACTAAACGAAAGAAAAAGGCTGAATTTTTCACAAAGACTTCAACTTTATTATTTTGTTATCAAAATTTTAAATTTCGGGGGGAGGGGGACCAGACCCCCTGGGTACGGCCTTGAAGGGGGTGCTCTCTCTCCAGCTTTCGTTATAGTGAACACTCTTATAGTATTTTGAGTTTTTTTATTACTATTATTTTTGTATTAAAATGTTTGAAAGTCCGAAAAAAACTTCTACAACCCCCCCCCTTCCCTCCGATTCCTTCAAGAGTTAAGACTATAGGGTCAAAGCTTACGTTACTTAGGTGCATTGTGATAATGTGGATATTATGTGCCCGAGGTAACGTACTTCCCGACGACCCCCTGGCACACTATCCAGGGTCAAAGTCTTGCGTTACTTTCGCTTTATCATGAAATTTATGGTGTGGACTGGGAATAAGGCTAGGAAAGGAGGGGGGTGGAGGATTTCATCGCAGATTGTCAGCTTCAGCGGTCGCTCCTTTTGTGCGTCGGCTCTTTTACTGCAGTAGTGCTGAAGAAGAAAAAGCTAAAACAAAAGGGTATGCAGTCACGTGGCATATTGCATCAGATCGTTCAAGGATTAGTTGAAACAGATCATTCCTTTGCGCTGTTACTGGTACAACTCTTAGTTATGCTTATGTTTGGATAGTTTTTCCTCATGGATAGAAAAAAAAAAATCTTTTGTTTGGACGGATATTAAAGTTATTGATTCCGCTGCTTCCAAAGCTTTGTGCAATATAGTCTAATCAAAATAAACAGTTATGAATATTATGTCATTTTAGGAGCTGTCAGACTCAAATATTGTTTACTCATGTAAGACATATTGTATCACTAGGTAAGTAATCGAAAATTAGGCCTGGCCTAAATAATTCTCTCTACAGTTGAAGTTTTTCCATTTCTTTTTACATACATGCTAGGAGTAAGGATAACAAAAGTTAATAAAAAGCACAGAAAAAATTGTGATTTTAGAAATATGTGCATATTTAACACTATATTATAGAACGTTAACATAATTAAAATATTTTTACCAAAAATTACTGTTAATGTACTTGATTAAAGAAAGCCAGTATGTTGGTTGCAAAGTTTTTTTTTTAAATATTTTGCAATTGTATTAAAGCATAATACATGTTAAAAAGGACGTATATATATTTTTTAAATTGAATAAAATAGTCATAATAAAGCTACGATAAATCAAAGAACCTGTTCTCAAAAGAATAGGAAAAAGAACTGTTCTTTAACCCACTTGTACCTGGATATTTTTGCGACTTTCTTCAATTTTTACTGAAAACAGAAATAATAGATACATTTCTGATGTCAACTTCTTGAACAAGGGATGATTTCTTTTAAAATCATTATGCATAAAAATCGAAATATCAGCATCCTACTTGGTCATGTTAAAATATTTTGTAGAGTTGATGTTCAATACTCATGAACAAAGGCTAGGAAAAATAAATAACGTTTTCGACTAATAGCGAAAATGCCGTCCCAAAAAAGGGACACTAGGCATAAATGGGTTAAAAAAGAACGGGAACACTGAACAACTGTTCTTTTAAAATAACGTTTTTCCCCATCTCGATTATTTATAAACACTCTCAGAAAAACTCGTCTTATACTGTAATTTACTCAGTTTTCACGAGTAATTTCAGAACACTATGGAAACGTAATGTTTCGGGGAATTCTTCCACCCGAAATCTGAAGAGGAAAATAAATCACTTAACCCTTTAACGCGCAGTGTTCCCGCTCTGAGAACACCAAACTCTGACGTTTTCACTGCCAGAGAATAGATGTTGCTGCCCATTTTCACTATCACGAAGAATAGATTTGATTTCTATAAAAATAGTTGCGGGTGCCCACCAGAATCCTTTACTTTTTAGCACGTCACTTTCCGAAAAAAATATTGTCACAATTATTTTTAACAGCACTGACATCTACTAAAAAATGGAAGAATGCGAGAACAGCTGGATAGATTGCCCAATGCTGAAAAAAGGGCAGCCTTTGCCATTCCTCGACTTAACTACGAGCAAGATGGCGGGCGATCGAAACGTTCATCGCGTGCCACAGATCTAGAGACCCTGAGCTGGCTGTGCCGGCACAGCCAGCTGCGTCAAAAAAGGGTCTCTAGATCTGTGGCACGCGATGAACGTCTCGATTGTCCGCCATATTGCTGGTAGTTAGGTCGAGCGATGGCAACGGTTGCCCTTTTTTCAGCATTGGGAAAGGCTTGCGCCTCAAAGGGTTAATCTGAAGAAATTTCTTCAGTGGACAGGAGGAGAAATGAGAAATGGCTATTCATCAAACAACGAAGATTTTCCGGCAGCACTGCTGACAGTAAAATTTCCGTGAACTGAAGAAATAATTTTTGAGCTTGAAGAAAATTCAAAAAATTCTTTTTTCTTTGTTTCTTCTTTTATTAACTAGAATAGAGTAATTGGTTAAAAATGGAACCTTAGAAATTTCATTTATTTTGTGTATTCTAATCTATTAAAAATCTGGTTGTGTACATACCTTATAATAAAAAGTACTCTAGCAAGGACATATATTTCCTGCTTAAAGAAACATGACAATATACGAGACATTTGAATAAAAACAAATAAAATTATCAAATAATGAATTATGCTCATACAACATCTACAAATCACGCAACAAATAAAACATAATTAATCAAAAGACAAGGATCTTGATGTGGATTTAGTTCATGCAGATAATGTGTAATTTTAATTAAGTAAAATTACGTGTATTTGAGATTGTAATAATGAAATGAACATGAAAAAAGTGTATTATAAAGATTAATTATCTTAAAAATTAAATATGGGTGGATTTCAGAGTGCAATTTCTTGTTACACAGTAGCAGAGTATCTTTCTTTGTACAATGCACGCAATTTCTTTTTATAATTAATGACTAAAAAATTTTATCTTCTAATATACGACTGACAATAGGGTTTTTATCAAAGTCTCGTAATTATAAAAACATATTGAAATGCAAATTTTTTGCATGCCAGTCACTCATGTTTTAAGTTGTAAAGATGGATTTTTAAAAATCAGATGTTTTTAAGAGACAGAAAAATTGTTGGCGTGGAAAACTTGAAGCGCATGTCATATAATTGGCATACCTGAGCTACAGAATGTATATTTTTTCGAAATCTTAAAATCAGTAAAAATTTTTTTGGAAGTTTGTTTCCTCTTTAAACAATTTACATAATAACGCCATAATTACGAAGAATGCACGGACTTGGAAATAAGACGATCATCGATTAGCAGCAAACGGGTGAAATAGCGGCAACCTCTGAAAGGAAAATATTCTACCCACTTTTAATGATTAGCTGCATAAACGCCCTCCAGCGGCGCATAGTGAAGAATCATGATGCAATCTTCTAGTAACGCACGCATGCGCAAAACAAAAACTTAATGATTACGACTCACAGTGCTATCTTACGAGCAAATTTCGTTTAGATCTTTTATAATACGTCGATGATCGTCTCGATATCCAAATCGTGGAAGAATGCAAACGAAAAATCTACACCTTTCGAATATGTTTAAAATCATTGGCTCAAAATATTAAGAGATATGATGAGAAGGAAAGAAATCGCAATATACGTGTTCTCATATGGCTATCCGCTTAAGTACTGATCCCTATGTTGATGCTTCATTTCTGTGCTCCGACAAGAACGGATATTTCAAAATTCCACGCTCAATGTCTAGTATCATTCGTGTATCAATAACACGTAGTATGAAATGGCACACTTTACTTAGTGAAAATGCTTGAATTTGGGATTGCTGCACACGTATAAGTAAATCGACATCGACATTATGTAGATTGTTTGTTTGTGGGATTACGGCCGATTAGCTACGGGTGGGCTCTAGGCCGAGGGGTGGGGGGTCTTTCTAAGGGGTCCTAACCCGTATTTACGCTACGTTTCGGAGAAAACCACGGAAAACTCCGAACGGTTAGGTCGACGGACGCGCGATGGGACCCGAACCCGGGACTTTCACCTGTCTACCATTTCCAGTGATAAAACCACTGTGCCATGGTGAGGGCGACATTATGTAGAATTAACATTGGAAAATGAAGGAAAATTTTCGTATCTACGGCTACTCTGATTGTTGAGACAACCCAGCCCTCTGATGCGAATTGTTGAGACAATCCAGAATCAGAGGGTGCTCGATTTTATTGTTATGAAACCTGTATTTTGATCGACGGGTGAAGTTCTAATCTAAGCAGGTCTTAAGAAGCGAATTACTAAAAACTTATACAATACAAAGTGGAGTTTATTATTAGCACTTGCGTGATATTAAAACCAATCAGGTTTTTTAGAGTCGACTTAACTTGTCTACACGATTTGTCACGGCGAGGCAATTTTCAAATGTGTCAAAACTGTGCATACAGCGAAGGGGGGGGGGGGAGAAGGAAGAATAAAATGTTGAAAGTCGCCAAGGTTTGCAATTTTTAATGATTTATCCTCAAGTTTGGCGCCAAAAAATAAGTATTCAAAAACTGAACCAAGCTTGGCGATAACATCCAAATTTGTCTAGAAACTGGTAAGCGCAACCTTTTTTTTTTTACAAAAGAAAAGTATAGTTAGAATGTGAATGCCGAAGATTGTAAAATAGTTTTAGTACGCGATTTTAATATAGATATCAAAGATGTGTTTTGTGTAACAAGGAAGAAAAATTTGGCACACTCATGACTCATGATACACATTCGAACTTAATTTAGTAAGGAAGAAAAATACGGACGACGCAAGGACTATGATAAGCTTTTAATATATAACACTTTAGTGCGTATTTAAAATATGAAAGTGGTTCGCATTTTACATTTTATCTTCTTTTTATGTTTATCTTAGCTATTCTGATACAAATGTTAACCCTTTGAGGCGCAACCCTTTCCCAATGCTGAAAAAAGGGCAGCCGTTGCCATCGCTCGACCTTACTACCAGCAAGATGGCGGACGATCGATACGTTCGTTGCGTGCCACAGATCTTGAGACCCCTTTTGACGACAGCCGGCTGTGCTCGCGCACAGCCAGCTGCGTCAAAAAAGGTCTCAAGATCTGTGGCACGCGATGAACGTATCGATCGTCCGCCATCTTGCTGGTAGTTAAGTCGAGCGATGGCAACGGCTGCCCTTTTTTCAGCATTGGGCAATCGATCCAGCTGTTTTTGCATTCTTCCATTTCCCAGCAGATGCCAGTGCGGTTAAAAATAATCGTGACCATTTTTTTACGGGAAATGACGTGCTAAAAAGTAAAGGATTCCCGGGGAGCTATGTCACCCGCAACTGTTTTTATAGAAATCCAATCTTTTCTTCGTGACTGGCAACAGTCAAAACATCAGAGTTTGGTGATCCCAGAGCGGGACCACTGCGCGTTAAAGGGTTAACTTGTGAAACAATATGACTGCTTTGAAAATTTTGCTTCTGATCAAAAGAACTTAAATTGTCTGTTTCCTCTCGTGTGAAGAACGGGTACTTCAAATTCCCATTTAATGAATGGAAAATCGTTAAAACGAACTAAATCAGCATCGACGTTGAAGTTAGCTACCCCTTACAAATCATACCTAAAATAACGAATTATTAAGCTTTGTCAGGAGTCGCCCCATCTGCCCTTCGAGCGGATTTCCTCAATTAACATAACTACTGCGCATTCACCTAAGCTCGATTTCCTTATCTGGATTTCCGTCCCCAGTCTTATAATTTCCATAAATCTTGGGAGATTGTGGATGTTCGCATTCCGATCGCCTACCGGTAAGGAATTTACGAGATCCAGTCGATAATTATTTAAAATAATTTGTCTCCGCGTGGATAAACATGTCCTTTGGTCCAGCAATGATGAAAGATGCGCCAAGCGATAAACATCTAGAATTTCTACTACATTTCGCAGTATTATTTAATTGAATGAGTTATAGCAAGTTTAAAATTTGTCACATTCAAAGTTTTATCGGCGAAGTTTGATGGAATCGGCTCTGGATGTTTATTTTTAGATGTTTGTTCTGAAAATCCGATATCTGAAAGGAAATATTCAAGTCTGTTAAATTACAGCTATGAAAATATAGAACTACTAGAAGATAAAGCCCGTTTTCCCTTTGAGGCGCAACCCTTTCCCAATGCTAAAAAAAGGGCAGCCGTTGCCATCGCTCGACTTAACTACCAGCAAGATGGCGGACGATCGAAACGTTCATCGCGTGCCACAGATCTAGAGACCCTTTTTTGACGCAGCTGGCTGTGCACAGCCAGCGTCGCCCTTTTTTCAGCATTGGGCAATCTGTCCAGCTGTTCTCGCGTTCTTCCATTTTTCAGCAAATGTCAGTGTTGTTAAAAATAATCGTGACATTTTTTTTACGGGAAATGACGTGCTAAAAATTAAAGGATTCTCGTGGAGCTATGTCACCCGCAACTATTTTTATAGAAATCAAATCTATTCTTCGTGACTGGCAACAGTCAAAACGTCAGTCAAAACAGTCAAAACCTCACAGCGAGGCCACCGCGCGTGAAAGGGTTAAGGAAGCAATTACAATGGGCGCTAGAAAAAGTATTCTACAAAAATATGTCTACACTCAGTATATTTAATCTTCTTACACTTTAAATAAATAAATTTATATTCATCTTTTATTATATAACGAAATCTAATTCATGCTCTTCTGGAAACGTGCGGAGACTTTTAAGAATTCAAACGATTTCGTTTTGTGGAACCAGCCCATCTTATATCAATGCTTCATGCAGAGAAAATCATTTTATTTGTGAAAAAAAATTAAACTAGGTAATCTGGAAAAACTATCTGAAACGAATCGGAATCGCTATTTTCCCTTCAAAGCCTGATAACCGTGACTTCAGTATGCCGTCATTATCATTTGCGACGCTTAATTTGGTCACTCAAGTGATTCACCATTTTTTTTTCTCTCGGAAACAAACTAGAGCTGAAAATAGCGAAAAATCACTTAAAAATTAGGGAACGGGTTGATTTTCAGATTTTTAAAGCAGCGCAGACTATTTTCTTTATTGTTATACATAATTATGCAAATTTTCAAGCGGGTCGAACAAACATTGTAGTTTTTATTACTTTTTTTTGTGCTTAAATTTTAAATCTTTTTGGAGTAATGGCGGTAAAAGTTTTATCTTGGAGTGGTTGAATCAGAATTGTTCCAGAGTCAGTGAGTCAGAGATCAACGTAACTGTATAGTAAGGTGTGTTCTCTGAAAATTCGATATCTAAAGAAAATATTCAAGTCTGCTAAATTACAGCTAATAAAATATAGAACTATTCCTGAATTTTGAGATTGCGATGATGTTGCGATTAATGCTTTGAAAACTTGTGTCTTCAGATAGATTCTTTAATATTAGGTGTGCCTGAAAGTAATGTCGTATTTTACAGCAAATTCTTCAATAATTTTTAATTACAAACAAGACCTAAACGTAGAATTAATATTAGTTAGAAGGGAGTCGGAAGGGTTGAAACACATCATCAATTAATCCTTAAGGAAACATTGTTTTTAATTTATGATTTTCCCGCAAGGTTTAGTAGCCATAGCGCCACAGTTATTGCTAACAATCATTTCAGTTACAAATTTCTGTAAGTTTGTTTACGTTACAAAAAAGCTGTTTTCCAATACCAAAAGTTAACAACTTCTTATAACTTGATAAGTTATGGCTCGATGCAAAAGTATTCAGTCTCATTTATTGTAACTAACAAAATTCTTAATGATTTGTAGACCCAAGAGCATAACTTTATAAATCATCTATTTAGTGAGGCCTAGCAGCATATTTTTAGAAAGGTTTTATTTTATTTATATGTTGTTTAAAGACAGAGACGGCACACTTAGAGAGGTAAAATGATGAAAATAGTGAATTTTTATCTTCCCACAAGAAACTGACTATTTCATCATTGATAAAGAAAATACCTCAAAATTGCATCCACCGAAAACAGTCGTGCACAGGCATATTTTTAATTTAATTTAGGCAATATGTTAGATTAAATATATGGTGTAATATGCAATAAACACGCTTAAACCCAAAGAGCGAAAAAAAAAAAACGATACATTGCAGAGCGATCCATTTCTATGGAAACCTACCGAAAGTGCTCTTTAAGGAGTCTTTTTTCTCATAATTCCTCTCCTAGCTTCCTCTTTTTTCTTAGAACTCCCCTCCTCGCTTATTGTTATATTTCGCTTCGCTCTTGTGATCGAAAAACGCTCCTGAAGGAGAAGCTCACTTTTGAAAACTGGGCCAAAGGTTGCTCCGACTGATCGAATTTCGCTTGTTTGGTTTAAGCATGAACCTGTTGAACAAAAATTATGCACTGTTTCTATCATTTTTCCACATATTTATGAAAATTCTGCATAAATTTCAACTTTTAAGAACATTTCCCTTCTCTCCCTCACATAAGAGAAGGATGGAACATTTTTCTTCGTATTTTAACTAAATAACTAATATTTTAATAATCAACATCAAATATATTTTAAAGTTTGTTAAAATATTTGAAATTGTCAAATTTGTACAGGCAGAAAATAATTTGTGAAGAATATATTTTGTTAAAAATGTCCTATCCCTCCACACTCTCCAACTACATTTATCAGCAAGAATTTTATAGATTTTATTTTTTTCTTTCAAGAGGGATGTGAAGAAAAGATGAAAGGGGGTCGTATATTCTCCTCGAGATACGAACTTCAAAATGTCCTGAAATGGATTTTCAGGTATTCGCGAGTATTGCGTTTTACAGGAGGAAATCTATGATATGTTTTTGTTTTGTATTCGTTGAGATAGAGGGATATATGTGAAAAGGGCCATTTGGTTTTGCCAACACCACATGGTATCAAATAGCTCATTAATTACATCAAAAGTGTCTGAATGTGTGCCTAATGCACATCTTATGTAGAAATTACAATGAAAATGAAGCAAAATTTCTGAAATTCTTCGTTACTGTTTAAGTGATGCAGGAAAGTAAGCAAAAATTGCAGCAATCCTTTTATAATTTCAAAGCAAAATCTTACAATGTGAAGCAGGAAATTTCCCGATGTTTTTTTGCAAAAATAATCCTGGGTTGTATATCATTCCTTTGAAACAACATGCATTCTGTAAATATTCAAACTTGTAGAGGAAAGAACTGAGCGCCTTTCTTTTCTTTCTTTCTTTTTTTCTTTCTTTTTTTTTTTTTTCGTAAGTAGATTAGAATCTACGCCTCTTCAAGTTTGGTATAAAACAATAAAAGAATCGTGCTGACATTGTCCTTCCTGACAAGCTGAAATGACTATATTCATCTCATGAAATTCGCTAACAATGGATCCCTTCCCTTGTGGACAATAATTGACATTGAAACTAGTGAAAAGTGACTCAAATAAGTCCTTGAATTCACCTACAATTTTCAGAGTGATATTCCAATTTTAAATGCCAAAAATAATACTTCTACTAAAGCATAAAGGTCACCACAAGCCAGAGTATTTGTGTGAGTACTTTGTTCAGATAAGATAAGTAATTTTTAAGTTTTCGGAAGTCAAAGAATGTACGCTAAAAGAAGCTGGTGCAGGTACAATCTGTCAAGCTCCATTGTCTGAAACAATACCTCAGGGTGTGCCAGTCCAGGTGCTGGTTTCTCATCTGGAATTGGTCTCCCGGAGGGTAAAATGGAACCCTTTCAATTTTGCCCACTGTCGTCTTGCACGAAGTATCTAGTGGCGCTAGCGATGAGCCAGAAGGCATAAAAAAAAAACCTACTGATATATGTGCATGAATCTGCAAAAAAAGTAAAAGAATTTTTCTTTTCAAAATAATATTTCAGACTGCATAATCTCATGCATCCAACAAAAATATTTTCTTGAACATTTCTGTAATATTCATCGTTGTTATTCAATATCGTGCTCAAATACATCTCCAAAATTTATCAAATTATCCTTAAATAAACATGCAGAGTAGATTCCATCGGACTTTGTAAAACTTCATATCATCTCAAAGTATCGAATTTCAAATCTGTTATAACTCATTTAATTAACAAGACTTTGAAGTGCAGAAATTCTAAATCTTATCAGTATCTACAGCTTCTATCATTGTTCAAGCAAGAAGCATGTGTATTAGAGGAGATAGAGCTTATTTTGAAATAATATTGATCAGATGTAACATATTCCTCAGAAAAGTCACTGGAGCGTGAACGTCTACTATCTTCCATGATTTATGGAAATTAAAACTGGAAACTGAAATCCTTATAAGACGTGGATAACTAAATGTATAGAAGTTTGAATAATTTTATGAACATTGCAGCTGGAGATGTGGGACTAGTTTTGACAAGTCTGTATATTATAATGTTTTCAGTACGAGATCTTCTGGGGTTGAGGATAAGGCTAATACGGCTACAGCGTACTCCACAACAGAAAAGCGTTATTTATTTTTGTTTTTTTTAATCCAAAACTCATTTCGAATCTATCCGAATGATGAATATAAGAACCGAACAAAATGTAAAAATGAGGAAGAAATTACCTATCCAATCGATAGATAGTTGGAATTATTGGATTTAAATTTGTAATTACGTTTTTTATTCCGTAAATGTACTATGCGGTATCCATTTAAACGACAGGTGACGCAGTAACTCTTGCCACCGCAGTAATTCTGGTAAATATGCACGGTGGCCATAATTCAACTGCAAGTGTTCAAGGGATGCTGGAGAGAAAATTACCGGGAATATTCCAGTGCAATTTGCTATCTACACGTTTCAGAACATGCGCAATTCAAATATGCATAAAAAATCGCCATTTTCACCCGATAGATGGCGGTGTATTTATGCACCACGGTATTTATGCAGGACGGAGCACCCCCTCACATAGCTAAAGCTGTTTAAAAGTTGCTAAATGATACCTTTGGTGCAGGCCGAGTCATAAGCAGAGGTTTCGAAAACGCTTGGCCCCTACGTTCATTGGAACTTAATCCTTACGATTTTTATCTATAGGGACATCTGAAAGGTATGGTTTATAGAGATCGACATGCTTCTGTTGCTGAATTTAAATCTAGCAGAACGAGACACGTATCTGCATCTGCTGGTTCACATATGAGCACATCATGTGATAATTTCATTGAATAAATAATGGTTTAATTCAACGGTTCTCAACCTTTTTAACGTCACGCCCCCCCCAACAAAAGCTAACTTACGTTGGCGCCCACCCCTCCCATTTTTCTGCATACATTCAGTTTTTTAATCTTTAACGATGAACATATAGTCGAATTTTCTACAAAATATTGTTATCACTAAAGTTTGAATGAACATTTTAAGCGAAAATTCATAGATTTTTGAGTAAAAATGAGAATAAATAAGATGATTTTTTTTTCAAACATGCATCACTACTTGCGCTTTGGTTTTACTCGCGCCCTCCTCTGCAAACAGTCTGCGCACCCCGCAGGTTGAGAAACGCTGGTTTAATTGTTTTCCAAAACTTCTTTATGGATTGTTTGTGATATTAATTTACGTTAATTTTTGATTACTAGATACTGTAAAAATTTAATTACTGAAGCGAATCGTATGAAATTTGATAAACTGTAAATAATGTTTTATGCTGTTTATATGCCTCTTAGAATGTCATTATGCTCTGTCTATCGGTTTTGGAAGTTGTATAGGCCACCGGTGGGCGTTGAAATACGGTACAGCGCCATCTATAGGGTGAAAATGGCGATTTCTTTTCATATTTGAATTTCGCATGTTCTGAAACGTGTAGATACCAAATTTCACTGGAATATTCTCGTAGTTTTCTCTCCAGCACCCTTTGAACACTTACTGTTTAATTATGGCCACCCTGCACGTTGTTTGAGACGTTACTTCTTTAAAACCTTCTTAATGTAATAATTAGTGCTTTTGTTTTACGTATTTCTTTAGAACAAGCATACCTTTAAAATTGTTGTCTTAACTGGACACTTTTGTTTAACTCTCTTTAAAGGTCTTGGTCAAATCCTGTAATTAATTTTTCCCTAGCTTTCCAGTGTCCAAATGAGTAGAAACTCCTTATACATTATGCGAAATTATCTAAGCTAACTATGCACGAATTAGTCATAATGTAGAATTTTAAAGATTGCATCTTTTGTAAAAAAATGTACGGATCATTTAATTTTTTAAAAATATAATATACTCACTCGTTACTGAGTCTCGTAAGGTGTACCGCTGGATTTTTGGACTTTGACTCAGTCGGTACAGCTTCCAGTCTTCGAAAAAAAGATGATAATTTTTGCTCGCAGTTGTGGATTTTTTCGCTGGTTTTACAGAAATAAATTCTTATTTCAAATACTTAAATATAAATAAATGACATCAGTAAAGTAAAATTTATGAAATTTTCAAAAAGTTCTTATTTCATTGAAAACTACATGTGAAGTTGCAGAGACTTTTATGATATTTACGTTGTAACGTCCCAAAAACTGTCTCAGTCGCCCCTTTATCCATCGTCACAACCTATCAGCGACTTAACATACAGTCGCATGATGTCACAAAGTCACAATGTGACCAATATGTATACATGCTCTGACATTACACCCTAGCAGCACACAACTATTTCAAAAGACGCGTTTTGAACTAGTTGTGTTACTGAGAACAGTGATATGTGGTATGTTTCGTTTTTCAGTGAATCGGTTTCAGAGCGTTCAAAGATCTGCAAGAGATCTACAAGATTGTGCTGTTAATCCATTTCAGAATTTCAGGATAAGCGTTGTTTTTGTTAAAAACCCCTCTGTCGGGGAAAAAGGGGGGGAGAATGTCATTTGTTTCTATGAGAACTTTTAAAAATTATGGTGCACTGGAAAAATAATCTAGGAACTTTTCTTGGAAATAGTGGGCAGCTGTGGTGCCTGAGAATTCCAAGAAACCTTACATAAAAATACCTAGAACTTTAATGAAAAATTTATACTGAACAAAACAATTCAGTGGAATTTTACTGCGTTTTTCAGTAAAGTTCGTGGTATATGCGATGGCTGTCAAGCAAAATTGTGCAAAAGTAGTGGTTACTACAGACATTTGGTCTCTTTACTGAGAGAGAGAGAGAGAGAGAGAGAGAGGGTCATTTTAGCAGGTTCCTCTGTACTTAAATTTTGAGCTTCTGTAAACGGCTTTCTGGTTGATAAAAACAAGAAAGCCACATGCATTCATATTCTCTGTTATTATGAGGGGATATTTGTGAAACAATAAATAATTATTCTAAACATCCATCAGGAACATATTTCGATTGCTCCAGCATTACACGCTGTGACGTTGTCCGAATAATTGCGAACAATTAGTACTTATAGATATATGTGTGTGATGCTCCTTTTTTCTTTGCCCCTCAATACTTGAATCTCTCCGCTAACCTTTGATCTGGGCGATATCTTAAAGTCTTCAACAAGAAGCTATAGATATTTGACAATTTGCATTTCTGACGCTATAGAACGAATAAATCCCTGAGTGTTTCACGGGCTCTTCAGAATTAGCCGCCGTAGTGACGTGAAGAATCTCATAACTTCCGAACACTTACTTCAAACATCCCACGTGATCAAATCCACTTGAGCTTCCAACCGAGAGCTGGATGCGCAGCTCAAAACAGAGAGCCGGATGAGCAGCTCAAAACAGAGAGCTCGTTTTCAGACAGTGACAAGTGTAGAGGTAACTTTCCTCTGGTATTAGGCCGGTACGGGCAGATTTTTTCCAAACCTGCCATCTAACTGTGTAGTTTTCCAACTCAAATTCTATGTGTTTCGTGTGTGCAGTCAAATAAAGTGCTTTATGTGAGCAAAAGGGCTCCTCTCTTTAGTTATGACGTCACAACGCTAATTCCCTTTAAAATTCATATTTCTCAAGATGTAATTCAGTATGCGACACTTTGTAGATTCTATTGTGACTTATTTATAAATCTTCGGCGTACAGTAATAATCTCCCAGACTTTAAACCTCCTACAACTCATTTAATTAATCAGAGTGTCAAATATCTCTGAAATTCTCGATCGCATCAGTCCGTATATTTCATCATCATTACGCGAATACAAAACGCATTTGTTATCCGCAAGCGTAAGATTATTTTAAAATATATATTCGATCCTTCCAGTGAATTCCTTTCCAATGATGTCAAGGAATGCTTTCTACGTGAGCTAGCTTTGCCAGGATTTGTGGAAATTGGAACTGGAATTTGGAATCCGGATAACGCAGACCTGAAAGCTGAAATATGTGCAAGTAGATGAAAACTTATAAGCATGCTTACGTTTAGGTATGAAATTTTGAGGGAAATTACCTCAACACCGGTATTTCACTTCTTGATTTTGGCAGTATTCTTACATAAAATTTTGCTGTCTCATGCCATGTGATCTACATTATTCCTGTTGTGTATGACTTTTTTGCAGTGTTTTGCAATTATTTTGCTTTCTAATTAATTATGTATTTATTTTCTTGTTTTTCTATAGTAGGATAAGGCCTAAATGCGTGGTGATAATATAAATATCTCTTTTGATGTATATGTATATATATATATATATATATATATATATATATATATATAACTAACAAGTAAAACACAAAACATACTACAAATAAGACATATCTCGCATACAAAAAAAAAAAAAAAATATAACAGCTATTAGCAAGAATTAGAAACCAGAATTTGAAGCCAAATAAAGTGCAAGAATTATTGTGATAATATAATGGAACGGAAATTATAACAACTGTCACCATCTTCAGGGGCCACAAACAGTGGATTATAATTTACAGCAAACCAAATAGTAGGGTTTCGGTTGTGTGGCATATCAGAAGAGATATTAACTCCACACATCTGGGCCCTACCCTACTATATAAAGGAAAGAAGAAATCAAAAAGATAACAAAAATTAGAAATAGGAATATAATTTTACATACCAGACCTTGAGCACATGTAAATTTCATTTTAACAAATGATATTTGTTGCCAATGTTAAGAATTGTAAAAAGTGAAAAATGGTGTTGCCACTAAATAAAAGTGTAAAAGTGGAAAGAAGAAAGTATAGGAGTTGCCAAATACTAAAAGGTAATATTATTAAATTTTAAGAATATCCAGGTATATTAATATAATAAATATATATTGAATAATAATAAATTAAAATGATTGAATAAAATAAATAGTATAGCAAAATTAAATATAACATATTGTTTAAAAAATATAATGAATATTATTATTGACAAAGTATGTATAATAAGTTATTGTATGACAGAAGATTAATCTAGTAAATAAGAAAAAAATAAAAAATAATGTTTAGGACAGAATAATCACAATATAGGAACCCCGTTTTTTTTTCCTCCAGATATATATATGCATGCATATACACATCCAAATTGTTTTTAAACATATTACTTTTTTTTAAATGAGAAAAACTTCCTCCGCCCGACCCAACCATCCAATTACAACCTTAAAACCAAAAACCCCACCCAACCTCCAGTAAATTAACAAAGACATTAGACACATCATTATCAAGAATTGTATATAATAGATTTTAGGAACTTAGTGGGATAGTTGTATTGTCTAGCTGACAGAAATAGAGATTTAAAATTGGAGACTTTAAAATCATCAGAACATAGAAACTTGATTCTACAGCAGTGATTATAGATGATATTGCGAAATACAGATTTATGTAAGCAGGAGGAAAAATGAGTAAAGCTATTTACTTTAAAGCTAAAATCTTTACGCTTATCATATATATTGAAACTAAGGCTATTTCTAGGAGTGATGGAGATACTTAGATCTAGAAAACTAACAGAATTGTTAAGCATATCATTTTTAATTAATTCCAGAGTAGATGGATATTTTATGGGGAAGATAATGTTATTATTATTAGTAGTGTTTACAAGTAAGATATCATCTATATATCGTTTAAGAATGATGTGAGTATTAGTATATTCTTTTTCATAGTAATATAAGTAAAGATCTGCAAGGTAACTAGATGCTGAACCACCTTGTGGTATACCATGATTTTGTAGATATATTTTATTGTTATGTAGAATAAAATTATTATAGATAATAAATTTAGATAGACAACTGAAATAAGTTACATCAACATGGGAAGGGAGCTGAATATGGTTAACACAAGTTTCAAATAATTCATTAATTACATTGTAAAGGTCGTCAAGAGGAATATTGTTAAATAGATCTTTAAAATCATAGGTATATAAAGAGGTAATATTACTAATAGTACATATTGTATTGCGTAGATCATAACTATTTCCTATAGAGATAATCATTACGTTTTATATAATACTCATGCATAACAGACAGTGTCTTTAATAGAAGTTTACTTGCTACATTGCTATATGTGTTACATCCTATTGTAACAGTTCGAAACTTTAAAGGCGATTTATGAAATTTAGGGATTAGTACAATATAAGGATAGTTTAGATTATTATGTTGTAGGTTGAGAAGTTTATAGAAAGCCAGAATTTTTTTGTTACAAACTACAGTAGACAAATTAGTAGAGGAATAGATACTGTTATTTTCAATAGTAGAGGCTAACAAGCTATGATATAACTGTTTATATATATATATTAATTTGACCGACTACTTAGCAAGTACCTACTTATCTAATGCCGCATCTATTAAAATTCGAAACTCACTGTTCCATAGTAATTTGAGATCTGAACGGTTCTATAATTCGCACAAATCATATTGCAATGACTCTTGACATTTCAGTTCGAAATATATAATTCGACTTATGTCTGCCGTTAATAAATATTACTACTGAAGGACAAATAAATGAGCACAGTGCTTGGTATGAGAAATAGATTGCAGTTATGGACTGGAAATTGTATTGAATGCTGATTTAAATGCGCTTCATGCACTATAAAGTTTGCTATAAATCAAATGGCATATAGTTCCGAAAAGACCTATCAGAAGACTATGAACATTGAGTGGAGAATATTTACCGGAACCTATAACTTAACAACAGCTTAATGGTGGCTTTATTAAATCACCGTTAGCCAATATTCAGTTAAAAATATTTCCAATGTTGTAAAATATTGTCATTTTAAGGTAACTATTTCTAACATATTTGAGATGTGTGGGATGAATCACCCAATGTTCTAAATCAGGAAAATTTCTTTCGATGGATGGCCTAAAAAGGTGAAAAGCTAGAATTTGCCAGAATGAAAGGGGCTCGTTATCATCCTTTTATAAACACAAATTGAAATTTGGGAGTTGGGGTGGCGTATGCTGCCTTGTTCCGCTCCTGTTCTAAAATACAATCACAGCATCAGAAATACGATATATTGAATTCAGTCCAAACATTTATTCAACAGTGAGGATACACTGACATTAATTTTGAAGAATCTTCGTTAATGTACAATACTGAAATTTGACAAGAAATATTTCCAGTGTAACCTCATTGTTAGATATACATTGGTGTTACAGATGTAGTATTTCCTGTGTCTGCTTAGCCACTATAATGCCTGTTCTAAACCCTGTTTGGAATTCCGAATTTGAGTTTTTATGCTAAATAGAAATTTGGCAGAGCGGATTCTCTTTAGATTTACAGCATCAATAGGCCCGTGTACATAGGAAAACGGAAAATCCCGGGTAAAAGTAGAGTATAGGGAAAAACATGCAATGCATCATGGGAAAGAGAGGTCATCCCTGCATTCACCCTTCACTGGACTAGGAATCTTTCTATCCCGCATTTTTCCTTACGTAGGGGAAGTGGGGTAGAAAGCAGCGAAAGTTCCGCCATTTACCCCGCATTTTCGTCCATGTAAACGGACCCAATTTCATCTAAACCAGTCACAGCAACAGATGAAGTGTCCAATTTTATACGTGGCTGACGAGGATTAGAGACTACATTGCCAACATTTTGGCCACACCCCTTTGCACTGGAAGAGTCATGTGACCTAGAAGGTGTGACCACTTTAATATGGCTATCTCGGACTAAGATAGTCACACCCCCTAGGCCACATGACTTTTCGAGTGCGAAAGGGATGTGTCTAAAATACAAAGGGTATTCCATAAACACTGAGAGTTATTTTTTTACGTAGTGGCAACACCGCGAAACGAAAAAATAGAAGTGCAGGCGATTTTTTCAAACTGTTAACTGTTTATACAAAATTCTAAACGAAGCATACGATTTTATTTTTCTAGTTCCGTGCTTGTTTAAAGAACTGTTTTATTTGCCCTACAGAAATGGAGGTGAACTGGTAGGGAATTGCACATTACATCACGATAATGCTCGCCCGCGTGTCGCTACTTCTGTTCAGCAATATCTTAGTAAATGCAATATTAAAATCATGCCACATCCCCCTTACAGTCCAGATCTCGCACCATGCGATTTCTAGCTGTTTCCGGCGTTGAAGGAGAAGCTCCGTGGCAAAAAATTTAACACAGATTCCGAAGTTATTTCAGCAGTGCAGGGTTCTTTGAAGCAGCTTCCAGAAAAGGGCTTCTCTACTTGTTTTGAAAAGTGGGTTGAACGATGGGACCGTTGCATATCATCTGATGGAAGTTATTTTGAAAAAGAATGATGTATTTTTTGCTGTAAATGTATTTCTTGATTTTTTATGATTTTACTCTCAGTTTATATGGAATGTCCTTTGTATTAGCACCGCAACCTGAATATCTCGTTAGCCACGATCTTTATATGCAAGACTCTTAGATGAATGTGCCACCTTAGATGACTGTGCCACCTTAGAAAACTGTGCCACCTTCCAGCAGAGTACTATTACCAGTGAGAAGTTATCAGATACATCGAGGAAAAAACCTTGTTATTCTGTCCCCTTGTTATACTTTGTTAACTGGTCTAGAGTCTTAAATTCGAATTCTCTTGACCAGTTATGGGCAACCTTTGAAAAGTTGTGGGCCAAAATTTAGGATGTTAGCGAAATCGCAGGCCAAACTTCAGGATGTTAGCAAAGTTGCTGGCCGTATAATTGGGATTTATATGGGATTTTGAATGGTTTATATGCATTTTATAAGAGTTTTACATATGTTCCGTTGGCCGGAAATTGCTTATATGTGCTCTAGACTCATTTATACAAGATGCTCCGTCAAAATACCAAAGCCCTCAAAGTGCTCCATCAGATAAAACGTTTGAGAAATTCTCATCTAAATCTCTGAAACTTATGGAAGGGTTGCGAATTTTAGACACAACAAACCCCTGAAAGTAAATAATTTCATAACAAAAGAAGAATAAATGTCATTTAAAATAATAAACATAGACTGCCTAAACATTTTAAATCAATTTCACTCGAAATAGGTTTGAAACGTTTTTCAATCATAAATGAATAATATTAAAATAATCCCAATAATTCCTATTATATCAGCCAACATTCTCAAATTTATCGCATGCATATATATGCCTTTCGAAATGCCGCTTCAAAATTAGAGCTAAACAACTCAGCGCATATAATTTACTAGAGAAATTTTCTCTGCATTTACTCTGCATTTACTCTGCATAATTGCAATACCATAGATTTTCATTCTTCGAAACACTGACAATGTTCCAATGTCCTTTGCACATGAGTGGTATTTCATAATTACAGTACATAAGATCTACATTGTTTACCAATTAACCGAACTATATTATTTTACTCGCATAAGAAAAACACAGATGAACATTAATTCTTAATTTAAAAATTACTCTTGTTTTCGAAATTCTATTAAGCTTTTAATTTCCTATAAGTTTTTGCGAGGCAGAAACGTACATAAACAGCTTCATCATCCTAGCTCATTGTTATTTTTCATTTCAGAATGAGAATCTACGTGATATATTTTTCACTTCTCAGAAACAGCCATGTTCCTTACAGTTGTTACCCTTTTCTAGCAAACTTTGAAAAAAAAGGAAAGCAAACACATCTTCAACATCTCACGGTTACTTTAAGCCCCTCATTTTGTCTTCACACAAGATTACTCCTCTTGGACAAAAAAAAAAAAAAAAAAAAGCCACTGATGAGAACGCCTTTGAAAAGCTCTGTGGGAATGTTAGAGGAGTTGCTTCATAAGGTATGGTTTTGCTTCAATGGGTTTCTGTATTTTTTTTACGGTAGGATGAGGAAAATGTAACAGCTACCTCTTTTGCGTTGTACAAGAGTATGTGTAACTTATTTTGCACATGTGTGATTATTTTTTAAACGTCTCTACAAAAGATGGATGAAATTTGAGCTGTTGCTTTTTTAAAATCTGTTTGTTTTGTGGTAATAATTAAATTTGCAGTTAAGAGTGAGTGTGATGAAGTGAATGGATGAGTGGATGTCAGTGATAGTTTTGAAACAGAGATTTTTCATTTTAGACACAGTAAACCTCTGAAAACAAATAGTTAATTGTTTTAATATTCTTTCTCGTTATTTGAGTTGCTAATTTTTGTGTTGATAATTTTTCGTTTATTATTTCCATACAAGTCGAAATTTATCATTAAAAAATGAAAAAAAAAATCTTTAATGTTCACTTAACCAATAGCGGAAATAGATTTTGTTTCTTTCTTTATTATTTTTATTTTTTTTTGGGGGGGGGGGGGCTAATTCTGAAGAAAAGATTGCTGAACCTAAAAAAATATGCACAGTAAAATAATATAATTTTTGGGGGAGGAGCTAAACTCGAATGACCTAATCAAAATAATACAATAAAGCAATGTAATTTTGGGGGGTTGGGTAGTTTATAAAAGAAAACTAATTTCATCCATAAATTTGTACGTTAATATTTAATTTGATCAATATCTTTTGGGGGGAAGGCTGGAGCCCCTAGCCTTCCCCCTGGATCCACCACAAAAGCTGACAAACTGTGCTAGTCCATTTGAAATCCCCGATGCTATGTCTTCAATATTTTACATTCTTTTGTTTGTAAGCTGCCTCAAAGTTCTTTCTCTCTATATGAATCAAGCAATTATAAATAATTGAGAATTTCTGGGATAATTTACCACTTTAAATTATGTGCGTTATACAAGAGCTAATAATTTTTTTAAATGATGCTTTGTATATCTGATTATTCTCTCTTTGTTCCGAATGGCAACTACTTTGTTTACTTTTGTCCTCTCATTCCAGTTTAAAAGTATCAATTTTTACTGAGGGAAAAGGGTATATTCTTTAACTGTGTAAATGTAGCAACTTTTACACATGAGAAAGAGCAAGCCCTTTTTACCATCTAAATTAGGTGCTGCATATTAAAAAAAAATGTGTACTGTTTAAAAAGTTCTTTATTAATTTTAATGTTTCCATACAGTTTAAAAACACACCAGTTCATAAGCTGATGTGAGAAAACCGTCTGAAAACTTTTAAAGGATCAACCCATTTTATTTTATTTTGCAGCCATGGTTGACTCAGCCATATTTGCAAGAAATGGTGGTGCACCGCATACGTGTGGCCTAAATCTCACAGTTCTTGCATTGCAAACAATTTATGTAAATTATGTTCCTTAATTTTTTCAATTTCATCAGACTTATGTATTTTTTCGTTCAATTATTGTTATATTTATACAGGTTGGTCATAAAAGAAAATAAAATTATATGTGTACACTTAAAAATATCCAGGTGCTTTCCGTGGAAATAATGGGCAGCTAAGGTCCCTGGAATTCCTGGGTACGTTACATGACAATACCCGGAACCCTACGAAACAACTCAGGAAGCATCTTCTGAAATGCATTGTTCAGTAAAATTCATGGTGTTTTTATATAATCTTTCGTGGAATTCTAGGGCACCTCAGATGACCATTATTTCCGAGGAATGTTCATCTGGATTTTTTCAAAAACGATTATAATGGATTTTTTAAAATTAATTAATTTTTGTACAGTGCGGATCATTTTTAAGTGAATGGTATATTTTTGTTATCAAATCGTGAGAACACTATTCAAAGAAGAACGGCATAAGTAAACAGAAAAGTTTTCAAATGGGAATGTTTTTTTTCTGTATTAGTATGAATCTAAATTTTCCCATTATTTCCAAAGAACGATACTGGATTTTTTACAGTGTGCCTCTATCTACTGTTCTTTGAACCAATCAACTGAGAAATCAGGGACGGTTAATCAAAGGTATGAGCTCGAGATTCTGGCCGCATTCGTAAACGCCAAACGAGTTGCACTCGTGCAACGAGTTTCTATCTAAGGTGTTCGTAAAAGAAATTGAGTGCATTCAGTTTAAACACTAGAGCGTTCGTATACAAAACTGAGTGCGATTAGTTTCAAACGAAGTAAACTGAAAGCGAATCAAGTTCCCTCAGTTGTTTAGAAGATTCACTTGCTGCACGTTGTTGTTGTTTTCAAATGGCGTCCGTTGTTATGGAAAAGTATGTTGTTGTGAAAAGTATTTTACGTTTCCTAAAGCTGCAAATATTATTTTTTCGAGGAAGAAATTCATGCGTACGTTAGAAAATGCTACGAAGGTACATAATTTTTCGAAGGTAATCAATTTCTTGTATTTTTCATGTTAGTAAATTCAAAAATGCATATTTTAGTGTTGAGATTGAAGTTGATTTAAACCGTTATTAGCGAAATTGGAACTTCTCTTGCTAAATACTATTCAAAAAATGAAGGTTAAGTTGAAATTTCTAAATTTTGATCTGTGCACTTCAATTATGGCCATTCTTTCTATTAAAATCCTGTTGATTTTATATTGAGTATGTACTAAAAACTTCTCGATAAAAATAACAACATACGCATATAGTAAAGAAAAACATCTCCTAGGCGACGAAGCTGAATAAACTGAAGTTGTTCGTAAAGGCAAAAGAAACTGATAGCACTGAACTGCAGTGAATAAACGTATCCTTAAGATCACAGTTGCCTTAAGAAAACTCGTGCAACGAGTTTGTCGTTTACGAATGCACCCAATATTAATTCAATATCACAAACATTTCAGAATTTTATAAAATTATTTTATGCTTACATTAATCTAAAAATTATAGTCACATATATATTTTTTTTTAATATACTATGATTCATTTGTGCAGCAATAATTGGCATGTTGTAGGTCTGCAGCACCGTGATTCAGAGGGTTAAATTCCCAGCTTTGGAGTCAAAACAAAGACGACCAGAAATATTCACGAACAAAGCCCTACAAGATCTTTTTAAATGGGGGCGATTTAAAATCCATTTCGGATTTAATTTCACGCAGATGCGTCTGCATAATTTAATTGGTTAAAAGGTCATTACATGGTGAATGGCCACTAATTCAATATAGCGTTAAATCCTTAAAATTCTCTGCCTTCCCTTCAAAATCTGCGCGAAATTAGTTGATCTGATTTAAACTCGGGTTTTAATGAATCCGCAAGTGCTTCCGAACCAGAGCAGTGAAGAATTCATTTAGATACCGTTTACTGCACGTTAAATTACGGTGCCTAATAAAATAACCCAGTACCAAGGTGCGTTACTAAATGAATTAGAATAGATCTGATAAATGGGAACATTTAGTAGCACAGGATAATTCAAAATAGGATGTTACTTCACTGCTGTTTAGCGAAAATATTATGTCTTACCTTTAAATGTAATGGTGTTATAGACTGAGGCGATGTGATATTGACACTGTAGTGTTGTAACGGTGAACGTACGATATATTTCTAAGCTGTCACATTTGTTTTCAAAAGGTGTGGCATCCAGATCACATATTTAATAGTCAGTATCATTTGTAATTAGTTCCTTAAATTTAATATATTTTAAATTTAAGGAACTGGTAACAAATGTATCCCTACATAAATATATCCTGTTGACACTTGAACGGTGAATATACGGCATATTTTAAAGCAGTGTTTACATTTCTTTACAAAAGGTGTGGGATATAGATCACATATTTAATATTCACTATTATTTGTTATCAGTTCCTTAAATTTAAGGAATTGATAACAAATGTATTCCTACATAAATCTATCCTACATAAATCCCTACATAAATCCCTACATAAATTGACACTAGAATGTTGTAACGGTGAATGTACGGGATATTTTTAAGCAGTGTTCACATTTCTTTTCAAAAGACGTGAGATGTAGATCACATATTTAATATTCACTATCATTTGTTATCAGTTCCTTAAATTTAATATATTTTAAAAAGCAGTTTAACTTTTATGTCTGATCTCATTTTTTCTTACTTCGGCTTTCATATTTGTATTTCGCTTTCCCCTCCATGCAATAGCATTTTATAGCAGCGGTTCTCAACCTTTCAACGTTGCGCCCCCCCCCCAACAAAGGCTAACTTACGGTGGCACCCCCCCCCCCATTTTTCAGCATACATTCAGTTTTTTAAGCTTTAACAATGAACATTTAGTCGAATTTTCTTCAAAATAATGTTATCAGTAAATTTTGAATGAGCATTTTAAGCGAAAATGGATATATTTTTGTGTAAAAATGAGAATAAATAAGATGATTTTTTAAAAAACATACATCATTGCTTAGTTTTTCTCGCGCGCCCCCTTCGGGGGGGGCGCGCCCCACAGGTTGAGAAACACTGTTTTATAGCATTTTTATTTCCGTCTGGACGATGCATTCTGAGCTAAAAATAGATTTCCCAGCTTCAGTTAGTAACTTCTAAGGTGTTTCTTATCCTCCTCTGTTAGATCATATTTTGAAACAATTTATTTTGATGCCATGCACCAGATTTTAAAATTGCTCAATTGCTGTATGTTTAATTTAATTTCATGAGTCTGAATTTAGTGTAACTGTATAATTAGAGCTTGTTAGTTCTGCCAATTGTTTTCGTTTGCCGAAGACGAGTTCTGTGTCGGTTTCCATTTTAAGTCATTTCTCCGCTTTTCGATTGCAGAGTGAAGGCTTAATTTTATTACGCTGGCCCACCACTAGACTACTATATTTAATATGTTAATCTAATCTGCCCTCTCAGTAAGATACTTTTTCTTTCAAGATCTTGAAGTCTTCATATCTTTATGTTTTGCAGCTAAGTGTTTCTCACCTGAGTATTGCATAACAACGTTCGAATTTAATTTACGTCGAAGTAATTTAATTTTAGTGTAAGTAATTTCTTCATCGCAAGGTGTACAGAGAATTTATGAAGAAGTGCACCTTTCATTGAGAAAAGGATCACTTTCTGTTAGGAAAAAGGGGAAATTTTCTCGACATCCCATTGAATTATATCTCCATGCAACTATTGTTCTTTTAAGCAGTTAACTAAATAACTCTGCCTGTGATTATGTTTACGGTTGGGGTTATGGCAATCCTACACAAGGGGCAGCTGCCTAAGGGGAGGGGTGCCTTTATCAGAGGACTTTATAAGGGATCCTAACTTGCATTCACGTTAAACGTGGAGGAAGCCGACCAAACCTCTAGACCGTTTGATCGACAACTTACACGACCGTTTGATCGACCGTTTGATCGACAAATTAAGCCCGAACGCGAGCCTTTACACTTCAGACGTCTGCTGTCTGGTTGCGTATAGCGTAGAAAATTGGTAAGCTGCCAGTAAAGGTGAATCCAAAGGAACCGGTGGAGGAGGGGAGAAAGCTAGCGGGTGAATGCACGTAAGCGGGTAACGCTATTAGCCCACCGATGCCCGCATAGGAAAATGGCTACAATACCTTCAGACAGTTGTAGTGTACAATGCCTAATCGGCAAATGACCGCCCGTTGAAAAAGATATACAACATTATTTAAAATATTTGTTTTTAACTTTCTGTTCTCAGTCTCTGCGAATATGAAGGCCCCACCATGGCCGAATGGATAAAACACTGAACGTGGTAGACGACTAAAGTGTGAAAATTCAGCATACTAGCCTACCGCGCGGTTGTCGAGATAAGTCTGCAGTTTTAGACGCTTATCTCCAGATATAACGTAAGTATGCGTTAGAACCACTTAATCCTACATAAATATATCCCGCGATAGTCTCAGCTGAAGAGACTACCTGAACGGTTTTTCTATCACTATGAAAGTGTCAAATCAGACTTACCTAATTGATTATTTTTTTATCTGAAATTATGTTGCAACCCACAACATAACGAAAATATTTTTTGATATATCAGTTTCAAAAGTACCTAATGAGTCGATTTCTTTCTAACACAAAGTTATTTCTTTAAAAAGTAACGCGAAATTCAAAAATGAAAATGCAGTTACCTTTTTTTCCCTCACTCTTTTATTTCATAGCACTTTCCTTAACTACAACCGCAGAGGTTAAAATAATTGGTAAAAAAAAAGAAAGCATAAAAAAAAAAATCTAGAAAATAAAAGAATAATGTACAAAAGTTCGGCTCCAAAACTTTGAATTACTTTCCAGTAAGTAACTCAAGCACAATTTAGTCGACAGATGGCTCTAATAGCCGGGCATTTTCTGATGGCGTTCGGGAAAATGCCTAAATTAGAAGGGTAATTTGCGTTTCACAATATCGCCATTTCGCAGTTTAAATAACAATTTTCGGGAAACACTAGAAGCATTTTCTTGTAAGTGGGTTAAGCCGAACCTCCTAATGTTCGGGAAACTTTTCTGGAAGTACTAAAAATAAATTCTAATAAGGTAAAATTCATTATAAGTAACTGCAACTATTACGCAAGCATGAACGGAAAACTAGTACGGGCGGGATATTTAATTTATATGTTCGGTCAAGGCATGTGCCCACACTGTGTGAGTGTTTATGTTTTTTATAGATTTTTTTAACGGTGCATTTCTTTTTAACTGCGTTTTAAAGAATCTTAAGAAAAAAATTGTTGTTACGGATAATTGCTGCATTTCAACGTTTATTCTTTCATGTGATTTTCATTACCCCATTATAACAAAAGCATTTTAGAAAAAATAGAAAATAATTCAATAAATAAAAAATTTTGATATTTTTGTTTCCTTCTCTGTACTTTATTCAGTAGAATTATGTAATAAATGTTCATTTGTTGAAAAAACGCTCTTAATTTTTATTTTATTTTATTAATGTTTTATTTTTTTTTTCGAGAGTACACTTCCTAATAGATAGACCTAAAATTTAGATCGAAATCAAGTTAGTCAATGTATATTCCGATGCTTTAATTAGTATAATCGCCGTAGCTAATAATCATTCATAAACATCGAAGATAAATGTAGTTATTTTATTTTATTTAAGTTTTTTTTGTTTGTTTGTTTCGAGCGCACACTTCCTAATAGATAGACCTACATTTTGGATAAAAATCAAATAAGTCAATGCATATCCATATATTAACTAGACAGTATAATAGCCGTAACTAATAATCATTCACAAGCATTGAAGATAAATTTGATGGCTATACTCTCAAAAATTATTTCTTCAATTTAAGGAAATTTTACTATTACCAGAACTCTCGAAATATCTCTATTTGACGAATATCCGTTTCTTCTTTCTCCTATCAGTTGAAAGAACTTCTTCAGATTCAACGAAATTTTTTCTTCTTCAACTTTTTGGGAATAATTCACGAATATATAACGCTTCCAACGAGTACAAAAATTATTCGTCGAAAAATGAGGAGTAACTTAATGTATAAAGACTCATCACTCAAAAACTATTTCTTCAATTTAAGGAAATTTTACTATTACCAGAACACACGAAATATCTCCGTTATTTGACGAATATCTGTTTCTTTTTTCTCCTGTCAATCGAAAGAACTTCAGATTCGACAAACTATTTTCCTCTTCAAGTTTTCGGGAATAATTTACGGATATATAACATTTCCAACGAGTACGGAAATTATTCGTTAAAAAATGAGGAATAATTTAATGTATGAACTCGCACTCTCAAAAACTATTTCTTCAATATACGGTAATTTTTCTTGCATTGTGCTGCCAGAATATCTCCATTTTTTTTAGAATATCCGTTTCTTTTTCCTCCTGACAATTGAAGAAACTTCTTCAGATTCAACGTATTTTTTTCCTCTTCATTTTGGGTTGAAAAATTCGAGGAAGTATTAAGTTTCCTTAGAATACGAGCATTATTCGTGTAAAAAAGAGGAATAAATTAGTGTATAAAGAAGAGCTTTTCTGAGAGAGTAGAACTGAAGGATATAGGATAGTAGGCAGCAAAGCCAAAAAGATTAAAAATTAGAGCACAAAACACGTAATAAAATACACCACTATCTATACCGTCAGTACGATGGCCTTAAAATTTTTCATATTCATATAAACAATTATGGAAAACAATCTGCGATACTTAAAAAATCTAAAAGTCCACCCGTTCCCTAATTTTTAAGTGATTTTTTTAATTTTTCAGTTCCTTTTTACATCCAAGAGTTAAAAAAAGTTAAATCAAAATCGTCACAAAAAGTAGGTATCGCAAGTGATATTAACGTCATACTGAAGTCGCGGCTTTGAAGGGGAAGGGAAGATTGTTGATTTTCATTCGCTTGAAATAGTTCTTTGGAGATTACCCAGTTAACCTTTTCTTTTAGAAATAAAATTATTTTCTCTCCGTGAAGCAGTGATATTAGAGGGGCTGTTTCCAGCAAAGCGAAATCTTTTGAAAGAGAAAATTTTCACACAAACACAATCGTATAGAGATTCCCCTAATATTTAGAAGAGCATGCAATTCCGATTTTGGTACATATTTAAAGATACAAGATAAAACCTCGTGGGAGCAGCCCGCTTTTTTTGGCTTACAGCTACTACCCAGACAGCAATGTCAAGCTTAAATCAAGCTTGATATTTCTTTGAATTTGACGTATTAATACAAGCTTGACAGTTCAATTCATTTTAAGCTTGCAGCAAGCTTGGAGAAGTCATTTGAACTGTCAAGCTTGAATACAACTTGATTACTGTTTGATTTGGAAAGCCACATCCACATAACAAATAATTTATCATCAGTCATAAATGTACTTACCACAGAATTAAAAAAAAAAGATTCTATATTTCCAAATATGGAAATTTTTCAAAATAAAAATAGAATTATACAACGAAATTGATTTCAAAATCAGTCGTTTGTCTCGATTTTGGCCAGTATTGCCCAACATGAGTGTCGCGATATTGAAAGTTTTAAAACGTGTGCTGCTTTTAAGTTTATATTATGATTATTTCCCTATTAGAAGAGTCTATAAATCACGCATAACATTATTTTAATTTTTATTCATCCCATGGAAAAATAAAAGATGCCGGGCAAGACTGATCGATCTCGGGAGAAAAACGGCGTGGCAACTATAACAGTCACTTCAAATTTTAGTCATACCAGCGCGAGGCAGATTCACGGAATGGTTAGGACGCTGGCTTCCCAGTCCTTAGGTCTCGAGTTCTATCCCAGCCGCGGACGCTCGATGGAAACAGATTAAAATAACTTAAAATTTCAGCGTAGAGTGGAAAATGCGTGGAAGAATAAAATATATGTGGGGCGAGTTCGCCGACGGGCGCCCTGTGTATTTAAGAAAAAATTTTTAAGCTTGAGATTAAGCTTTCTATGTCAAGCTTAATGCAAGCTGGGCAAGTGTAAACTTGAACACTTGATTCAAGCTTGCATTGAGCTTACACGCTTGAAATTTTCAAGCTTAATTCAAGTTTATTGACTTGATAAATCAAGCTTGCTGGAAGTTTGATGCAAGTTTGCTGTGCTGTCTGGGTATTGCTCTATGAGGACTCTACTTCTATACACATTTTTGCTACTTATCATAATTTTACAATGTTTTAGGCTTTCTTAACAATAATTTCTTCTTCAGGTTATATGAAGATTTTAAAAGTTTTTGCAAGAGTCGTTATGCCAAATTTTAATCTTCCAAATATTGTTCTATTATTATCGGTCAGTTCGCATAGTATTGCCTTAAAAGAGAAAGAAGAATAATGTATTTTGAACCAGAACCAAATATAAGAAGCTGCAATAAATAAATATACCAAGATGAATACGAAAAATTTGAAATTGTTTTTAAGTAATAAGAAATTTAATTAAATTTAATGAGAAATGTAATTAAAAGCGAAATTTGTTATTTTGACTGATGTTTAGTTCATTTGTTACCTGCTCTTTGAAAATATATCTTAAATATTAGACGACTACGGTTATAAGGCGAATGTCCAGTATCATTAATATAGTCTTTTTATTTTTAGTTTCTTCGTAAAAATTGTTACAATGAAAGTCTTGCTATGGGAATAATCGTGTTTGGTATATAATAAAAATAGAATACGAAGTTATTTATTTTCAGAGGACAAAAATAAATTATACTGAGTGTAGACATACTTCTGTCAAATGTTTTTTCCAGCGGCGGTTGTCTTGATTCCACAACTTCCGTTATCTTCTAGAATGCTATAATAAAATATTTCAACCAACAGGCACTATTTTGTGGCGTTCGCACTAGATTTAGAACAGCGGGATTCTAAAAATAACAGTAACTATTTGCAAACAACAAAACAACACAATCTTCTGTAACTCTCCCACTTGCAAAACTTGCAGGCATCTCTCTCCAAACATAAGCCTACAAAATACCAGCACCTTTCCATCACTTCCATCTTGTACCATTATCCACAAAAGACACTCATGGAAAAACATAAATTATTCCACAGATGACTGTTGCCAGTTGACACTCACTGCTTCTTTCGCTCGTTGGCAGCAGGCTTTTAAGGATTATGAAGTCACGTGACAACGCGCTTCTTTCGCATAACACTTTTTATTGCAGAAGAATGCATGCAAGAGGGCGTATTACTCTGGATTCTTTATGGGGGTGATATTCGATGAGGATATGTCCTAGTAGTACATATGTATTCATGACAATGTGTCTGAGAGATTATGCATCAGCTGGATGGAAGACATCGTGGGTGCAGATGCGAGAGCAAAAATAGCATAATTCACTTTATAAACGAAAGGAAAGGGGCTGCAGTGAAACAGCCAAGAGTGCATTCTCGGTAATACAAATTTTGGGGAACTCAAACTTTAGCTCAATATTTATTTATTTTATTTAAAAAAAAACAGTTAAATTGCTCAATAGTATGAAGAAGTTGAGCGGAGAAATCGATATTGAACATAAAATTTTTGTAGAGACTATTGTGATCGTATAGCTTACATTTCGTTTGAAAATAACAAGCCTTAAAAAAAATCAACAAATTAGATAAAATATAACGTAGTTTATTTAAGGCAATAAGAACAATTACATAACGCTGTCTATTAACATAGTAGAAAAAGCAAACACAGCTTCTTCCCGGGAAGCAACAGTAAAGTGGCGAGAAACGGCCCGGGAACGCAATAAGCTAACTTAGCGATAACATCAAAAGCTTACAAAATGGTCGCCAATTAAATAATCATATTGTGAAAACTCCTCTTGGCAGTTAGAGATAGTAGCAACAAAATTGAACTGTAGACTTCCAGACGCCAATGGGATGGTTAGGACAGTTTGCAACATTAGAAATTTTATTATAGCCCTGTGAAAAAATTCTGGGGAGATCGAACTAACACATCGCACGAGCGCCAAGCAAAGATAAATAACATCTTTACCATCAAAAACTAAAGTAATTTACAAAACGGGATAAGATAGCATAACGGAGAAAGAATGGAATTTTAAAAAAGACGCATAGTATTAAATTTAAAATAGGAAAATTAAAATCAGAACTAGTTAAAAATATGTGATGACCTGCATCACAAATAGTGTGTTACTTTTTGGAAATGTAATACGGATTTTATTGTATCTGAAAATCTTTTTTTGCATAATATGACGGTTACTGCCCCCCCCTTCCGAAGCATTTTACGTCAGCGGCAATTAATTAACAGCTCTCGTCTGGCGACATTCACCTGAAGACAAAGCTTCTGTCTTTTCGCATGCGTAGACAATCCTTCTTAAGACCTTCAATCATGGAAGTCCTGGAGTGCCCTGTTTTTGGACTCTACTGTTGCACCAGACCAGCCAGTTGCGGTTGCTTCATTCAGATTCTTGATGGGACATGGATGTCTTGTTTACAATTTCATTTGTACCGTATTGGCGTTGCTGACTTTTCGTTGTGTGTTTTATGGGACTCTTTTGTCGGCTAATAACGGAAGATCCCTTCAACAAGTGTCAAGCACTATCTAATTTTTCTTTTAGAGATGACACTGTCATAATCCAATAACCCCATAACAGGAAATTCCTTGGACGAGTGTCAAGCACTATCTAATTATTCTTGTAGTGATGGCACTGTCAGTCCAATAGCCCAATAACGGGAGATTCCTTGGATGAGTGTCAAATACAATCTAACTTTCCTGGTAGAGATGAAACTGTCGATTCATTAACCCAGATCTCTTGGACAAGTGTCAAGCATACAATCTAATTATTCGTGTAGAGATGACACTGTCAATCCCATAACCCAATAACGAGAGATCCCTTGGACAAATGTCAAGCACTGTCTAATTATTATGGTAGAGATGACACCGTCAATTCAATAACCCTATAACAGGAGATCCCTTGGACGACTGTCAAGCACTATCTAATTATTCTTGTAGAGATGACACTGTCAATCCAAAAACCCAATAACGGGAGATCACTTAGATGAGTGTCAAGCACTATCTAACTTACCTTGTAGAGTTGAAAGATACGGTCAAGCCAGAAGTTTGATAGCCGTTAGGCTGTCAAACTATTATCGCTGATAACAGACATAAAAAATACCTGTTAAGAAAACACACTAAATAATATCCCCATTGAATGAAAGTACCGTTTGGCGATTTCTCCACAGTTATAGAAAATTTGCCACGCTGAGTTCGATTTTGGAGACTTATTTTTTTTTCTCCAAACTTTGTGATAATTTGCCAAAAATTACGAACCTTGGAGACTTCTGACATATCACTACTACTGCCGCAACAGCAACCTTTTAGGCAGTGGTTTAAAAACGGGATTTTTTTTCGATTTTGTGGACGATAATATCATCAAACTTTGACCAAATTAGTACGGGACCACATCTGAAGCACCCTATTTTAATATAAAAGAATCATTTAAATAACTTTCCACCTCGTAAAACATAATCCTTGAACAAATTTAAAAAAAAAGATTCCAATGAAATTATAAACCGCTTTTTTTTTTTAAATTGGTTATATTAAGCTTAGATCAATTTAAAGGCAAAACAAGTAGATTATCTGGCAAATCCATATCAGTGTTGAAGTACATTCAGTATAACACAAGCTCTCGTTTTATTAACCGCCCATTTTTTTAAGATATAAAGAGAAATTTCTAAATAGACCATAAGAAAACTGCCAAATCCAATGCCGCATATTTTTTTGCGACAGAACATTTATTCTTCAAAAAATTGCCGTCCGCAAAACCCATTCTTTATAAAGCAAAACACTACATTCATTTTTTTCTTAAATTTTTATTTCAACATTACCTAACTACGTCGATTTTTTTTCCTCTCGCAAGAAAAATGATAACAGCTTTTTTTTTTTTTATCAACATGATGCAGAATATTTGGCAACAAAAATGATTTCAGCGCACGCTCTTGAAACAGTGTTTAAAGAATCGTTCCGGGCGACCTTTAAATCATTGATGCTATGAGCGATAAAAAGTTCTGTCGCCCCGCATTCACCATTTTCCCCTTTTGCATATCTCGAACACTGGAAAGCACGGCTGTTTAGCATAAATTCGAGAGCAGCATTCGTTGCCATGACAACCCATATCCGCGGTCATAAAAAAAGAAAAATGACTTTTCAAAAATCGTTTGACTGTGAAACTGCTATTTTTCCTTCCTCACTCTTTAGTAACTTTTATATTTTTCAGGTTTGAATGCTTTTTTTTTTTTTGAGCTACCCCTATGCCATAAACCGTAGTTCTTATCTCCCTCTCGTTGTTTGGGCGATGCAATTTTATCACTTTTTTGTAGATGAAAATTTTCGACATAGAATTATGGTCAACAATAATTTCCTTTATACGCTGAAATGTCCATATATTCCGACGTTTATGTTCTGTCTGAATTTCTTTATACTTCGGTGGAAAAGGAAAAAGTTTAGGATTTTTTTTTCTGAAGTTGTAAAAGTTTCCCATTCAATTTTATTTCATTTCAGTTTGTTTTGCTTAGAATGTGCATTGCATATTGAGAATGACGGAATGAAAACTGCCTCATTTTTTGTTAAAGTATTATCCTTCTATAAATTATTGTTTAAAGAGAAGTTTAGTCCTGCATGCATTAGAGATGAAATAGAATGTTAAAGGTTTAATAAAATAATACGAACACTAGTAATTTACCTTAAAACGCCTTTCATTGTATTACGGTGCAATTTATAACGATAGTACATTCTTAACATTTATTTTTTCAATTGTACTCTCTTTTTGGTTAACACACTGTTATGTAGAAGAAAATTGATATCACGTACTATTTTTTTTTTTTTCTAAAAATTTACCTCGGACTCAGAAATTTGTTCAGATGTTTGTATCAGAAATTTGTTTGTGTCCGTTAAAATGGCATTTAAATCATGTTGTTTTTGAAGTTCCTAGAATAAATTATAGATGGCAGCACTTAGTTTATCTTTTTTTCCCAATCAGTTTTTTGAGTCACGAGCTTTCCTGCACAGCTTGAAGCAATCGACTGAGAATTTGGCTTTTTTTTCGAAAGGTTGATACTTCTGTCCTCTGCATGCCGGAGCCGCTAACTTTTCTCATATTGTCTGTAAGAATACTTCTGTAAGCACTGTAAGGCGTAAGGAATTTCTCACTGCACTGGTTGTGTGGATTACGCTACTCTGAAAAAATGAGGATTAGTTTTATTGCTGTTTTTGTATCTACATAAACGTATAAAATATATCAATGCACGATTCCATGTCAGCTTTCTTTACTGGATTCGTGAGAGATTGATGAGTACAGAGTCCAGTAAATCGCCAGGAGGGAAATCCGTTTCTGAGAACGAAAACAAGGCTTTATTTCATTCAGAACTCGTAAGAACATTTTTATACGAGCTAGCCACAAACAGCATTTTGGTAACAGAACGAACACACTGCTAATACATCAGCAGCCCTGCAGCAGAAATCACAAACGTTTACCTTAAAATACTCCACAAACAAGTAATCAGAGAAGCAAACGAGCTCAGTTCAGGAACCACAATCGCACTGAACTTGTTATCCGTTGCCAACTAGTCTGCAAAATACATTAAGATGATTTTTCATAAGATGGCGAAATTTGTATCGTTCTCGAATAATCTATTCGTTTTTATCCATTTTTTTAGTAAAACTTTTTTAAAAATGACTCAGGAATGTTTCTAAACTCAAGGCCTAATTTCCAGCAAAACAAGTGCCGGAGCCCTAATATTCACTAGAGCTGATATTCATATACTCAGTGGCGTATTGAAAACCCCCGCGACCCCTGCAGTACGGGGTCGGTAGTCAGTCAGTATTACATTCTTTAAAAGTAATGGCAATTTACAGATTTACCCATGTAATAGTATTGGACAAATTTTCACTATTTCACAAAACAGTGAAATGACGTGAAATAGTCTGAAATTACTATGAAGAAATCCAAACAATGCACAGTAGGAACCAAACATCTGTTGGCCTCAGAAGTCTCATATCTATTAGAGGCGAAATGGTTGTCCGCTAAAATCGGTTTGTCTTTGAAAAGGGGGGAAATAATGACTTAATAAAGTAGTGCGCAGTAATCAAGAGCTCTGGTTGGTTTTGCCTGATATGTAAAAATTCACTCTGAAAAAAGAAGTACAGGACCTGAGCTATTAAGCAAATTAAGCCCTTAAAAGCAAAATATACAAGGGCTGTGCCTGGAATCTTATCAAGTAATCAATACTTAGAATAGAAACAACATTAGACAAATACCAATGGTAAAGACGATGGTATTTCTCTAATATTGCTTATTTCTATCAATTATTTTGCATCAGTCTACAAATTAAGTAGAAAAAATAAACTAATCCGTTTAAAATATCTTTTTCGATATGTGTCCACATCTTGGCGCTAAAACTAAAGCCCCAACACAGGCCTTCAAGGCCATAGCCAGAAAAGCTTTCGGGGGAGAGATATTTAGCGCTAAAATTTGTTCGCTGCCTATAGTTGATCGCTAGAATCAACGCAGATAAAAACGCTACTAATGCACCGGCTAAAATTTCAGGGGGGGGGGGATCAAACTCTTACGACACCCCTCCCTTTGCTATTGCCTTGGCTTGAGAGAGTTATCATCTTTTCTCTTTCTTATCAATTGGAATTTGACAGGCATTGGAACTTGTATTTCAATTCCGTATACCTGAAACGTTAACACTTCGCTAAAATCCCCTTGAAAATTTTCTTGGAATTGATATAATTTTTTGTTTATTTCTTCAAAATAAAAGATGCCTTTCTACTATTATAAATTTCTCTCTAAAAATCTAATAAAGTTGAATGTAATTATTTTTAAAAGTATAGTAAAGATTTAATATTCTTTAAAAATATGCAGATTCTACAAATTCAGCAATGTTTCTCGGTATTTAAATATAAACTGCTATCTTACATCTCCATTCAATTGGTTTATATCATTAAAATAAAAACCACCTTTCCACTAATCTAAATTGCTCAGTTCTAAAAGTATAATAAAGTTGAATATAAATGTTTTTTAACAATACAGTAAAATTTTAACAAAATATTCTATTAAAATAGTAGATTTTACCAATTTAGTAATGTTTCTCAGATTATAAATATAAATTGCTACCTTCTGACAACTGCATTCAACTTGTCTAATTCTTTAAAATAAAAAAACTACCTTCCTACTGTTCTAAATTTCTCATTTCTAAAGATGTAGAGAAGTTGAATATAATTATTTGTTAATAGTATAGTAAAGTTTTAATAAACTATTTTATGAAAAATGCAGATTCTACAAATTCAGTAATTTTTCTCAGATTTAAAAAATAAAATGCTATCTACCCTCTCACAGCTGCATTCAATTTGTTTACTTCATTCAAATAAAAAATTAAAACTTTTTTCCTACTGTTCTAAATTGCTCATTTCTAAATATATTCTACTTTAAAGTTCATTATAAATATTATTTTTATGATATAGTAAAGTTTTAATAAAGTATTCTATTTTTTAAAAATGCAGATTTTACAAACTTTCAGTAATGTTTCTCAGACTTTAAATATAAACTGCTATTTTCTCGCAGCTGCATTCAATTTCGGGAGATTTACATTCGAAAAAGTCCAGTAAAAACTTAAACAATTCCTTCTCCTTAAGTCAGCACCGAAAACGTCTGGCCTCGTAATAAAATCCTGGAGTAACTATTTACGACGCCGTAAAATTACTGTCGAAAAGAAAACATCTATATTGATTGCAGGAATTTATTAAGGCATTCACATCTGCACTCTTTGCGCCCTTTAAAAAAAACCTCCTTCTCCCTAACTGTCATAAACTGAGACATTTTCGTTACAACGTTCCCGACACTACAAACTGAAACATGAAATAAAATAAACCCCTTCTCCTTCCTATGGGCACACCCAGTCTCTTCCCCTTCCCCCCTCCTTCTATAACGATATTTGTAAGCTACTCATTTCGAATTTACGCCCAATTGCCTCCTGAAGAAAAACCTAGTAGATTTTTTCCCAGGAAGGGAGAAAATAAACTTCTGAAATAAAATAACAATAAAAGTAAAAAAAAAAAAAAAGCACTTTAAAGGTTCTTTTCGAAACGGTACAGTTTTCGAACGGCATCTTGCCTGAAAAGAGTTCTCACATAAGAAGGTTCTTTTTTTTTTTTTACAACACATTAAACATTTCTTTTTTTAATTTTAAAGAAGCCTGATAAATGCCTCATTGCATTTATGGGAATCAATAATTCAAATTTGTCCGTGGTGATAAAATAAATTGAAATTGATTTGAAGCATTTAGATGAAGCTACTCGAGCTATTTATTACATGCATTTATGCATTTTTTTTTTCATGCATGCGCAGTGGTACGTGTTTTATTAACATATGTGACGTGGACGTGCTTCTGTTTTGTTAAAACTGGATGATCATTTATTTCCCCAATTATTTTAGTTCCTCTCACAATCACAAAAGTTTTTTTTTTCGTTATTTTAATCATTTAATCATTTTAACTCTAAAATAATTGTGTTCAGTAGATGTGACTTTACTATGACCTTTTAACTCCTGGAAATTGCTTCTAGCTATGGCAAAGATTCGTAAGCCAAAAAAACAACTAACATAATTTCATTTTTTTGTAGCTTGCTATCCTCTATGAAATTATACTAAATTTTTTTAGTTTCATTACTTTAGTATCAGGAGAATCGATTATTTTTGTTATAATAAACCACTGAATACACCGTTCAATTATTCGCATGAAAAATTACTAAATCCTTATTTTCAAATTCTCAAATAACGAAAAAACACTCGATTTCGTACAGTAACGTAGCCAGGGTTTTATTTCGGGGAGGGAGGAGCTGGGCATCAAATTGTTGCAAGCTAAAGTTCAATTGTGAGCTAAGCAAAGTCAGGGGTGGCTGCAGCTCCTTCTGGCTACGCCCCTGATTTCCTAGCTCATCAATCATCACGAATTAAATCACTTTAGCTCAACAGAGAGTTTCTTTCAGCAGATACTTTATAACTGCATGGCCTTGTTAACCCTTTGAGGCGCAACCCTTTCCCAATGCTCAAAAAAGGGCAGCGTCGTCATCGCTCGACTTAACTACCAGCAAGATGGCGGACGATCTAGAGACCCTTTTTTGACGCAGCTGGCTGTACGGCACAGACAGCTGCGTCAAAAAAGGGTCTCTCGATCAGTGGCATGCGATGAACGTTTCGATTGTCCGCCATCTTGCTGGTAGTTAAGTCGAGCGACGGCAATATATAGTGTTAAAGTAAAAAAAATCAGTATAAATAATGCAATGTTGGTCTATACACGTCGAAAAGCCAAATCAAAATATAGAGAATGTTTACGGTTTGACAGTACTTCTCAAGAGCAATCCATTGATATCTGTAAAACGCCATATGACAGAGTGAAGCGGTGCCGGGAATGTAAAAGTTTGAAGGAGTCCGAGCGGATAAACGACTGCGCCAGTACATCTGCAGCTGAGGAGCCAGAACCTATGCAAGTGGATAATGTAATCACTTCTATATTAACGCCGGACTTTATAGACATCGGTCGTGTGACACATGAAGACACATTGGGACGCAACTAAACTGCTCAAAACAATTAAATGATATTGCAGTTTTAGGTGGATCTTGTGGCTGGGAAACTTTTTAGCTGATACATGGTCGACAGACGTAGTAGGTTATATGAGAATAAATTACATATGTTTGGCAGAAAAAAATGCATTTTATTGCGCATTTGTGTAGAAAAAGAAAAACACACAATTTGTGCATATGAGAAAAAAAGAATAAGAAAAGGTGTTTTCTTCAAAGGAAATCATTTTCAGTAGGGGGTATGATTTCCACGGACGGCCAGCAACGTTGGACACCTTTGAGGCATGGAGTCAATGAGGCTATTAATCACGAGTTGGGGTATTCTGTCCCACTCTTCCAGAAGAGCTCTTTCCAGTTTTTGGAGAGTTTGTGGGGGTGGTTGGCGGCCAGCAACTCGTCTTCCTAGAGCGTCCCAAACGTGCTCTATTGGATTCATGTCTGGAGAACACGCTGGCCATTCTATTCGTACGATTCCTTCTTCGAAAAGGAAATCCTCCGCCAGGTTAGCACGATGTGGCTTGCAGTTATCGTCCATTAAAATGAAGTCATCTCCGATTGCTGCAGCGTAAGGGACTATAATAGGTCTGAGGATCTCATCCCTATATCGGCGACCAGTCAGAGGTCCATCTCTAATGATGTAGAGGTCTCTGCGCCCATCAATGGGGATGCCACCATACACCAACACTCCCCCACCGCCAAAGCTGACACTTTCGTGCACGAACGCAGGATTATTCCTACTGCCACGGTCCCTCCAGATGAAAATACGCCTATTATCAGGATGAACTGAAAAACGGGACTCGTCAGAAAAAAGAACATTGCTCCATTCATTTCTCCTCCAGTTCACATGCTCTGTTGCTCACTCCCTGCCGTCGCGACGATGCCTTGATGTTAGTCTAACACATACCATCGGTCGGCGAGCATACGGACCTACACCATGGAGCCGGTTTCGAACAGTCCGAGTTGAAACCGTGGTGCCAGTAGCCGAGCGAAGGTGTTGTTGGAGAAGAGTAGCATTCATATTCCGGTGTCTCCGAGCCGTTAACACTAAATAACGATCTTCATTGGGCGTTGTTGCCCGTCTACGACCTTGCCCTGGTCTTCGGCCTGCACTTCCAGTCGCCAAAAACCGGTTCCAGATCCTGGAAATCACACTTTGTGACACTCCAGTGGTTTGCACTACTTCGGCTTGAGTTTGGCCCACTTCTAACCTACCAACAACTCTTCAAGCTTCTGAATCGATTAAATGACTTGCTGAGACATCGTACTCATCGAAACAAAGCAGTCACTGAATGCCGATCATCCTTGTCTTCATTGTCTTTTATTCAGTTGAAAGTCCAATTTCATTCGCTACCGCTGAAGCGACGTTTTTGACGTCGAACTCAAAATTAGCATACTCCACAGTTTGAAAATCAGAAAAATTTGCATTTGTGATTCTCTTCTTCCATTTTCGGCAAAAAAAATTTCGCTTATATCTTTATTTTATATAAAACTTACAATATCCTATAATTGTTTTGAGCAGTGTAGTACACGTTTGACTACTACGTTAGTCAACAATCCAAAAGGACATAAGTGTGATGTGTGGGACCGACAGTTTTCTGCTCGTATTAAAGCCACTAAAGTAAAAACACTTAGAAACACTATGAAACTCAGAATATTACTCCTTACGTACACGTATTCACGTTAAACATTCGGCCGTTTCCACGATACAGCCACACCCCGTTTTTTTAATCTCTATTTCGAGTTGTATGAGTTTTGAAAAGTTAATTTGTAACTCTGTAAACTAAAATAGACAGGCCGTGGTTGCCCAATGATTAAGGCGTTGGACTCGTACTCGGAAGGTTGCGGGTTCGATTCCACTAAAGATCACCGTGTACATGTGGTTTTACGTGCACGTTCAATACGTGGCTCCAAAAACCCTCTCGGCGGTCACTAGCAGTTTCCGAAGGGTCCCAATATTCAGAAGTCCCTCACCTCTGATGTGGATCCAAATTGTGGCGGGAGACTCCGGGAAGGATGTATATATCTCAAAACGACACATTCAGTGACGTAAGTTGTCCTCTCCTGGCAAACAAACAAACTAAAATGGACAGTTTGGATTGGACTTTAACACCTTTCTGTGTGGTTATATTTATCCCATTTATGGATGAAATAATCTTAATCTATCATTATATTATGTTAGCCGCCCTATACCTTACTGTTCTTTATACTCAGTGAAGTGTTAGCCAAATTATTGCACTCATTTCAACGAAAATCATGTTTCCTTATCTCTCTATTCTAAAAAAAAGTAAGGGCCGCTTTCGTCGCCGCTGTCAAAAGCTTGTTCGCCTATCTTCTCCTAAACTGTGGGGATTTGAATTTCGACTAAGGTGCCCACAGATTCGAAAAATTCCGAGAAAACCTGCTAAGCTAACTTAAATTTCGAAAATCTAATTTTTTACAAGATATTAATAAAAACTAAAAAAATAAACATAATGGTTGCCAGATTTGGCATAAAATCATTCATTCCTTTGCAACAAAGCGTTTCCAAGTATCTAGAATCGCGTGAAATTTACAAACATGAGTTAGAATTACGCCTATTTTACGCCAAAATAAAAACTATATGAAATAAGTAACTCAAAATGTGTTACACAAAGTTGACAATTTAGCGCCAAGTAAGTTCGCTTAGACAACAGGAGTTTAGAATTAGCGATTATTCGTTTTTCCAAAACAGAATAACTAATATCTTGAAAATGAAAAATAATTAAAATGCAGGTTACTTTAAAGCCGGTTCGGTCCGGCTGGATTATTTGCTACCAGTAGAAATATTTGGCGGCGTTAACTATGCCATTATAGCAGTTATAGTACACTTTGGATATTTGCTAGCGCGACGAGATGGTATAATTCGTGGTGCTAAGTACGCCAATCCGCAAACGATTATGTAAATGAAAATATGGATAACGGTTTTCAGGTAACCTTAAATGAACAGTAATTATAGGTTGTGAGCATGTGTAAATCGCCAAATAATGAAATTTCGCCATGGGTGGCAAGCTATCCTATCTGTTCCGTAGCTTTTATTAATTTTACATGTACGCAAACCCACCAATGTCACCAAATAATGAAAAATCGCCATGGGTGGCAAATTCGCAACGTGTCCAATAGGTTTTATATTATTAAAAATACAGCTGAAACATATGCTCTGATTTTATTACGCTTTAGCTCCTAATTAATATAACTTTTGAATGGCAACATTAAATATCATTGTGTTTCTGAGGAGTGCAAATAATTTTTCCAGCGATTATAAGCGGAGTCCGCACTCCAGTTGGAGTATAGCTCAGGAGCCGTACAACACGGATTCCCATAACAAAATATCTTCCGTGTTATGAGGGGGAGGGGGTCTACTGTAGTGTGAAGTTTAAAATTTTATGTACCAATGAACATGCAAGAACCAAGCAATGTGTAGCTCAGTAACATTCTATCTGATCCAATCTTAGGGTTTTGTCTATTGAAATTATGTCTTTTTTACGAATAAGCCTTATTAGGAGCCGAATGCCTCATACGAAAAGCGAGCGTAGCGAGTCTGGGGGCCTTGGCCCCTAGTTTTAATAATATTTGTCATGAAATTTATTTAAGTTAGGGTTGCTACAAATTTTGGGGATGTCATGATAAAAGCCGATAATGGCAGTGCCAAGTACTAACATTTCAAAATGTATGAAAAGATATAATTGGTGACATTTCCATTCATAAAATTATGATAAAAACACTCTTGGAGGAACGAATAGTATTCTCTTCTCCAAGAAAAATATTGTACTGGCTGATAACGTGCTTTACAAATTAATACGCAATTGCTGCTTAATTGCAGGATTGCAGCTGTTGTGGGGTTAATGTGCAAAAGTTAGCAACTTGGTGTTTTATAGTACGGTTGCCTTGTTTAATACCCATCCTTGGTTACAATAATAAAAATGGTACAAAACAGGAAATGGCTACTATGTGCTTTAGCCCAGTGCATGGCGATTTTTTTTCTATTTATGAGCGATAAACGCTCCAAGAATTTTAAATACGATATTTTAAAGCTGCAAGAGGATCCGAAGGATCTTGCATTTTTGAGTGTGCATTGTTGTTTTGTAATCTGGCTACTGTGTGACATACTTAACCAGTAACAAATATGCTTGCTTCAATTCACGTCATTGAACTGATAATTTGGATTTTCGCGCATGTGTTATTGTTATTACGCTAATGTTTGCATCTAGTTGTTGCCATTCGCAGCGTAGAAATATCGTCGATTTTGGTACCGCATATACGTTACTGTTTTAAATAGGTAGATAATATGCCAAAGCCGTACCCAGAAGGGCTATCTAGGGGACCAGACCCCCTTCCACGAAATTTCAATTTTTGTTAACAAGATGATATTGATGAATTGATTTTCTGAAAAATTTTACCTTCCATTGTTTGGTCTTTCCTCAGAATTTGTTTTCTTGCGTGAGTCCCTGTGATATATACTGTATTTACCTTTTTCTTATATTAAGCATTTTAATTTATTGTGCTGCCTCCCAGACAGCACATAAGCTTAAATCAAGCTTGACATTTCTTTGAATTTGACGTATTAATACAAGCTTGACAGTTCAATTCATTTTAAGCTTGCAGCAAGCTTGGAGAAGTCATTTGAACTGTCAAGCTTCAATACAACTGGATTACTGCTTGATTTGGAAAGCCACATCCACATAACAAATAATTTATCAGCAGTCATAAATGTACTTGACCATAGAATTAAAAAAATATATTCTATATTTCCAAATATGAAAATTCTTCAAAATAAAATACAATTATACTACGAAATTGATTGCAAAATCAGTCGTTTGTCTCGATTTTGGCCAGTATTGCCCAACATGAGTGTCGCGATATTGATAGTTTATAACGTGTGCTGCTTTTATGTTTATATTATGCTTATTTCCGTATTAGTAGAGTCTATAAATCACCCATAACATTATTTTAATTTTGATTCATCCCATGAAAAAATAAAAGAAAGAAATCGGCATCGGGCACTGATCGATCTCGCCAGAAAATGACGTGACAACCATGACAGTCACTTCAAACTTTAGTCGTGCCAGCGCGAGGCAGATTGGCGAAACGGTTAGGACGCTGGCCTCCCGACCCTTAGGTCCCGAATTCTATCCCGGCCGCGGACGCTTGATGGAAACAGATTAAATTAACTTGAAATTTAATCATAGAGGGGAAAATGCGTGGAAAAATAAAGTATGTGGGGAGAGTTCGCCGACGAGCGCCCCCGTATATTTAAGAAATTTTTTTTTTAGAAAAAAATTTTAAGCTTGAAGTTAAGCTTGCTATGTCAAGCTGGACAAGTGCAAACTTGAACACTTGATTCAAGCGAGCATTAAGCTTACACGCTTGAAATTTTCAAGCTTAATTCAAGTTTATTGACTTGATAAATCAAGCTTGCTGCAAGTTTGATGCAAGTTTGCTGTGCTATCTCGGCTGTTTATATAATGAGTCTGTAATTTCATTACATTTCCATGACGTCAGCCATTTTTTAACAATTAATTTTCTTCACTGACTTACGAACTGCATCATTCGTCGGTGGCACAGATTCCGAGATCGTTTAGTAAGAAACATCGGATTTTAATAAAGAATTGTTTCTAAAACTAAATATCATTTGCTTGTAATAATATTAAATGAGCTACATATAACGCTTCTCTTTTGCAGAAAGTGCAAGAAAATTCTAAAAACGAAATAAATTTACGGATATTTTTTTTTAATTTCTGTTTTTCACCCTGCAAAAACTCAGCTGTTCTTACTACCAGTCAGGATAATAATAAATACTCAGGAATAATAAAAGAATGATAATACTTAATTAATTTTTAATGCATGCTTACATATTTAGGGTCATTTTTGGAAAATATTATTCGTATTTGTGCTTTGTTTAGGATTACAATTAATAACTCTAATCTTATTTAATCCGTATTTATCGACAGTATCCGTATTTATCCGAAAAGCGTCGTTTACTCCAAAGTTCTACAGAGCGATAAATTATTAAATCAGTGATTGATTCAATAACTGCTAACCCTAATTTAGATAGAGATAATCTAGGTAAATTATTAATTACGCCGGACCAATTCATATTAATTATGAAACTTGTTTTATCTTAAGATTAATTCCACTTCGTCGTTTTCGATTCTGAAAATGGTATCCGAGTGTATCCAAGACAGTTGATTGCTTGAGCAGGTTAGAAATTAAAATTTGCTGAGCGTTATTACACCTACTGTCTTTTTCTTTTTTTTTTTTCATTTTCATATCTTATTCTTAACCCTTTAACGCGCAGTGTTCCCGCTCTGGGAACTCCAAACTCTGACGTTTTGACTGTTGCCAGTCACGAAGAATATATTTGATTTCTATAAAAATAGTTGCGGGTGACATAGCTCCACGAGAATCCTTTACGGTTTAGCACGTCATTTCCCGTAAAAAAAAAATTGTCACGATTATTTTTAACAGCACTGACATCTGCTAAAACATGGAAGAATGCGAGAACAGCTGGATGGATTGCCCAAGAATGCCATCGCTCGAAAAAAGGGCATCGCATTGAAAAAAGGGCAGCCGTTGCCATCGCTCGACTTAACTACCAGCAAGATGGCGGACGATAGAAACGTTCATCACGTGCCACAGATCTAGAGACCCTTTTTTGACGCAGCTGGCTGTGCCGGCACAGATATGGCACGAACTCAGTTAGCAGCAGGGTGCTTCTGCAAGTTTCGAAATTGCAAGTGGAATTGTCATCATTTTGATGTCACGAGTAAAAAAAATTCATTACAAATTCAATGCAATTCGATACTCGTGACATCAAAATGGCGAATATTTTCCGAATTCCGATATCGGATTTGGGTTCGCTGGGAAAACTCCCACTGTATTTGATCTCACACGCACTAAAATTCGGTTTGTTAGAAGCGATATAAATCACTATCGATATCACAAATTCTCAAGTAAGGGTATCTTAATGTGATCGTAAATTATCAATCATACTACTACACCGATTCAGTTTAATTAAAGAACTTGTTCTCCGCTGCAAGTTCAATTCGACAATGGCGCTTTAAATTCTCTAAATGGCTGCCATTACAGCTTGCGCATGGTCAACATAGTTCCATCCGGCCAAGCCAACGAGGAACGTGCTTTTGCCTAACGATATTACATTTGAGTTATCTTCTGCTGATTCTGGAATAAATCTGTTTGTAATCAATTCTAAATTAAACAGTTGCAATCGTATAAATCTGAACATGTTTTCTGCTGAGAGAAATTAGATTATGGAGGGAAACTCGCGGTTTAAAGAGGGTGCAGCTTACGGGAGAGTAGAGAATTAATTTTGGAAAGTTTATATTGGCATTGTTTGATTAAGGGGCTTCCCCACTCTTTCTGGGGAAACAATCATCCCCACAATGTTCTTCTGTGTAAACAGCTGCCTTTACATATACAAGGTTATAGAACAAACTTTTGCATTACAAAAAACACTCAAAATTAACTCGTATTCAAAGGTTAAAATAATAAAAGCTTTCTAAAATAACACACATGAAAGGTATTTATCAAACTGGACACGTGTTTCGATTTAAAAAAAAAATCGATCTTCGTCAGGAACAGCAGAAGTTCGTACACAGACTGGGACTGCGGACTGAAAAAAGTCACTTTTTTAATTTTGAAAATCGCTTTCAACTCAGTTTTTTTAGTCCCCAGTCCCAATCTGTGTATGGACTTCGGCTACCGCTGAAGAAGATTGAAATTTTTTCGATGGGAACACGAGTCCAGTTTAATAAGCACCTTTCACGTGCGTTATTGTACAATGTCTTAAAATTATTTTAAACTGTTCCATATTTTTCAACCATTTTTTTTTGTTTTTATTCTTAATGTCTAATGTTATTATTACATTTTTTTTTTCTATTTCAGTTAGAAGAAAGCAAATTCCATTACGACAAAAAGTTTCTCTTATGCTGTTAGAAGAACGGCAGCTCCATTACAGTTGATATTCTAATTGTATTTGGAAATATTTGTACCGTAATATATTACACGAATGTTTTCAGAAAAGGGAATGAAAAGAAGGGTTGAAAAATATTTGAGAGTTCGTTTTTGAATGGGGGTGGGGGGTTCTCAATATAAAAGCATTACGGTGATCAATTCACCGGAGAGAGTGGACAGGTTCCTAAAAAGCTCTGGACTTGTGGAGCCAGCTCCAGATGCATCCAAAAGCTCTGGATTTGTGAACAGCTGAAAATCAATCTTTTAAACTGTTGATAATTTTCTTTTCCTCTTGGGAGGAAAATCATTTTATATCAAAAAATACATATTCTGAATATTTTGCTGGAAAAAAGAAAAAAGGAAAGAAATGAAAAGCAGTAAAAGTGCCTCATGTGCAATAATTCACCCAGGACTAGTTTAAGGGAGGTAAGGTAAAAACATTGTTGAATTCGGTTATAGTGACCTCGTCTATAATGGCAACTCCTTTATAACGTAAAAATATTCTGTACCACCACCTCCTCCTGGATATAGAAAGCCTAACAACTGCTACATCACCAAGCATTCACGTCAGCAGTAGGCCTTCAAAAATGACGTCATCGCAGTTTTATTTTTATAAAGAAAAAATATTTAAAATTTCTGGTGAATTTACTCGCGCATAACACCATTTTAATGTTTTGAGATGGAAAATTTAATTTTACGACAAAGGGCAAATTTTTAACTGTAACAAATTATGTAACAAGGAAGTAGATCCTAATTGTTTTGTATCATAAAGGTATTTTAACTTTTATCTTTAATTTAAATTATTTTCTAATATTTATATCATTCACTAGAAAATTAAAATAGTTTCGTTTTATGAAAATAAAACTTAGATGACTGTTAAACTCTTTCAATGAATTTCATAAATTTTCAATTGTTTTATGTTTTAATTAGTCTAAAATATGTACATGTACAGCATCTCCATTACAATAGTATTCCATAGTCAAATAATGAAATGACGAATGAGAAAACGTCTGTTTTAAAAGGTTTTATCTCTTTTTACCAGTACAGGTAAGGTAGTCATAACAAAAAAACCATCTGTTAGTGGTGCAGCTTTTCTACAATTAATTTTTAATTCTACTCTGCAAAATGAGTTTTAAAAAGTGTTACGAAATTGCACTGTTGTTTTCTATTTTAATGTGTGATACTGGCAAGAGAGCTGTGCAGGCATTCCTGCAAGTGAACTGAGTATGTGGCCCCTTGACCTTGGCAATAAACTTGGCAGACAGATTTGTGCCGACGTGGCGATAAATTTGACGACCAAAAGAAAATTTTCGAAAATAGTAGAATTTCGGCCGTTGCTCAATTAGAAAAGAAGTTACGAGAAGGATCGCGAAATTATGACGTCACGTCCTGCTTGAAAATCTATAAATACCAGAGCTTCTGACGCTGAGTGTTCAGTGTGATAGATTGCGGATATAGAGAACAGAGCTCTACGATAGAAACTCCAATTTCAATAGTGTTGTTGCTGTGATAGTTAATTTGCTGTTGCATGTGTTACTAAATTCTGAACTTTTTTGTGAGAGATTGGTTCTTCGATTTGTCAAATAAAGTGTTGCATTCCCTTAGAAAGCTTGTTGGAATTCTTTAACGTGCACTCACTGTGTAATGTTCTTAAGAACTGCTATTTTCAGTTGTGTTAGGGGAAAAAGTTAATTGTAATCTGCTAGTGAACATTAGAACTTGGCATTTTCTACATGTATTTTAGATCGGACGTACCCTATTCAAAATCTTTTCCCCTCTGAATGAAATCACTTAGACATGTGGAAGCTTTGAACTGTAATAACTATCATTACAGGATATATTCAACAGATATTAAAGTAAGATCTACCCAATTTAAAATATTTTGATACTTGAATCAAATCGCTTAATCATTTGAGAACGTATAATAGATTGTGTATAATAGATTAATAAAATTCACAATGACTAGCATTACAACATTGTGAATCATTGTCAATTTTATAATAGATTAATAAAATTCACAATGACTAGCATTACAACATGGTATTTTCTACAGGTACTCAGATAAGACCTACCCAATTCAAAATCTCCACCACCTGAATTTAAATAGATTTGGTTCACTTCTCAACCAGATGGAATTGAATAATTGAATTCAAAATACATTCCAAGTATTTCTAAACGTTGTACGATTATCAGAGAACTCATTTAATTTCTACAGCCGAATTGACAGAGAGGGAAATTACAGACCGTGAGATAAACTTAGGTCTTCCATATTAATAACAATCCTTTCTAAGGCACCTTTCAGCAGTAATAACTTGAGAAATCTGACTATTAGCAAATGAAGTGGATGAGTTTAAACTCCGTTGGTAGTGTAATTTTAATAATGTTGCTCATTTATCCTCAATTCAGAGGTGGCCAACCTTTTGCATATTATGTACCATTTTTTTTCACGAACGAGCTCAGATGTGCCATAAAATCCAAGCGTATTTTTTTTTTACTTCCTATACTTTCACAACAGTTGAAAAGTATTAATACAGTTAGTCTATAGTTTAGGGAAGGAAATATAATAACGTGTAAACTTAAATTTGATATTATTGATTTGGGATCAGAGGATCAAAGGATCAGAGATGATTCGATTTTTGGAGTGTATAAATGCTTCCTTTTGATGTAGTATCAAACATTATAAAAAAATCAAATATTTCCGGGCCTTAAATTGTTTCTAAAGACTTTATTTATAAACAATAAGTAGCCACAAGAGTGCAATGCCATACTTGAAATCCTCCAATGCTCCAAGTCTGACGCATGCTCTACCTCTGATCCAAGCTATGGCGCGGCTGTTGTTTATATAATAATAAAATATTATTATTTTTAAACAGCACTCTTGATATGGCCATGAGTCAAGCTGCGCATAGCGCTATGCAGTGGCGCACACAGTGGCGCATTTTCTCTTGGAGGGTGTCCAGGTATAAAGATGTGACACCAAGCTCCTGAAAAAATTTGTAACAAAACATTTTTTCTCGTAACCACCGTTTATAAAGACTTCCCCACCATTCCATTCTGCATGTTTTTGAATTATGCTTTTATTTACTTATCTTAAAAGCAGAAAAAATAATCTGATAGCCTTATAATGTGTTAAAATGTCATAAACTACAGTATGATTTTACGAAGTTAAGTTGATCATTTCCTTTGGGGGGGGGGGGGCAGAAAACCTGGACCCCAACCCTTGTGTGCGCCACTGGCGCTATGTATATCCGCTTTCTTTTGATATTTTATAGTTTTGCTCTACTTTTTTAAAAACTTTTTTCCTCTTCATATTTCTCTGCGTCTATATTTCCTTCATGCTGCGCCTTCATTTCTGCTTTTTAGTTTTATGTTTTTGTAAAATTTAATGTATATCATATTCGATCAAGTCGTCGGGACAGATGGGGTGAAAGACTGACAAACAGCCATAGACCTCCAAAATATCTCCTAAAAAAAAAAAAAAAAAAAAAAAACCTCAGTATTCTACTCGTTAAACTTATGAAAAAAGAAACTGATTACGTATATGTGGGACTGCCGAGCATCCATGATCTTCTCAAACACAATTAAAAACACTTGTAAAGCTTAAAAACATCTGTGGGCGTGGGTTCGAATCCCACTTCTGACACCACTTGTGGGACTGCTGAGCAACCATGATCTTCTCAAACACTATTAAAAACGCTTGTAAAGTTTAAAAACATTTAATAAAGGTAAAGAAAAATACAAAACTAAAACGTGAATTAAAAGTAACGAAGACATATTGTTAATTCGGTGGGGAATAATATTGCGTAGCAGCAGCAGGTCTGAATACCCTCGTCTTCGGGTAACTTCGTCCGATTGCTCCAGGATTCGCTGCTATTATTTCTAATCCGATCAGTTCCGAGCGCGAGTCCTGTCTCGATTCTTTGCAATGGAGCAGCTTTTGAAGGCCAGCATCTAGTGGCGTCATACTTGGTCGGAACCTCTTTTTCTCTTTGGTGTTGCCACCTCCAATCCCACATATATATATATATAATATATATACACAAAATTATATTAATTTTGTAAATTTTACAGTTCAGTGCCTCACAGACAAAAATCACTGTAAAGAATTTAAAATTTTTTAGTACTATTGAAAATTTAGACCAGATATTTATAGTAAAATTTACTGTCAATCAAATTTTATAGTAAGAATTGCCCTCCACCTTAGCTGGACACTCCCCATAGGAGGTATAGTTATTCCCGTGTAGTCTATGTAACGTACAGTGTTTCAATGATGCATTGCTGGAAGAAAACGAAAGTAACAAATGTGACAAGGAAAAAAAAAAACGAAAGTTTTTCCAATTTTTTCCAATTTGAAAAAAAAAAGAGCCTTGATAACTTTTGAACTATTGGCGAGATTCAATTAAAACTTCGTAATTAAATCTAGAGCAAGTTAACGTTATTTTTTTAAGCATTATTTTTCAACCATATTAAACAAAAGCTAATTGCTACTTTTGTTCATTCTTCAAGTGAAAATGTCTTAATAGAGCCTACCTTAATCATGAAAGGGTACTATTTGAGCAATGACAGTCCGATTGGTATTCAAAGAAAATTTGAGATCGAGTACAAGTTGAAGACAACTCGCCCAAGAGTTACAATAATTAATATTTCGATTCCTGTAAATGGTAGAATCTTCACGCCTTCAACAAATTGTTCAGAAATTTGCTGCATGAATGACATAAATTAATATATGCAGTTACTTTTAAATTTGCATTAATTCGATATTTTCTGAAAATAAATTATTTTTTTTATTTCACGTAGCTCAATAATTTCCATCCGCTATAGACTAATTTATTCTGTGCTAAAAGAAAAAAAAAAGTTTTGACTTCACCCGTTAATTCATTTGTATAAATATTGAAGTTAGTAAGTTCGATTGTATTTCAAAATCATATTGGGGAGGGGGGGGGCAGAGAATAACAATAGATTGTTTTGTGTATGTATGTCTAAAGAGAAAATAGTTCAAATCACGCTCTATTCTTCAAAAATAACTATCAATAAGTATTTAAATTTCTTACTTTTAAAACCGTAATGAAGAAAATTTTTAAGATGACTTTTTGATCACCAAACCATTAAAAACCATTCCTGTTCCATGTTTTCTTCTGATATTCCCAATAACATTATCATAAATTCCAGTCTATCTATTTTCACTTTAAGATTTCTATCGAGTGCGAAATTATTTTATATTGTTTACTTTCTGTTAAATAAAAGAAAATGAAAAATATACACCTTGAAAAATAGTTACCTTTAGAATTTTCGCCCTATTCAAATCCATTGTTAGCTGCTACATTTTCATTTTTCTCCACAAAAATAACCGCAACAAAAAAAAGCACTGATAATATGTACTTCTTCCTCCGATAAATCAATAGCTAATTTTCAAAAGCATATTTTCAAAAAAAGACTATTAATATTCAATAAATACATTTTTTTTTTTCGACGTTGAAGTGAGTTGTTCTCTTTGAAAAGGGGCAATACTTTTGCATTATAAAGCGATTTTTTATTGAAAAAAAAATCATTTTAAGTAAAAGCCGAAAATTTCTTTGAAAAGGGTCCAAGATAATTTCGGTTATATATAAGATTATGCAAATTTTTAGTGGGAAAGCATTATGGCCTTATTCTTGGAATTCTCCTATAGCCTACAGCGATATATCCAGACGAATTCCAATATTTCCCTTTTTTTCCCTAACTGCAACTCGTATAAAAGATGGTTCTGAGATCTATTCGAGGAATAAAGAATCGATATTGGGGACTCGTTTTAAAAGTGTGGTTTTTTGAATTCGCTTTTGAGAAGATGTTTGGCAGGGCTTGAAAGGTTTCGTACAAAATGGGCGGAAAAAAATAAATTCATCGTAAATATGTTTTGAGAATGTTTGAAAGTGGTTCCAAGACTTAAAAAATAGATAAAGTAAATTGATCTTGAAATAATGTAAATGTGATATATATAATTAGTAATTCATTTAATTAGTAAAGGTAATTTGTTCTCTTTTATTTCCAATGCATGTATCAATAAATAAAATCCTCTTTCTGCGATCATAAAACCACGAAAAAAAAAACAGTAATAAAACAGTAGAATACAAATAGTACAATATACACGCAGAAATTACAGAAAGTAATTAGATATATAAAGAGTATAACAGGTAAAATTTAAAACTTTAAGCCATTATCAAGTCTGCAAATCTATTCAGAAGGGCTCGAGCCTCGCAGTATCTGGTAAAACACTTATCGGGGAGAGTAGCTAATTTAAGTAGTTGATCCAGGGGCGTAGCCAGAAAATTTTCATGGGGGGGTTACGACTACTGCAACTCACATATACGCATACATATGTGTGATGAAGGAGTGAAGAATATACATTTTGAATGACAAATGACCCCCTAACCCCCCCCCCTTGGCTACGCCCCATGAGTTGATTTGATATATTTAGTAAAGATAATTTGTTAAATTTCTTTGAGAATAATATAAAAGTTTTTCAAAAACAAATTTTTCGGCTAAACTCATAAAAGTTTCTCTCACAGATTTGTGGCACTGCTTGAAAAGGCTTATTAAATGGCAGTAGAAGTAAATTCACTCAATACGGCACGAGAATAATTAAACATGATTCAATATGCCGAAATGGAATTAGAAATGATGAAATGGAATTAATCTTGCAATATACAACTGAAAAAATTTCATGTAATTGAGTTTGGTGGAAATGAATAAGTTATACAAGAAAAAATTCTTACGCTAAATTACAAAATTTCCTCTGAAAGTAAGCCACAACTTGGAAAGTTCGTACAAAATGGCGGGAAAAAAAAATACACTGTAAATATGCCAATAGAATGTATGAAAATGGTTCTACATGTTGAGAAATTGATGAAGTGGAATTAATCTTGAAATATGTAAAGTTAAAATAATTTCATGTAGTTGATTTTGGCGGGAATATAAGTTATATGAAAAAAATTCTTACGCTAAATTGCAAAATTCCTTCTGAAAGTTGGCCACGGCTTCAAAAGTTTTGTACAAAAAGGTGGAAAAAAATTCACCTTAAATATATTTGAAAATGCTTGAAAGTGGCTCCACAATGGAATCAATCTTGAAATATTGCAAAAGTGATTGATATAGTTAGTAATTGATATAATTAGTGAAGGTAATTTCAGTAGTTGATGATATAATTAAAATATATTTAGTAAAGATAATTTGTTCAAATGCTAAACGGAATAAAAAAATAATAAATTCACAGTAAAAGTGTTATGAGAATACTTGAAAGTGGTTGCGCATGTTGAGAAATTTATGAAATGGAGCTAATCTTGAAGTGTATTAAGGGAAAAAATTTCATATAATTAACTTTAGTGGAAATATAAAAGTTATATGGGAAAAAAAATCTTTCGCTAGATTATATACAAAATTTTCTCTGAAAGTTAGACATGGCAAGGAACGATTCAAAATGGTGGAAAAAGTAAATTCACCCTAAATATGTTTTGAGAATACTTAAGTGTGTATCCACATAATGGTAAATAGATGAAATATAAAGTATTTTATGTAAGTTGATAAAATTGTTTCTTGGATTTGGTACGAATAAAAAGGTTTTACGAAAATCTAATTACTCTTAAATATAATTCCTCATAGAAAGAAACAAATTACATGGAATTAATCATGAAGTATATTTAGTAAAGATAATTTGATTGGATTTGGTGTCATTAACTTTTCTTGATTTACAAATTATTAATGAATGAAATGAAAATATTCTTGAAATTGTAAAAATATTTCCACGTTGTAATAATTGACTATATATTTTAGCAGGCCATATATTATATTCAGACCACGGAATCATAAACCAGAAATTGCTTTATTTTCTTTCAACAATTATGAGACTGTGAAACTTAGTATTTGTTTCCTAACACTACATAATTCAATTTTCAAGCTTTAGTAAAATAAGCAAAAGTCATATACTAAAATTTCATCAGGGAGACACGTTATTAAAAGAAATCCATTTGATTGCGGTGGCGAAAGCCTCACCAGTTGTTAAGCTTCTCACCCTAAAGAAACTGACCATTATCGAGCTGTAGATGGCCGAAATCGTTACCACTTATCAGTAATCAGTACTCTTTAGGAGATTCCTTAAATTCGGTGTCTTTAAACGGAGCGATCATGATTTATTCTTATTGCTGATATGTCACTCGAATGATTTTCTATATTCGATGACTACTACTCGAATAGAATCAATAATCGATTAATCGAATAGCGAATAATCGCGATTTACACTACTCGGATTGTATTTTTGGTTTCAATATTCGAATAGCAATCGCGATTTCACTAATCTAATAGTATTCGAGATTTCGAATATCATTTCTATTCGAATGCTATGTGCTGCGCGTTCGAATTGATTTTTCGAAATCGATTGCCTCGAATGCATTCAATAATCAATTAATTCAAATAGTTTTATTCATTAAAGCCGATCACTAGTTCAGAGGAAACACGCCATTCTTGTTGTTCCAACCAAGCAAGGTCTTTTGATAAAAAAGAAAATTATTAAAAGAAATTTTAATGAAAATAGAAAGAGATCATGTGTTGCAATTTTATAGAACGTTATTTTTAACTATGAAATTTTAAATAGCGGTAATGGAGGAGGAATTTTCGCCATTCGCCCTGTGCAACAATACAAGTGTACAAGTTAAACAGAATAAAGGTTTAGATAATAACAAGTCGTTATGTAAGACATTTTTTTAAAATCTAATCTTTGTTAACTAACGTAACAAGGCTCTTATTATCGTACCAGTACTTGGGGGTTCGTGGCTTGGGCACTACATGCAAATATAGACCAAAAAATTTGTGTTTAAATCAGTATATCCCTGACAGTCTGATGATTCTCTGTAATGGGTATTCCAAAAACACTAACATAGGCTTTTATTCCTTAACTATTGATCATAGACATATATTATTAATTCCAAAGTTACGTAAAAAGAAAAGGTTGCAGAGTTTTATAGTAACGATTAAAATTTCTGGTGATTAAATCTAATTCTAAATAAGCAAACATTGATAATTTTATATAGCCCCAAGCAAAAGAATTCCCAATTAGTAACATGTGCACATCAATGAACTGATGAACAAAATTTGAGATTTTTTTGGGAAAGAAACATAGTAACGTGTGATCATGAGGTTGAAATTGTTAATCTAAAGAATGAGAATTCTAGATTAAGTTTTCAGAATATTTCGTAAGGCGGTAAGATGGTTCGATTTTTGAAGAAAATGTAGTATAGCGTACAAGAGGTATTTATAACTCCATTAAATTATTTTTCCATTGTTACATTAACAGTGCAGCAGAAAATAATGCAACAATCAAACTGCATGTTTTAAATTCCGGTATTGTTCACAACAATATAAAGTAACAAAATTTCAACAAATGATTTCAGTCTCTATTAGACCTTGTTTGAAGTATGGCGCTTTTGCTGTTCTTTGCTGCTCTTGTATCTTTTTTTTGTTCTGCACTTCTTTGTCAGGAAGTTCTTGAACTGTTTTGTGTTTCCTGCTTTCGTGTGGGGTGGGCCAGTGGCGACGGGGGAGGAGTCGAGAGGAGTAAGTCCAACACCATCCAATAGTGACACACATTCCACTTCATCGTACACCACAGCAAACACATATCACGCTACACCAATATCCAATTCACCACACTTAAAAGTCACACCACCATCCTCACCAGTTCCATCTCATACAGTCTCACCAATACTATCATCATCGGCATTCATACCAACCCCTCCTTCCCCCTCCGATTTACCATCCTTACCTTCATCACTCGTATCACCACTCGTATCATCCATAGAAATTCCTTACTCACCATGTCTATCCCCACTTCCCTCAGCCCCCGTCTTTCCCATTATTAAAATTCGTAAAAAGAAATTCAGACCCATCCGTAAATTTTTCTCCCACCTGTCCTGCATCCGACCCGCCCCAGAACCACCCAAACTTCCCAGACCCCTCAGAGTGAAACACTTACCCTATTACAGAAACCTTTTGTAACTAACCTCTTTTAATGATCAATAGTCCCGATTCACATATTTAAACACCTAACAACATCCGACCCACCACGGACTGAATCTCTGCGGGCTTCCTCTTCAATAGCCACAATAGTTCACCACCAAACTACAATACCAGTTGCATGAAATATACTTATTCAACCAAAAACGAATTGATATATTTTCATCTTAAGTACAGCAGTCTGATTAGGAAGGATCTTATCTAGAGGAAACGCATTTTATGAATCATCCAAACTGAAAAATATCAGAATTCACGAAGAATCAAAATTCAACGAGCATCGGACTGGAAAAGTCATCTGGATTGAAGTGAGCTTCGAAACTCCTGAGATACCATGCTCGAATTTCAGTGTTTTCATCCAGCAGCGTTAAAGAAAGATTTCTGACTAACAAGCTTGACTTTTATCACGGAACATTTTTTCCAATTCTGTCTCGTTTCAATGCTGGGATATTCTTACAAATATCTATAGATACAGTGCTGGCTTGCATTGAAAATCTCAGCGATCATCGTTTTCCGAATAAATGAGACCAACTGTAAACAAGACACAGAAAGTTTCTTCAGAAGTATTTCATGAATGTCTCACGTGCAAGAGTCATTACTTCCATCAGAAAGTCACATAAAACAAGGTTAAGAATACCTTCAATTTTCAACATTTTTGGGGGGACAGTTTCAAAGAACGATTGCAGCCTTATAAAGTGCAAGTACGAGTAATTCAACTTGTACTTCATACGACAAAGATTTCTCTGACCATCTCGTTTGGATGCAAGTACGTTTTTACAAATATCCACAGATGTAGCGGTGTTTAGCTATTAAAATATCGACGAAATCACCTTTTTTCGAATAACTGAGACAACTGCAACAATTCAGAGAACGTTTCTTCGAGAGGGATCCGTAAGCGCCTGAAGAAAGAATCATCTCCGCCCATCTCAACGTTCCTGCTCAACTGGTTGATAACGAATTTTTATAAGTCATAAAATGTTCGAAGACTGCGAAAATCCGTCCTTGTGTCATCTTCCTTACTTTCTATTCTGCAACTGGTGCTTTTGATAAATCTACTTTTACTGAGGTTCTCCTATCTGTACTCAATTTTTCATTACCACAAAAATCAAATGGATTCTTCCTGAATACTCTACAATACCTGTTCATTAAAACTAGAGGACAATAAACATCAATCTTCATAACAATAACAGTATTAGAGTTTGTTTCTTTTTCTTCCCATGTTTAATTTTTCTTGCTTTTTTTCCAGGGTATGAAACTCATTTGAATTCATTTAAAATGTAAATTTGTAAAATTCCCTCTGAGTCTTAGAAAACTGTAAGACTCAAAAGTTGTTTACACTCTATGAATAAGTATGCAAATAGGGAAAGACCGTGTTGTTGAATGAATCTTCTATAGAACCTAGATTTGACTCGTTTATTCTCTGCTTTATCATAAAAGCCAAATGTTACAACAATAATAAGCTAATTACTTTGCTAGTGAATTATTGGAATTACTTACAGTTTCAAGACTGTATAATATTGAAGTTTGATTAAAAAATATTTCTATTATGTACCCAATACTAAGAAAAAATCGGAATTTATAGTTAAAAAACTATACAGGGTATGTCAAAATTCCCACCCGAGTTTGGAAGGCTTATAAAAAATAATTTATTACCAATACAGCAACAATGTTGAGTTTACTGGAGAAAGAAACATTACAAGTTTTAAAAAACGAGCTTCCTCGTCGTTGGATTGGTTGATTTTCTGACGACGACAATCGCCTTCTTCCGTGGCCACCTCTCGTCTCGGTCCTAACTCCATGCTGTTTTCTTTTTTTTAAGGGGTTGCATAAAAGATTGTGTGTTAGTGCCCCCTATGTCACGTGATTTACAAGATTTATGCCAAAGGATCACAACTGCATTTCCTACTATTTATCGTGACGTGTTAAAGCGAATGCGGAGACTTGATATCTACCAAATTACGAAAGGTTCACATACTGAACATTTGTAAAGCAATACTTGTAGCATTTCTTTATCTAATTTTGCTGCTGTATGGATAATATAATTTTTTTTCTAAACCTTCCGACCCAGGCAGGGAATTATGGCACACCCTTTAGTGTACAATATTGAACATTAAATTTGTTTTATTTTATTTTATTTTTATTTATTTATTTATTAGCTGACATTTGGACAATTTCGGGCAATGTTTTCAGAATTTCGACAGCTCCATTTTACTGTCAATAGACTTTTCTGGTTATTCTTTCAAGATGTTACAAGCATTCGGTATTTTGTGACAGTATAATGTTATTACTAGCATATGATTTTAAATAATTTGAACTATATTATTTTGAGCTGTTTTGAAAAAACAAAAACCCGCTTATGTTGATAATTTCCAATATAATCTTACTTTAATACAATTTTTAAGTATACATAAAAAAGTACAACTTAAATCCGATCCTATTTGTAAATTTACATAAATCTTTAAAAATGTAGCCTGACATGTGGCTGAGCGAATAACGCTCTCAACTGGCAGACGGAAGGTGCCGGGTTCAAACCCAGATCGCGTCCACCCACATAGCTATCCGGAGTTTTCATAGGTTTTCTCCGAAACTTCGAGCAAATACCACGGAGGGCACCCCCCTCCTTAGCTTATACCGCTCTTGGAGATAATCAGCTGTATTCCAAAAATCAGATCAAACCAAATCTTAAGAAACATAAATTCAATAAATTACAAAAACAGTAGAAATTTTCTTTTTTTTTTTATCATCTAAAATATTTTTTTTTCTTCGCTTAATATTATTGCAAGTGAAAACTTTATTTCATAGACTTTATTTTAATTTCTGATGCATTGAATATATATATATATATATATATATATATATATATATATATATATATATATATATATATATATATATATATATATAAAGTTATCACATTTACCACCACTCAAATATTATACATTGCTAAGTCCCGGCACAAGTATTATAAGCACAAATCCACGCATTTAGCATATTACACTATCACTTACACTGTCACACTATTATAATTCCATGAGAAAGTATCTACGTAATTTGCAAGTACCATTACGAACTGTATAATGAGTAGTTCAGAATTATTCAGCGTATCCCAACTGGTTTTGCAGATTATCATAATCAAAGTCATAACAGAAATCAAGAACGTCATTGGCGTCGCGTGTTCAATCGAAACCATCAAAGTGTTTTAAAATTGTTAAACATCAAATGCAGGTAGACTGTACATTTCTCACAATTTGGTAAATGCACACAAAGTCATTCACAATTATGAAAATGATGCGTGAAACTGGCATGGCATTTAACATACAAACTATTTGTTCAGAAATTAGAGTATTTTACAAATAAACAGAAAATGCTATTCCAGTGTTAAGTCAATGACTATAAAAATTACGTAATAAGATATATTTTTATCATATCATAAAATGCGTATACAAACTATCCGTCTTAATAAAGTATCGGTTAAAAGAATACTGCACTTAATGTAATCACTTTTTATGTACCAAACAGTAGTACAGTGTCAGTTTGGTCCCGGATAATTGAATGTCCCGTTTACTAAAATAATTTTTCATTGCAAATTTGTTGTTTTATTAGCCGGGCTCGACTATATTTAAAGCAATATGTGCACTGTGATCAAAGTATATCCAATTCTTATTATTAGAAATATTAATTCTTTTGTTATTAGAATTAATTATGATTAAAAATCATGCTGCAAATTTGGATCACGAGAACAGGTGATTTATACAATTTTGTCCAAAATTATTTTACGAACATTAAATAAACTAATGTAGCAACGCATTTTTTACAAATATACAAAAGAAAGACAGCCTTTATTCGTATATCTTCCTTTCTTCGTATTTATCCTTTTCTTCATATACATTTACTAAATGAGACTATTAATGTTTTCAATTTAATTTTACAGAAAATCAGATTAGATTAATATCCTCGTTGTGGAGGAATTTTCTGGAGACATATATTTTAAATAATTTGAACTATATTATTTTGAGCTGTTTTGAAAAAACAAAAACCCGCTTATGTTGATAATTTCCAATATAATCTTACTTTAATACAATTTTTAAGTATACATAAAAAAGTACAACTTAAATCCGATCCTATTTGTAAATTTACATAAATCTTTAAAAATGTAGCCTGACATGTGGCTGAGCGAATAACGCTCTCAACTGGCAGACGGAAGGTGCCGGGTTCAAACCCAGATCGCGTCCACCCACATAGCTATCCGGAGTTTTCATAGGTTTTCTCCGAAACTTCGAGCAAATACCACGGAGGGCACCCCCCTCCTTAGCTTATACCGCTCTTGGAGATAATCAGCTGTATTCCAAAAATCAGATCAAACCAAATCTTAAGAAACATAAATTCAATAAATTACAAAAACAGTAGAAATTTTCTTTTTTTTTTTATCATCTAAAATATTTTTTTTTCTTCGCTTAATATTATTGCAAGTGAAAACTTTATTTCATAGACTTTATTTTAATTTCTGATGCATTGAATATATATATATATATATATATATATATATATATATATATATATATATATATATATATATATATATATATATATATATAAAGTTATCACATTTACCACCACTCAAATATTATACATTGCTAAGTCCCGGCACAAGTATTATAAGCACAAATCCACGCATTTAGCATATTACACTATCACTTACACTGTCACACTATTATAATTCCATGAGAAAGTATCTACGTAATTTGCAAGTACCATTACGAACTGTATAATGAGTAGTTCAGAATTATTCAGCGTATCCCAACTGGTTTTGCAGATTATCATAATCAAAGTCATAACAGAAATCAAGAACGTCATTGGCGTCGCGTGTTCAATCGAAACCATCAAAGTGTTTTAAAATTGTTAAACATCAAATGCAGGTAGACTGTACATTTCTCACAATTTGGTAAATGCACACAAAGTCATTCACAATTATGAAAATGATGCGTGAAACTGGCATGGCATTTAACATACAAACTATTTGTTCAGAAATTAGAGTATTTTACAAATAAACAGAAAATGCTATTCCAGTGTTAAGTCAATGACTATAAAAATTACGTAATAAGATATATTTTTATCATATCATAAAATGCGTATACAAACTATCCGTCTTAATAAAGTATCGGTTAAAAGAATACTGCACTTAATGTAATCACTTTTTATGTACCAAACAGTAGTACAGTGTCAGTTTGGTCCCGGATAATTGAATGTCCCGTTTACTAAAATAATTTTTCATTGCAAATTTGTTGTTTTATTAGCCGGGCTCGACTATATTTAAAGCAATATGTGCACTGTGATCAAAGTATATCCAATTCTTATTATTAGAAATATTAATTCTTTTGTTATTAGAATTAATTATGATTAAAAATCATGCTGCAAATTTGGATCACGAGAACAGGTGATTTATACAATTTTGTCCAAAATTATTTTACGAACATTAAATAAACTAATGTAGCAACGCATTTTTTACAAATATACAAAAAGAAAGACAGCCTTTATTCGTATATCTTCCTTTCTTCGTATTTATCCTTTTCTTCATATACATTTACTAAATGAGACTATTAATGTTTTCAATTTAATTTTACAGAAAATCAGATTAGATTAATATCCTCGTTGTGGAGGAATTTTCTGGAGACATATTTTATAAATTAACCGAATTGTCAACATTTTTTTTTAATTTGAACTTTCCTTATAAATTTCAAAATGATAATGTAAAAGATAGGCAACCCCATGAGTTGTAAGACAGGAAACAATATTGCTTTCTGTATAAATACCGCAGTCCTTAACAGTCAGCAGTATAAATACTGCAGTCCTTGGAGTGGACATTATGAAGGTTTTCAATAGAAAACTTTTTATGAAACATTCGTTTGCATAATTTATTATTATTATTAGAATTAATTAATTGTCACATAATGTTTTACTACTGAGCCTCCTTGAAAGACCTAGTTTGTGACATGTAAAATCAGCTGGAAGTACAGGCCTCTTTACAGATAATAATACTATACATGTCACATAATATCGGGAAATAATTCAACTTCTCTACGAATTTATTAAAGTTAAGTAGTCATAATAAAAGATTTTATAAACGGAAAAGTATACAATTTTAAAAAATCTAAAATTCTTTCATATTTTACATACTAGTGTAGTATATATTAAAAGTGTATCAAAATCGATGCGTCATCCCTATTTTTCTTCCTAATCCGTTAAGTTGGCAGTATATAATTTATTCATGAGTGTGCCTTATTTTTCTGCCTTGTTCCGTAAAAACTGTTTTGGAATCGAAATCTACGTTAAAATCGTGTATTAAAACTATTTTACCATCATCAACAAGCATATACTATCTATACTTCGCCTTTATAAATACTGTTTGGAATGAGCATCATAATTCATGAGTGTGCCATGCTTGTCTTTCTTGTTCAATAAAACATTTTCAGAATTGAAACGTATATTAAAATCGTCTTCTAAAGCTGCCTAACATTCTTCGTCAGGCATAATTGTAGCTATATACTCCACTTTTGGAAATACAGTTTGGAAAGTGTATCATTAATCTATGAGTATACCGCATTTGTCTTCCTTGTTCCATAAAACACTTCATTTGAGGTAGAAAACTATGTAATAGCCTACTTAACTTATTTTAGTGTCTACGCCAGGCATATTCTAGCTATACTACTTTTCCTTTGTAATAATCTATAGGATTTGTTAGTCTCTCTCCAAATATGGAAGATATCACCTAGCTAGGTTCAGCTTGGAAGACTTAATTTTTGGTGCCAACTTGGCGATAAATCATCAAGAATTGCAAACCATGACGATTTTAACATTTTATAAGCCCCTCCCTGCCCGTGTTATTGCGTTATCTGGCAACCCTTACTAAAAAAATCTGATGTGTCCAACACATGACTTCCTTGCACGTCTATTAAATCAAAAATGTTTTTTACGCACTTCCTCTAAACTTATTTGTTTGAAAGATATAAAATATCAATAATAGTAAGATATAGCGATTTCTAGCCAAACATTTCGATATCGCCAAGCTGAGTTCAATTTGAAAGATTTCTTTCTGACACTTTATTTGGCGATATTTCACCAAAAGCCGACAAACTTGAAATAGTTTGCGAGATTTTGGGGATAGCCAAAGTAGTCATTGACCACAGACTTTCAATGAATTGAATGCATCCATACACCTTAATGTATTTTAAAGTCATTTGGCTCACCCTGTAAATAAATTCCCAGTCGATTGCTGTCAAAAAAGATATTGAAAACCGTTAGATATTATAATATAGTTCTAAATACAAAAGTTCAAAATTCTACGGGTTAAAGTTTTAGAGTTATACAAAATACGAAATAATTTTTGGCGCCAAATTTGGCGATATTTCGGCGAAACTCGTCAATGTCGACGACATTTGGCGAGATACCAGTGGTACCAGTGGTGTCATCATGGCGTAGAATTTTAGTATGAAGTATCATACAATTTAATCACTTTATATCTAACAATTTGTGCCCGTAAAATTTGTCGTGGCTCCTATGTCCACCGTGTTCAAAGGATACCTCTGTGGGGGGCTAATCGAGGTGCTAGGTCTCTCATCTGGAATTGGTACAAAATTAGGAGACCACTCATAGGAGGCAACGTTGGTCTGCTACTAGGCACCTCCATAAGGAAATCACCAACATCTCCGGCCCTCGTAGAGGTCAAGCCTACAAGTAGGCCGCTCAATCGGCCATTAGAAAGAAAAGCAAGAAAGATAAATCATGACAAAAGAATCAATTATAAAACACTTTCCAACACACTAGTGAGCACGCACACACATCCCCTATGCAAATAGCCCTTGCATAGTTTTGCCTTAATACAACACAACAGGAAATTGGTTAATTAGAGCGCGAGTAATGAATTTTCAAAATTCCCATTGAAGTCATCATACTTTAGTATTACCACATCAGTTTTTGTTTTTTGTTTTTATTGCCGCCAAACAATGAAACCTTCGCCAAGCTGAATTTATTTTTCAAAAGATTTTTTCTCACCATATTTGGTGATGTATCACAAAAGTTGCCAATATGGACGAACTTTTGAGGGAGCAAACGATTGTCATCTGACCATGAAGTAATATTACACAGTAGGATAGTATTGTGCTTTAAATGGATGCCTGTCTCTTAACTGCCATTGAACATAATGTATTGGAATAATTTTGAGTGCTTCTGAAGAAAAACTATTAATAATACAAACAGTATTTTCAATGGAGAGCTTTATTTTGTAATCATTAATAACATGTATAATGTAACCAAATATCTCTAAATTGTTTCATTCAAAAAGCTAAATAACTCTAAAATAGACTTTAAAAGAATGGCTGCCAATACAGCGTAGTAAGTTGGAAATGTTTTGAGCTCTCCTGTAGAAGAACTATAAACGCTACATACACCAATTTCAATAGGGTACATGGAACAGTACATAGAAATGACATATATATAAATTTAGTAGTAATTGGTGCATATTTATGGGAGCACGGACGAACAGACGGACTAACAGACAAACCGAAATCATAAGCATTTTTTTAGCCTTGGTAGAAAGTGTTAAAGATATGTAACAATTTCTAGTAAACAGATTTAAAATAAACTGCAGTATCGAAAAAGTTTCAGGTGTCCTCAAATGTGATGGGTATGCATTTTTTTTCAGTTATGAATAAAAATTACATTATTTATCTAAATATTATAGTATTCTTTTTTAAATCGTATAAGTTGGATATTATGTTATGAAAATTATAACTGTTGTAAGATATACAGCCTTTACAGAATTATAGGCTTTTGATGGATAAAAATTTGAATGAGCAGAACTACCATAAGTTTGCAATGATTGCCACGATATTTACGTGCTGTAACACATAAATTTTTATATTTACATAAATATTTATATTTTCTGATAAATATTTACATAATGTTTGCATAAATATATATTAATATACATAACTGATATAAATATTTACTTCAATATTTATATTTCCTGAGGCGTGCTTCCATTTAAATCGATATACAAAGTACACCCTACCAAAAAATTATACCAGTTTAAGTAAAATTTATGTCGATTTCACTAATAAAGAATTTTTAATAATAAAATGTGAAACATGCATATAAAATAATAATCTCTTTGTTTATTTCAATTCATATGGTCTTCTGAAAACTAATTGGTTATTCACAAAGCTAAAAAGAAAAGTCTTATTCGGAAAGGCTTATTCTCAAATACTTCTTTTGAGTGAGTGTACTTTGAGCTTACAGGAGTATAATTCCAATACTTTATGTCATCTACTAATCATTTAATGCACATTTTAAGTTCAGCTGCATTTCAAACTAAATAAAGTTACCTTACTTTATGAAAGCTTATCAAAGAAAGCTTTAATAAATTTTAATTATTTTAATAAAGTTTATCAAAGAAAACATCTCTTCGAAAACAATTATGTACATGCTGAATTTAAAATTATTTTCTTTAACTTCATATTATAAATTCCATGGTTATACCGTAAATTTCACATAGTTTAGCACACATGTATTACTCTAAGTCTGATTGATTTACTTTAAGGATGGCATTACACAAGAATTAGAGATTTCAAACTACCAGCACTTAGAAATTCACTGAACTATCATCTCAGAGCAAAAAGCACTAACAAGACCTAAGTGAAATTTTATCTCGTCTATCCTTCAGCTTCGCTAAAATATCATACAGAAAAGCCTGGCTTAATGTCGCTAACATCAGACTTCAAGTATACTGTTTGTTTTTTCTCTGGATAACAATCCCTCGAATTCGTCTTCCTTAACTAGTATATCGATGCGTTTTTCCATCAACTGTGGCTGATAGCATACGCTGCAGAATTCCAAATAGTTATTTTACGTGACATTTTGCATACAGAACTAGGAAGTTATTTCGACCATGTTGTAGCGTATTTTCTGGAATGTCTGAACTCTCCTTTTTTTATTTGTAAAACGTGATGGATATAAGTTAAACATTCCGTAAGCACGGCACGTGAAATCGAAGTCATGTAAATATAAATGGAATAAGAATTTCGTAAAATACTTTTAGCAGCTTTTAGAATTCCGCAGATTTCATAATTTCATTACTGGTTTTGACAGCCGAGTATTTATGAAGAATTATGTAGATTGTTCCAGACTTAATAAGTTGAATTTCGAATAATTCAGGACATTATATTATTTTACGTACAAAAATATTTTAACCGATATGAATAGAACTACACAAGAGCTGGAATATTTTAAACTAGTAAGAAACCATGAAGAAAATTTAGTGATCTACCACCCTTTTTTTGATAAATATTTGAGAAATTCAGCTCATTTTACAAGCATTAACTTGTGTACCCTGATATTACGTAAAGATATATCATACCATGAAAATCCCTAATAAAAAAATTAATTTACCACAGCTATGACAGATTTTGTAGCCAAACATTTTATTCATCAGTAATTAATTTTATTAAAGCGCGCAATAAAATATGTTCAGTATATCACACTAAACCATTGCGTCATTAAAATTTCCTGCAAATTTGGTAGAATTCTGACCAGTACTTTTCGCGGTAGACAGTTCTGAATAAGGAAAAAATACGTATTTATGAACACCCTGTATATAGTATACTGATTGAAGTATTCGATTTTGACGGGTTAGTGTGTCTTGTCTTGCAGATTTTCAAACTGTGAATTTTCGTTTGCAATGCAGAAGTATAAAGAATAAGTGTAGCATACTGGCAAAGGAATATGAAACAAAGTAATTATTTCCCTATATCTTAAAATAATTACGATTTAGCACATTCGCAGCCAATTTCACGATGGTGTGTGGTAGTTACGAGTGTATGTTATACATTTCCTTTTCGATTTTGTGAATAACTAATTAATTTTTCGTAAAACACGCATATTGTAAGAAATATGTGTAATTTTTACTATTCACGGGATCAGTCATTAAATATCAAAAGCTATATTTTATATATAAAATTGTCTCAAGAAATTTGGCGTGTACTTTTATATAGTTTTGTGTGGCAGTGAACTTGTTAAAGAGTGATGAAACAAACTGCTGAAATTGAAAAGAAAATATCGGGGAAAATCTTTACAAAAAGGTTCTACATTTTTAACACTGAAAAGTTAATTTCATTACTTTTAGATTGTATGGGATACTTGAAAAAAAATTCGCTGCTTACATCAGGGATATCGAAATTGTGACGCAAGTGCCACTTTTCACTCATTGGATGACTTCAAGTGGCTCATTACGTCCTTGCAAAGACTATCAAAATATTTTTGCGCCCTTAAATACCCTTTTTCTTATAAATTAATCATTAGAAAAACAACAGCATGGCAAAGTATTTTTGTCATGATGTCAACATTGTGATCATAACAAAACATTTCTATTGCAGCAAATAATATATTTTTAATGGTGAAAGTACCTAGATTCACATGTCACGTCTATGTAGAAGAGAAATTAAATATTAAAGATCGTGCTTCTAATTAACGACTTTGTTATATACGTTAATATCGTCTATATTTTGTACTCAGTTATTCCAGATTATCCAGTAACGTACCATCTCTTTTGAATTATACCACCTCCCTTTTCGTTTCCTTGTCTATACGTTTATTTAGCATTAGATCCCATTAGTTAATGTCAGGGAGCTGCCACAGCTTACTTTTGTTGTATTTCCTTACTGATAAAGGAATCGCTGACTGCCTTGAATGAAAGACTGCTACACAGCAAGGATGAAGAGTTAGAGCTTCTGTTTGATTTTCATTGTAAGATATTGGCAGCAATTTCAAGTACCAACAAAATTCTACACCCAATATTGTTTTCATCTGTTACCATCACACTTCTTTCAGTGTTTCAGAATATTTATCGTGTGCTCTTTACTTATTACTTTAGGTGCTCAAAAACCATCACAATCCTGATTATCACATTCGTTTACTTTCTTCAGTTCGTATGCTTGTGTGTGTTTGGTTCCTTTGTTATAAATTCGGCTGCAGATGTCAAAGCCACGGCTCAGAAATCATCCGTTAAATTTTTCCAGTTAAGAAGCTGGCAAATCGTCACCGCTATGAAGGAAGGTTTTGAAGGATTTAAGCTTCTGGGTTTCATCACTATTGAACAACAATTTATTTTTTCGGCACTCGGAACCCTTCTCACTTAAGGTATTCTCTTTGCAACATTCAGCACAAGTATAAGCTCAAGCACAAGATGACTTACTTTACGAAGTACAGACTGTCCAAAATTAAAGTTTTCGTTTCCAGATAGGTGTACATGAGTACAGAATGCTATCAACTTCTCAATAAACCTTGATCAGATAATAGAAAACATATTTCAGTAGGAAAAAAAGCTCAAAAATAAATTCAGCACGAGATGGCGTGTCACATTGCTGTAGTTGCTGATATGCAAATTCTTCCTCTTCGCAGAGATATTAATCTACTGCTTCACAACTTCTTAATTGTTCTCCTCGCTTGAAATTTTTTTTACGCAGCAAGATCGTGCTTTATTCTTGAAGCTCTTTTGCCAAAATGTCAATTTTGTAAATGCGACTTAGTGTGTCAGATCTGTCAGAGTCACAAGGTTTCGTTCCGACGTCCAAGAGAAGAAGAAACCAGGTAAATGCAAATGTACGCCCAAGAGATGGCGTGGCTGTATATAAGGACGTTTAAACTTCCTGTGTTGTTCGGTTCAGTGCAACAGAACGGTTGCCGTTGTGTACCTGTATATTGTTCATTAAAATATGTTCTTTTCAGTTTAAAGCAGTTGACTGGTGTCGCTTTATTTAACAACCACTGTGTCAAGTGGTTATGGGCCCAGGTGCCCTGTTAACTGTAAAAGATTTAATTTAAAAGAATTTAAAGGTGAAAAGCTTACAGAATGGCGGATATAACGTCGGACTATTTTAAGCTCCCGTTCCTAAAGTTTGACGGGACGAATTATCGGCGATGGTCATCGAATATGCGTGCAGCGTTAATGGGAGTTGGAGCCTGGCGGATTGTCACCGGTGAAATTTCTGCAGCTGACGACGGAGAAAGATCTACAGGTCTCACTGACGGAAAGGATGGAAGTTCAAGCACCGGTATCGACAGCAAGGAGCGCGACCTTTACTTACGTCTCAACGAGAAGGGTTTTGCTCTCATTTACGGCAGTTTAGAAGAAAGTTATCAACTTCTACTGGATGATGTAAGTTCCTCTAAAATTGCCTGGAAGATCATGAAGGACAATTTCGATATGGACAGTCGTGCTAAACTAGTAAGACTTTTAGATGAATTTTTTTGCATAAAGTTTGATTCAGATAATGAAACTATTGGTATGTTTATTGAAAGAGTAAAGCAAGCAGCGTCCAGATGTAAAGAAAGTAAACATAAGTTAGACGATTTGTATATAAGTTTTCAATTAATTAGAAATTTACCAGATGAATATAATGGTGTTGTTCAGAATTTGTATACTGTAAAAGATGAGGAATTTACTGTCGAAAAAATTACAGAAGCATTACTTTTAGAGAACAGTCGTTTAAGTTTAACGCAATACGATAAAGTGAAAAGTGAAAATATGAATGTACTTTTAACTAAGCGGAATAAGTATGACGATAGTCGTAAATTACAAAATTTGGTAGGGAAACGGAATTCCGCTAAAATTGGCCCTTGTTTTTCCTGCCACGAATTCGGACATTTAAAATTCAATTGTAAAGTAAAACCTAAGTTTCGTAAACAAGATCAAAAATTTAAAGATGGGTCGTGCAATATAACTGAAGCACATTTCGGGAATAATGTTGGTATTGCATCAAATATTGCTACTCCCTCCCCTTCTTCATTTAATTCACCATTCACTTTTACTTTAGATACAGGTGCAACAAATCATTTTACAAACGACCGAGCACATTTAATGAACTTTAAAGTAATAGAAAATCAAAGTTTATCTGTAGCTATTCGGAATGGAAGCGCGCCTATTAAAGGAATAGGGAATATGAAGTTTAAGGTAAATTGCGATGGTCAGTTCAATGTCGTAACTTTATATAATGTACTTTATGCTCCTGATTTAAAAAGAAATCTCCTTTTCAGGAATAAGGCTTGATAAGTGCGGTTACAAAACTATTTGCGGTAGAGGTAGAGCCGATGTATTCTTTCCTGATGGGATTAAGTGGATTTCATTTAAATTATCTGATCAATTTTATGAAGTAAATGTGATTTGGGATAGCGAATTAGAAAAAGTAATTAAGTGTGATGAAAAAGTCGAAGTGGAAAATGTTAGCGTAAGCCAAACATCTCACGATGAAATTTGGACATGGCATCGTAGATTAGCACATTGTAATTTTAAAAAGCTATCATATATGTCTAGACATGGAGCCGTACGGGATTTACCGAAAATTCCCCCTTCTAAAGAAATTTGCAATATTTGTCAGGAAGCTAAATCAAAGCGGGCATCTTTTCCTGAATTGGAAAGAACGCGAATAGACTGTCAATTACAACGAGTACATATGGATGTATGGGGACCTTTTACCCTGTTAAAACCAAAAATGGATTTAAATATTTTGTTTCCATGATTGATGAGTACTCCGGTAGAGTTTGGATTTATCCTCTGAAACAAAAATCGGATGTATTTCAAAAGTTTAAATTATTTTTAACGATCGCTGAAAAGCAAACGGAAAGGGAGTTGAAAAGTATTAGAACAGATAATGGTTTAGAGTTTTGTCATGATAATTTTACGCAATTCTTAATGTCTCGCGAAATAAAACATGAGAGGACTGTTATATATACACCAGAAATGGGTGGTATAGCTGAGCGATTTAATGGTTATGCATTTGATGCAGTAAGGGCATTACTATTAGAATCAAAACTCGAGAAAACATTTTGGCTTGAAGCCTTGTTTACCTACATTCATGTTAGAAATCGTTCCCTTTAGGGAAGAAATATAAAAGTCCCTTAGACCTTTGGTATGGCTCAAAACCCTCGGTGAAACATTTACGAGTATTTGGCTGTTTAGCATACGCACATTTACCGAAGCAAAAGCGTGATAAACTGTCTGCAAGATCAATCCCGGGTATTATGATAGGGTATGCAATTAACACAAGAGGTTTTAGAATCTACATTCCCTCCACTCAAAAGGTAATTGAAACGGTTCATGTAAAATTCGATGAAACGAAGATGGCTATGGATGTTTTGGGAGAATTAAATAACGCACCTACACAAATTGAAACATTCCCTCATGAAAAGAATTTAACAATAGCAATTCCAATAATAGATCCAGAAAATACGTTAAATTTTAATTCAAAAGAGCGTGAGTTAGACGAACCTCTTGACTGGAATCGTGAAATTAAAACAAATAAATGGGGACGTACATATGTTTATTACTACCCAAAATTTCCATACAAGTCAATTCGTCTTAGAAGTTTAAATGATGTTAAAAAATATTGTTCAGAAAACGGAGTTGTATTTAAACCTGAAAATTTTAACTTTTCTAGTAAGCCCTCCCCTCAAGAAAAAGAAGAGGAGGGAGATCAAAATGATAGTGACACTATGGATTCATTTTCAGAAACCGAAATAAATTTAGTTGAAGTTAAAATTCCATGCAATTACGAAGAATCTCAACAATTGCCCGAGAAACAAAAATGGTTTGAGGCAATGCAAAATGAATTAAAAACTTTACAAGATAGAGATGCTTATAGCATAGTTCTCAAACCAAGTGGAATTAAAGTATTGGGAAGTAAATGGGTATATACGTTGAAAAAAGATTTTGAGGGAAAAATTAAACGTTTCAAAGCCCGTTTAGTAGCTCAGGGATATCGGCAGATTGAAGGTATTGATTATAAAGAAGTATTTTCTCCCGTTGTAAATTTTACCTTAGTAAGGTTATTTATGTCAATTCTTGTTCGAAAAGGATGGATTTCACGACATTTAGATATAAAGAATGCATATTTATATAGTACATTAAATGAAGAGGTGTATATAAATCAACCACCAGGTTTTCAAAATAAAATGTTTCCTAATCATGTATTTAAATTGAAAAAGGCTTTATATGGCCTGCATCAGTCTGGTAAAGAATGGTTCATAAAACTAGACAAAACTTTCCTGGAATTAGGATTTCAAAAGTTAGAAAATTGTAACAGTGTGTATCAATTTAAACGGATTGTTCTTTTACTTGTATATGTTGATGATTTTGCTGTATTTGCTAAAAATGAGGACATTATGCAAAAAGTATTTGAGTTGATTAAATTAAAGTTTGAATTTAAAAATTTAGGTATAATTTCAATATTTTTGAGTGTTCAGTTTGAATATCTTAATGATTTAATTATGCACCAGAAAACCTATATATCAAAATTGAAAGAAACCTATCCGGACATTCCAGATAATAAAGCTAAAGTACCTATGAGTTCTGGGGTAGTTATTAAAAAGTCCGGAGAAGATGAGGGTATTTCTGAAAATCCGTATAGAAATTTAATCGGATCCCTCCTCTTTTTGGCAAGTAGGACAAGACCAGATATAAGTTTTCCAGTTATTTTACTGCCCCAATATTCTAGTAAACCAACAGAGACTCACTGGAGATTATTGTGTCTACTTCAATATGTAATAGGAACTATCGATTAGTGTATAAATTTAAGTAAATGTACAAATTATGATATAATTGCATTTTCCGATGCTAGTTGGGCATCCGATAGGGATGATAGAAAATCAATAAGTGGTTACATTGTTTTAATTGGAAATGTTCCAATCTCATGGAAAACGTGTAAACAAAAATGTGTCGCACTTTCCAGCATGGAAGCTGAAATTATTGCCCTTTCGGAGACTGTAAAAGAAATTATTTGGTTGACTAAAATACTCGAAAGTTGTTCAAATTTAAATTTACCTCAGTCTTTACCGAAAGTTTATTGCGATAATCAAAGTGCCATACATTTTTCTAAAAAATTGTAATGATAGTCAAAGAACTAAACATATTGATACAAGGTATTTTTATATAAAGGAGATGTTGGAAATGAAAAAATTTAATTTATTGTATGTATCTGGTAATCAAAATTTACCAGACATATTGACAAAAGCTTTGCCATATGAAAAGTTTAATTTTTATTGTAATTGAATGATGGATTCAAGTTTCTTCAACCGTCGGTACGATGGGACCGGATTGTCAGAGTCACAAGGTTTCGTTCCGACGTCCAAGAGAAGAAGAAACCAGTTAAATGCAAATGTACGCCCGAGAGATGGCGTGGCTGCATATAAGGACGTTTAAACTTCATGTATTGTTCGGTTCAGTGCAACAGAACGGTTGCCGTTGTGTACCTGTATATTGTTCATTAAAATATGTTATTTTCAGTTTAAAGCAGTTGACTGGTGTCGCTTTATTTAACAACCACTGCGTCAAGATCTTAAAAGGAAATCAAAAAAGTTCCCTCACAGGCATAGAGCAACGAAATAGTATTTCGTAGAGTTTTCGGAAAATGTATAACACCGTAATTACTCGTGTATTAGCGCGCACGCGTGTATAACGCGCACCTCGTACATCACAAGAAAATATGGCGATTTTTTTTTTACCTCGTATAAAACGCGCACCATAAATTTGACATGAGAGTGCCTTTGAATGTAACTGAAATTTTCGATTAAATAGATGGAACTGAAGACGATACGAGTTAAATGGTCATTGACTGTGACAGTGATAACGAGGACTTCGATAACACAAGTAGCGGCAGTGAAAATTGCTAGCAAGCATTAAAGAATAATGTTACTAGCTATTTAGTATAAAAAATTGTAACGAGTGAAATAGAGATGCTAAAGCATTTTTATTGAGAAAGATTTTCTAGTTTTATTATCTAATCTGAATAAGTTTCTTGATTTGGTTGCATGAAGTAGAAAAAAATTACTCCGTGCATAGCGCGTCCACGGAGTTTTTTCCTTAAATTTTTGCAAAAAAACAAAAACAAATGTGCGCGTTATACTCAATAAATACGGTATATATCATTATTTTGTGCTCGACCTGTATATAGTATTTTTTCGCTATTTTTAGCGATAAATTGATTCCAAATACAAGTATTTTCCCTAAAAAGCTCGGTCAAGGAATGAATTAAGCTCGTATCTCAAGGTAACACTGTGTATGTCTATTTATAATAGTTTTTGAACAACGCACATTTATTCTCATTTTTCTGCTCGCCCTGTAAATAAGCAGTAAAACAACAAAATACTCCCTATGGTGGCTTAACCATAATCATTTACACTAGGATTCAAATGTTTATAAATTCAATCGCAGACAAGCTGGAGCAATCGAATTCAATAAGTTTCAGCGATGGCTAATGATTCGCATTTACTTGAAGGCCAATGAAATGCACTACAATTCACTGTACATATTCCCAAGGATCTTCGTAAATCGTTTACGAAATATTTGAACCAGCCTTTGGTCGTAAGTGTTATTGATAGTATACGTTGTGCTTTAATGGGCACCACAGATTTCAAATAAAGGGAAATAAGGCTTTGACCGAATCAGGGGAGTGCTGTAGATTCTGTTGCAATTTATTTCAGTTTGCTACCTGGGGTATTTGCATAATCTGCGATATAAGCTCGGAATGTAACTATTTATATGCTACTTACACAAAATCGATTATAGAACGAAATATTATTTAAATGCTTTGCTGAAAAAGAAAAAAAAATGTCTTTTGAATGGCAGAGATTTTCACTTGATGGATAACGTACTATCAAACTCAAAACAGTTTAACGGTTTGTATAACGAAGTATTTAATAAAAGCTTGTGAAAAAAGAAAAAAAATTGAATGCACGAGGTTTTCAAATAATGCATATGTACTCTCGCGGTCAAAACAGTGTTAAGTATTCATATCTCAGGTTTCATTTTTTTTAAGGTAGTCTCTTTTATTGAAACTACGTCGTGATTTATTAACGTACAATTACTTGCGCTGCTTAAATCATTTTTTTGAAACAAGATTTACAATTTAACTACTCTGCAAGCCAGCCTTTTTTCTTACGCAAAACTAAAACATATAACTTGCTGTAATAAATCCTCATCGTTTTCCCTAAAACAATTAATCCTGCTATGCTTTCACAGTCCCGCAGTGGTTTGGGCGCTAAACTCCGTTCCCATAAAAACACGGCAAGTGAGGCAGCATCCGGCTTGGCCAGTGCTTGGGAGGGTGAACTCCTCTCTCGGTTCGACTGCTGTGGGACTGTGTACGCAAATAGGAGCTGGTACACGTAAAATCCGTCGTGGCTCCAATGTCCTCCAGGTTTAACGCTACCTCTGGGCGTGCCGATTTGAGGGGGTGTGTCCCTCCTCTGGAATTGGTTCAAAAATAAGGGATCCCGAGCTAAGTCGGACTTCCTCCCATTGTGGGTCGTTAAAATGGAAGCCACCCCTTCTGCCCTTCGCCGTCCTTTATATGGATTGCCAGAGGGCATCAGCAGCACCAACAGGTTTTCACATGTAGACTTTATTTTGATTAAAAATGAGAATTCAATATTATTCAATAATTTTTATGAATGGCATTTCTGTCCAGTGCTTAAGAATCAAGAACCTAAATCATTTTATGCTTTCGAAAAGTGACAAGTATGACAACTATGATGCTTATTGTGTTTCATTTTAATTCGAATTTCGAAATTTAAATTAGCTGACTGATATCTCTGAATTTTTCCTTTTTTTTTTTTTTTTTTTTTTTTTTTAATACCCATCACGTGCTTGCTCCAATTAATGATAAAGTCAACCTGAGGCCTGATAAAGTCAACCTTCTCTAGTTATTGAGTCATCGGAAGTCAGTTTTGATTTAGCCATATAATTTGCAAAGAGGTTTTTTTTTCCTCTCTCGACTGTCATGGAGGAAAGTAATCCTACGTTAAAATAAAAAAATAGTTGTTTTTTAATTATTTAGATAAGAATAAATTTCTACGAATCTTTGATTAATTGTGCATATCAATGCTTGGCATACACAAACTAGCACACGTGCCACGTTACATTTAAAAGTAGGTGCTTAAAAGTAATATATATTTTTCTTAAATATTCAATCATATCCATGATGTATCATTCAGTTCTTTGTATAATGTTTTTAAAATGCTCTGTATTTTTTAAGACCTCTACCACTTACCTCTAGGGAAACACTATTCACATTTCATACCATGAAAACAACCTTAGATAAAAAATCTGATGTGTACAACACATGACTTCCTAGCACGTCTATTAAATCAAAAATATTTTCGACGCACTTCATCTAAACTTATTTGTTTGAAAGAGATAAAATATCAGTAATAGTAAGGTTTAGCGATTTCTAGCCAAATATTTCGATATCGCCAAGCTGAGTTCAGTTTGAAAGATTTCCTTCTGACACTTTATTTGGCGATATTTCACCAAAAGTCGACAAGCATGAGATAGTTTGCGAGATTTTGGGGATAGCCAAAGTAGTCATTTACCACAGACTTTCAATGAATTGAATGCATCCATACACCTCAATGTATTTAAAGTCATTTGGCTCACCCTGTAAATAAATTCCCAGTCGATTGCTGTCAAAAAACATATTGAAAACAGATACTACAATAGTTCTAAATACAAAAGCTCAAAATTCTACTGGTTAACGTTTTAGAGTTATACAAAATACGAAATAATTTTTGACGCCAAATTTGGCGATATTTCGGCGAGACTCGTCAATGTCGACGACATATGGGGAGATTTTAAGCATGGACCAAACAATGACAGATTATCGCCAAATTTGGCGATATTTTGGCAAAACTCGCCAAGGTCGACGACAGACGGCCAGATTTGAGGCATGTACCAAACAGTGATTGTCTACAGTTGTATTATATTGAAGATGTCCATAGACATTAAAGTACTGAAATTCTTTTCGGTGGTCCTGTAAATAAACTCTCCAGTAGATTGGAACCAAAAATCGAGATGCACAACTAGATGTTACAACAATCTTATATATGAAATTTCAACATTCTACAACTAATAGTTTTTGAGATTTGAGAGTTAAATACATACACACGTACACCAAAAGTCGCCAAGCTTGGCGACTTTTAGCGTAGTTCTTGAGGGAGGCACGTGACCGTGGTTGGACCATTACCTAACTTATGTGGTAGGACGGTATCGTGCTTAAAATGGATGAATGCCCCTAAAATTGCCATTGACCATAATGTATTGGAAATCTTTTGAGTGTTCCTGTAGCAGAACTATAAAATATAAAGACACTTTTTTTTAATGGAGAAACTCATTTTCTAACTCTTAACAGCATATATCACATCTGAGTCGTTTGAAATAGCCCAATATCACTAAAATACGCTTTAATGAATTTCGGCTCATAGAGCGTAATATAGAATCTTTTGAGCCGCCCTGTAGATAAAATATGCAATCGAATAGAACCAAAAGGGGAGCGGCACAAGTAAATGTTACTACTATCCTAAATATAAGGTTTCGACATTCTACGCTTAATAGTTTTTGAGATATGCGAGTTTAATGAATTTCGGCCTATAGAGCGTAATGTATTTCGAATCTTTTGGACTGCCATGTAGATAAACTATCCAGTCGAATAGAACCGAAAGGGGAGGTGCACAACTAGATGTTACAACAATCCAAAATATGAAGCTTCAACATTCTACGCGTAATAGTTTTTGAGATATGCGAGTTTAATGAATTTCGGCCCATAGAGCGTAATGTATTTCGAATCTTTTGGGCGGCCTTGTACATAAACTATCCACTCGATTGCGACCAAAAGGAGAGGTGCACAACTTGATCATAGAAAAATCCTAAATATCAAATTTCAACATTCTACGACTAATAGTTTTAGAGATATGCGAGTTACAAACATGCATACGTACAGACGGCACGGAAAAACTGACCAAAATAGACTCGCCGCTGGTCAAAATGAGTTGCAGACGCGTTTATAGGATCGTGCATGCTAGCTTACGATGAGATGCATCGAAAAAATTCTTAAAATTACACTGGTCTACAAGGTTTTTTGCACAAGAACTCTGAATAGTGAATCTAGTACATTTTTTCATCCTGTATTCAGATATGTAGTCATAATTTTCCCATCAGGCATAGTTTTTCTGTAAAAGCTACTTTTCAAAATCTGATTTTAGCGTTTTCGTTGACCTGTCATAGGAACCGTTACCTCATACGTAGCGATTTTACCCAAGCTGTATTTAAGGAAATTATTTGTAATATCATGCTGAAGCTTCGTAAAACAATACTGTGCAGGTTCGGTCATGCTCAGACCTATTAATCTGGCATTGTGATGTGTCAGTATTGAGCTGACTCAAATTCAAAATGATTTAGATGAAAATTAAAATGATCCTACATATGAAGCCAGTAGCTGTTCATCAGAACCATACATTCCCAATCAGCAAGATCTGAATGATCTGATTCGGGATTCAAATCTGTCAAAACAGCAAGCTGAAGTATTAACTTCCAGACTCGAAGGGTGGAATCTACTCCAAAAAAGTGTAAGAATACGTAGCTATCGTAGCCGCCATAGTGTTTTCAAAGACTGCTTCTCTGAAGAAAATTGTATTGTGTTTTGTAATGATACTTGTTCAGTTATGGAAACTCTTGGGCATCAACCCCTGGCCAGATGAGTGCCGATTGTTCATAGACTCCTCTAAAGTTAGTTTGAAGGCTGTGCTGCTACATATTGGCAATGAACTTCCATTCAATACCTGTAGCGCATGCCACTGATATGAAAATATGAAACTAGTTTTAAAAAGAATAAAATATGAAAAATATGAATGGAATATCTGTGGTGATTTAAAGGTCATTGCTTTATTGTTTGGTTTGCAACTTGAGTTCACCAAATTTTGCTGTTTTTTGTACGAATGTTACAGCACAGGTAAGAAGTCTCACTTAGAAAATCATGACCCAAACGTGAATCTCTTATACCTGGCCAATTATGAACTCATGGAAGTTATGGGTCATTTGGATCACAGACTAAATATTCTATTCTACCCTTGATATTCTCAGTACAAAAAACTTTAAGAGAGATGGGAACAATATTTTCCTTGAAAATAATATTAATTTCTTTTAATTCTCGCGAGCGAAATTAATGAAAGGCGAAAGTTCGGAACCTACAAATAGCGTTTTTCAATTTGCAGAAAGTCCCTTAAAAACGCGCAAAATGAACGCGCAAAAGTCAAAATATGGGGTTGCCATTGAGAAAAACGAAGTTGATGCAGAATTAAATATGAAGACGGCCCCTTATGCAAATTAAATTAATAGTAAATTAAAGTACTCGTTATTTGCAAACGAATGGTATATATAACTTTGCTGTACGACGAACAACGGCGAAATAAACAGCAAGTGGAACTTTTTTTTCCGCAGCTGTACATGTTCGGAAAGTAAAAATAATCATTTTGCTTCACTTCACCGCCAGCAACAATGAATTGCCAAAATGGAATGTTTATCTAGAACAGGGATGACCAAAATTTTACATTTAATGCACCAATTTTAATCTCAGACGACATCAGATGCGCCATCTAACACAAGCATCTTTTTTACTTCCCTACATTTACGGTTAGAGCACGAAAAATATGAGTACAGGCAGGCTTTAGTTTAGTTGGTGAAAATTAGAAACATGTGAACATTAAAATTCTTGTTCTGATGAAGAGGATTCTGGACTTAATTTTGCTGATATTTGGTAGGGGATCAGAGATGGCTCGTTTTTTCATGTCAGCAAAGTGTTTTGTTGAGTATGAATACTTCTTTTAGAAGTAGCATCATAAATTATTAGAATTAAAATAGTTCCTATAGCGAAATTTTTTCGGAAGTCTCCAATCTGTCTTAAAACAGAAAGTGGGCACAAGCATGAAATGCGCCACTTGAAATCATCCAGCATGGCGAGTTTTGGCGAGTTGTTCAAAAATAAGAAATAAAAAAATTCTACATTAAGAAAAATGGATCTCTCTAATTTTCGAAAATAGACATTTTAAAAATTTTAAATGCGTCCCTCTTACAAAAAAAATCTCAATAAGTCAAATCTGCCCCATATGCTAATGAGGTGTCGTAGAAACTATCAATATTTTATCACGAAACGTCTCATACATGTCTTTACTATGCAAAAAATAATTAAATTTTTCATTTTGTTGCATCAAAATCAGTTAACTAGAACGTGAGACAGGGAGTTTTGTATTTCCCCATTTCTTAACACATGGTTTTCTCGAATTCTCGAGAAATATTGGTGCTAGAGCTGAGCTGACTTCACTTTATGAACCATCCGCAAGATAACAAAATTTCTATGATTCGTATCTTCCCGAAATTTTGTATAGTTATAACTGGTAAAAGAATGAATTTATATTAAGAATTTTGAAATTGTATTTGAAATTGAAATAAATTGTACTTTACCCTTATATTTCTGTTAAAAATTTCAAAAGTTTTTCTCTCTCACTTTTAATATTAATTCATTCTATAGATACTGATACCAGTTATAACTATACAAAATTTCGTGAAGATACAAATCATAGAAATTTTGTTATCTTGCGGATAGTTCATAATGTGAAGTCAGCTTAGCTCTAGCACCAATATTTCTCGAGAATTCGAGAAAACCACGTGTTAAGAAATGGGGAAATACAAAACTCCCTGTCTCACATTCTAGTTAACTGATTTTGATGCAACAAAATGAAAAATTTAATTATTTTTTGCATAGTAAAGACATGTATGAGACGTTTCATGATAAAATATTGATAGTTTCTACGACGCCTCATTAGCGTATGGGGCAGATTTGACTTATTGAGATTTTTTTTTTGTAAGAGGGACGCTTTTAAAATGTCTATTTTCGAAAATTAGAGAGATCCATTTTTCTTAATGTAGAATTTTTTAATTTCTTATTTTTGAACATTTTCATCAATACATTTTTCATTAGAGAAAAATGGTCAAAGGATAAAAGCGTGTTACCATCATTTAGGGACACACTGTATACGGCCCTTTACAAAAAAAAAAAAAAAAATGCCATAAGTGGAAGCTACATTACATATAAACAATTTTTCTAATTGAAAGTAGTTTCAGTCATCCATGTCTTAAGAAATAATAGCTGTTACATCTACTTTGATTGACCTTGCATATTTTATTATTAAATTTTATTATAGAATGTTAGAATCGAACATTTCAAAATTCAATTATCCAATGAACACTCTTTCCATTAAAGGCCATTTAGAAGATAAATAACATATTGTGCACGCATCCCCGTTCCAAACAAACAAGCAAAAACAAAACAATGCACTATGGAAACAATCTAGGGAAAACATTCCGCTGTTACATTGTTTAAGTAAACACAGTCTTTGTGATTGACAGATAACGTTGCAGTGGAATTACCGGCTCCGGTACGCAACGCTGAGGAATGCGTGGCAAAAGTTAAAAGATTCACTAATGTGGAAATTAAGGGGATCTTCGAGAATTCCATACCATGGCAATGGAAGGATAAGCTTTAAGAGTAAAAATAACCTGGGAAACATCGATGAGATGAAGAACATTATATACTTGGAAAATTTTCTCCTGTTAGAGTATGTTCCAAGAAGTTTGGTGTATGTGAGATTTTAAGCTGAGATAGACGTATTTATTTCAAACATGCGGGCATTCAATTTTATTTAATATTGTCTGGGTTACCCTTTCTTCGCACGGAGGGAAATTAGCATTTTTCTATTAAGTAGTTAAGTATAAAATTGCCGAATCTAGTATCCAACTATTATTTCCCTGAATATTACCCACTGTTGACTTTTTATCCTAGGTGTTTCCATGGAAATGTGAATAGTGTTTTCCTACAGGTAACTGAAAACATCTTACTAATGGATGGTATTTTAAAAGCATTATGCAAAAAACTGAATGATGAAAATAAACACTCAAAAAAACTGGTGTTAAAAGATAAAATAAATAAAAACTTTGTGAAAAAAACACACATAAAAGGTTACTTCAAGGCGTAACGATCGTTTCGACCGAAAATTCGTTCGGTCTTCGTCAGACAAACCTTTCCGTCAAACAGAGCAGAGGGAAGTTTTTATTTATTTTAACTGAATGATATATCATGGATATGATTGAATATTTAAGAAAATATATATTACTTCCGAGTACCTACTTTTTAATGTAACCTGGCACGTGTGCTAGTTTGTGTGTGTGAAGCATTGATATGCACAATAAATCAAGAATGTGTAGAAATTTATTCTTTTCTAAATGTACCATAGAAATAACTATTTTTACTTCCTTGTACGTAGTATAAGGAAGTAATGTGATCCCGAAAAATTTCGGGGGCCAAATTTCGACGAAAACAACGGCTTTGACTACCTCTAAATATAACACTGGTCTACAAAAATGAACTTTTTTTCTTTCACAAGAGTTAAAACAACAGATTCTAAAAGTATTTTTCGTGCGGAATTCAAATATCATTTCAGTTTTTTTCCCATCGTGCAAGAGTTTTGTGTGATATTCATTTGAATTTTTTTATAATACAGTGAAATCCTTCTACCAAACATTGTAACCAATGAGTTCATAACTTCCTTGGTTCGTACACATGATTTAAGGGGAAAATGCAAAATGACTGCTCACGATATTGAAAATCTTTGTAATTTTGAAATTGCTATTGAGTATTTCCGTTGATGGTTCTTTTAGACAGGTGAAATGTTGGCAGTAGTTAGAGGCTGCCTCAGCTCTTCTGACTACAAGCTCGAATATTAATCAGCTGTGGTCGAACTTGAAGAATGATTTCCTGATAGAAAATTTATTTGTTTGAATTTCATGTAAAAAACGCAATTACTTTTTTGCCGACCCAATATTATCACTGTGTTTGTTATTTCACTTTCTTCATTTAATACTATCGTCTGCAATGTGCAATATTCTTAAGACTTTTGGCAGTATTTTTATTTATAGTTAGATGAAAATTTTTTTACCGAAAAACGTTATTTTGAATGTTTGATAAAGTGTGGGGAATTCCAAAGACCTAATGTTTCCGATATTAAAAAAGGTCACATTCATGCCTGGAAAGTTGAGGATGTTAGTTTTTCAGAAATAGGACGTTGTATTAGAAGACATACATCTACTGCATCTAATTCTATAGCTGGAAAATATTTTATTTGGGGGAATATGGTAGCGGACGCAACATTACACGCTTTATAGAATCCCCATCAAACTGTAAAAACCTCTAATTTATTTGCTTCAAAATTTGATATTTTTAATACTGGCATCGTTTACTGTGTTTTGCACAAAATAAACCTAATTTACATTTAATTTATGCAATTTTCAAAAAATTTTCACTTAATTTATATATGGTCCCTTAACTCATGGAAATAACACATTTTATTTAATATAAATTAAACTACTGAACGTGAAAATTTGAAATTTTGCACAGCCGTGTAATATTAATTTCTGCATCTTTTTTCTATCGAAATTTGGCTAGGTCGCTATTCGTAATTTTTTTGAATATTAATTTAATAATTCATAATTCATATTCATAATTTATTTAAAATCATAATAACACCCAAATAAATTATGTTTGGATTGTTTAGTTCTAATAGTACGAATAAAAATCAGCTTCTTACTACCAATATTATATGAGATATGAATTGAAGTATGAAAAAATATTTTAACATAGGGGGAGGGGAATTTTGGGTGCTCATAACTCACTCATTTTCTGTCCAAATTTATTGAAATTTGGTGTCCTGGTTTAAAATGAGCTACAGTTTTGAAATATGAAGTGAAATCTAGGGGTTGCTATTGAGAAAAAAAAAGTTGGTGCGAATTTTAATATGTAGATGGCCCCTTATGGAATTTTTATGCATAGCATATTAAAGTATGTGTCAATCGTAAACGATTGGTATCTGTAACTTTTCTGTGCGACGAACGACGGCCAAAAAATGTACAAGTGGGACTTTTTTTTTCCGCAGCTGTACCATGTAACGAAAGTAGTGTAATAATGAAAAAATTCGACTTCGAGATTTTGGTGCATTGACACGATTTGAGGTCTTCTGATTTCATTTATGCTATTTTTATGAGATGTATGTATGTGTGTGTGTGTGTGTGTGTGTGTGTGTGCGTGTGTGTTTGTATATCTGTGAGTGAACACGTTAGCTCCTAAACGGGGCATTCGATTGAGCTCAGATTGGGTATATATATGATATAAATCATCGTCGCAAGACCGGTATTGATTTTAGTGTGTATAGGATTTACAGTTTTTCTACAGGGCTGAGACTAAGATTTCTTTTACATTATGGTCTACGGAGGGAAATTCTTGTAACTGCGCTAGCGTTTAAACGGTCCATTCGATAGAGCTCAAATTGGGTATATATTATAAGCCACCATCGTAAGACCGGTATTGATTTTGATGTGTATAGGACTTATAGTTTTTCTACAGGGCTACGACAAAGATTTCTTTTACATTATGGCCTATGGGGGAAATTTTTGAAAGTGTACTGGCTTTTAGTTAAAAATATAAATAGTTTGTTTTTAAATTCTATTTTCCCTCGATATTTCAGATATTAATAGGTAGTATTTATACGTATTTAAAAGTTTTGTACTATAATTATTAAAAAGTATAGTCTAAGAGTTATAATTTAACTTTACATTTTCACTTATAGACATTCGTATAGCACATTCTAATTCGTATCTCAAGTTAAAATTTTGACTCAATGCTAGCTTGTATCACAGAGAAAAAAAACAAACCTCGTATGTTGGACATTTGTTTCTCAAGGTACCACTGTATTTTAAATTGTCTGGATCCATTGTGAGAAATGTTAATTTTAAGGCTATTTGAAAATATAAAATCTTTTTCACGGTTCTTGAATAAGGTCGAGGACAACAAAGAATTATTTTTTCTTTAATGTTTTATTCAAGGTGAAAATAAATATTTTAAGACAAAGTATTGAAAGCTTATTCATTGAGCTTGTAGAAATGGAAAAGTCCATATCGTTTTATATCACTGTTTGAACGTTTGAGGAAAGCACACCATAATAAGAGTCCATTTCATAAAATACTATTGCACATAGTGACACATACTAGTCGTGTTTCTTTTCTACATACATATTTCGCGCCCGTATTCACAAGAGCGAGTTTTTACCCAGACTATTCGTGGATCCATCAATCCGAACTGGAGGACAATCCGTTAATTGCTACGGGTCCCTTTCTCCCTTATTCAAAAGCCCGACCCCTACTATCCGCAGATACTAGAGATGAGACGAGCTCAGCCCGAGCCCGAAAGCCCGATCCCGAGCCCGGGCCCGAACCGGGCTCGGGCTCTGTAACTCACAATTGCGTTCGGGCCTACCGTTCGTGAAAAATTTATTGCTACTCTGCGATTTTACGTGTGAAATAGCATATAGTACTTACCTTGAAACCGACTGATTTTTATATATACAGATCGGGATATCTATTATATAGATGAAAATATAAATAGATACTTATATATATATATATATATATATGTATATATATATATATATATATATAAAATAGCGGCGCAGGTGCCTAGAAGGCGCGTGAAGCTCTTTGGGTATTTCAAAACGACGGCTTATATTGCTTAGTTAGTCATGAGATCGGACATTATTTCATAAACATAGATATAAAGAATTAGAAAGTGCATTAAAAATTTGCAACTATATAGTTGTCTGTAATTTGCACAAACGGCAAGATTTATTGTATTCTATCAAGGAATTACTTCTTTGAATTTTATTGATCTTTAGCAGAAATTTCGGGCTCGGGCTCCGACTTAAATAATATTGCTCGGGCTCGGATTAAAAGTCTTCGGGTTGGGGCGGGCTCGGGCTTCAAAAAATGAGCCCGAACTCATCTCTAGCAGATACTACCTGGCTTTGGTGGATAAAATGGATACAGCTCACTATGATTCGCCAGGGAGCACCACGTGCTTGGGGGTAGATTGCTACGGGAGGATGTTGGCGGCGCGCCAAAACCGGTCCGAATTCTCTGACAACTCTCTCTCCACTCCTGGTCGAGGTTGGGCTCAAGGAGCGATCAAGAGTACATTATTTGTGCACTTGAGAATAACAATTTTGTGCCAATTTGCCTATCCCCGGATGTTTCACAGATAATCGCAGTTTTTTAATAAGACCGTTAGAAAAATGAGTCGATTGAAAACAGGCGATTAACATTTAATGTTTAATTAAGGATTGAAGATTGAAATTTTTAGTTCGTAATCAACGCTATGATTAACGCTATCCTTAACAAGAATGCTCTACAACACACTGGTGTTAGAATGTAAAAGTTATAAAAACTATGTATCATAACGCACATAAAATGATATTAATAAACAATATGATCATTTCGAGTGGCACAAAACAAAAGGTAGTTCAAGCATTTGATCGAGTAGAGAGTTGAAAATTCTCTGAAAAGGTTGTGAAGTAGATAATTTGTGCTTCTGCATGAAGAGAAGGTTTGCATATCAGCTAACTATCATATTGTGAAAATCCATCTGATGCTGATTTTTAACTACTTTTTTTCCACTGAAATATCTCTTCCATGATACCATTAAGGTTACCAGAAAAGTTAGTAGCATTCTGACAAGTACTTATTGCTTTACACACTTTTTATAAGAAAACTTATCTGTGAAATGATGACAGACAAATACAGAAAATAAGTTCAACAATGCTGTTGCTTCAGATTTTGGCATTATTTTCGTCGCTCTATAGCGGTCATTGAACCTTTTTGAATTTCCTTTAAGATCTGATACATAAACTCGCAGGAACAGAATCGGTGTTAGGCCAAAAGTTTCCAGAACAGCACACGATCACTTTTTTTTTTTTTTTTTTTTTTTTTTTTTTTTACTGAGTATGAACTATTCTTAGATGAGTACAACAATTAAGAGGTTATTAAGCAGTTTTTTCACATGTATTCGTGGAGGGCAAATTTGCGTATCAGCAATTATAGTATTGTGACATGCCGTCTGATGCTGTATCTTTTTTTTTTTTTTTAAGCTACTTCTTTTTTCCACTGAAATACGTCTCCCATGATCTCATAAATCGTTCCAGCAAAGTTGGTAGCATTCTGACCAGTAGTTATCGTTGTACACCTCTTCGGATAAAAAAAAAAAAGTGTGTGCTTGTAATCTTTATGCACGATTGAAGTAAAACTTCTTTGACGTTTACGACACATATCACTGAAATGATTAAACTTTAAATTAAAATAAATATCATATTACAATTTAATTATATTTATTATTCATGTACTTTACAAAGATTATATAAACGTTATATTCATATTATTCATTGGAAATAGGTACTTGAATGTCATCGTAATTTTTTATGTATGAAATTATAGGTTTGTGGTAACTATAATGTGAAACATAAATTTTACTCTCTAAATTTGCTAATTTTCTTGAAAATACAGCATCTATCGTTGTACCGAAACTCGTTGTTGATTGAAGTCGAGAAGTATTCACGGTAACGGCTGAGATTCTTGAGAACGAAAATTAACATTAAAATCTCCAGTAAGAATCATCGGTAATTCATGATAATTACTTAGAATCCAGGAAGTGTCCATGTTGTAGTATTATTCTTTAACTGCTTTCTTATACCATTGTTCCGTCTGGAGGTTGGGTTTGAATGGGGGGAATGTCCATAGTCTAATACTATACTTTAACTGATTTTTTCCTCTGTTTGCTGGGTTCGAATGCAGATAGTGTAAATTTTTTTTGTATTTTTCTATCACAGTGTTCTTAAGCGTTCATTTCGTCTGCTGGTAGGTTTCGAATTATTATTTTGTATCCGTGTTTTTAAACTTCAGGTTCTGTCTATTGTTTGTGATTGATTGCAGCCAGGGTCCGTTTCTTTGTGCTTTTCCAAAACCATGTATATTATTCATCTAAAAATAAGGAATATCCAGAACCTCCTGTGAGGTTGGGATTACATGTAAAATATTGTGTTGGATGTACCTTCACAACGCTTATTGATATATAGATAAAGATTGATGTCTCAAAGATACGGCACTTGACTGTTTTTCTCGCCGTTTCATTCCTTAAGAGGTTCCGTGTACTTTTACAGAATGAAGTCGGCGAAAGCAGCAAAGCGGTTGAAAAGGTAGGTTTTTCAGGGGTTCTTCTTTTTCAGGGTCAGCGTGGAGTATATGACATATACGTCACTTCCTTTACTGAGCGTTACTTCAGTCACAAAAAAAAATCTGAGTTACTCCGTAGTTCCGCCTAAAGAAGTTTTACTTCAAAATTTTTTATTGTGAACACTGTATTTCATCATTCTTCGATAGCTCTTTTACTCGTGCTGAATGTTGCAAAGAGAATGCCATATGTGAGAAGGCTGCCGAGTGCCGAGAAAATAAATTGTTTTTCAATAGTAATGAATCCCAGAATCTTAAATCCTTCAATACCTTCCTTCATAGAATTGACGATTTGCCAACTTCTTGGCTGTAAAAACTTGACACATGATTTATGGGCTGTGTCTTTGACGTCTGCAGCTGAATTTATAACTAAGGAACCAAACACACACAAGCATACGAACTGAAGAAAGTAAACCAACGTGATAATCAGGGTTATGATGGTTATTGAACCGCCAGAAAGAGAAGTAAAAAGCACACGATAAATATTCTGAAACACTGAAAGAAGTGTGATGCTAACAGATGAAAACAAAATTGGGTGTAGAATTTTGTTGGTACTTAAAATTGTTACTGATATTTTACAATGATAACTAAACAGAAGTTCCAAATCTTCATCTTTGCAGTGCAGGAGTCTTTTATTCAATGCAGTCAACGATTCCTTTATCAAGAAGGAAACAGAACAAAAGTAAGCTGTGACAGCTCCCTGACATAAACTAATGTTATATAATGTTGTAGAAACGTATAGATAAGGAACTGAGAAAGGAGGTGGTATAAATCCAAAGAGACGGTAAGTTACAGGATAACTTCGAAAAATTAAGAACATAAGGCAGATGACGTCAATGTATATAACAAAGTCGTTAACTAGAAGCACGATCTTTAATTTAAAAGTGAATTTCTTTATTACCATAACATTTTCAATAAGATCGTTGCAAATTTTTGTCAGTCTTTGCATTATGTTGATAAGTTTTTTCCTCCTTCTGTAAATCGATACCCGGCACACACAATTTAATAATAAGAGTGTAGATCTGGCTATTCTGTCTTTAGTATTATTGTTCAACCATAATAACTGTTCAATCAATCCAAAAATGCTTGTCGCTTCAAAAAGAAGAACGAATAATATCGAAAATCCAGTCGAAATTATATGCTTTTTGGTGCAGTTCATGCCTTTTTCAAAGCCTATTCCATGAAACCAGAAATATCTGTTTATAGTTTCACATAGGTCTCTCACAAAATTCCAGGTAATATTATATTGACTCACATCAGAAGATTGGGTGATATAGGGTTTTCTTTCGAAAAGCATATTGTTTTTATATTTTAGAGATCTGACGAAAATTTCAAAGTTTTTAAGTGCATGTGTGCTGTCTTCCTTTAGAAAATGTGAATAAATTGTTATAGGAAGTACAGTTGAAATGAAATGAAATACTGTCGTTTTTAGCTCTCTTTGTATTTTATTATGCAAAAGGCAATTTAAAACCTTCAAGTGACCTACACTTACGATTTTGTTTCGAGCACGCACAATAATCTTAAATTCTGAAGCCTTTACCTATCTTCGTTTACATATTTATGCAACTTTTTTAATATTGTGAAGTCCTTGTTTTAATTACTTGGAAAAGAACACAACATTATGTAACTTCACATAGTAAAACGGCAGTTTTATCACCTTTTCCAAGTACACATGCACTGAATATGCTTAAGCAGTATTAAAGCACGAAAAAAAGTCTACTATTTTGAGTATTTCGACTGATTTTCTATAATCTCCACGACAACCTATGTACAGTAACTCACTGCAACCTTACAAATTATATATTTTTATTGAACTTAAAAATAGTGTATTAAGAATTATACTTTTCCCAAATTGTGATTTTAAGTATACTGGTGCTGAATTCCAAATATGTTATCGATGTCTGATCCGTTAACAATACAAATAAAGTTATATAAGAGATAAAATGACAAGCAAGACTATTCTTTTTTTCTATTCTTTTTTTTTTAAAACTTTAACAATGCAGTTGTAATGTAATATATCAATTTTTGTATATAATACTAGCAACCTAAAAAGATATTTTGAATTTATTAATATTTAAAAATGCTCCCATACGTGTTTTTTTACGTGCATTTGTTTGTGCAATTTTGAAGTTTAAATGAGCAATATACAAAAGCTTTCTGCTATATTTATTTTCCGTAATCTAATATTTTTTATTTCATTTTATTTCTTCTTTTCATTTTCTATTTTTCTATTTTATTTTATTTATTTATTTGCGTGTGTATGTGTGCATTTATCTCTTTCATGCGTGCATTTATCATTTCTATAAACTTTCATTTCAAACCCAATGCAATTGCATCCTATATCTGAAAATTTTCATAATCACGGCTACAATTCTGACAAAATTTAACTGATATTAAATGGAGTATATAATGCTTAATATTTATTAATTTTTTATGTACTAACATCTGTCTCGAAGTGAAATGGGGTATTCTTTGAAACTTATTTAAGGAACAGAAGCAGAAAATTTATATTTATTGAATCTATTAAATTGCATATAGAAAGAGATTTCCCTTTATTATTATTACAGTTTAAAAAGTTACTGGATTACATTTGTGGTCAATTGCGAGTACAAATAAATTGTGTGAAACTTTATAAATTTTATGCCCTTGTAAACATTATGAACATATTTAGATCAATAATTTTCTTAAATTATCATTCTGTGTGGATTTCAGTTGAAATTATTATACCTAAAATTGGCTGTTTCAGTTATGGCGACTACATGGCTATATGCGAATCGAGACACTTTCACCATTAATAAAAATGCATTAATAATACACTACTGACCATTAAAATTGCTACACCAACAAGGCGACATGCTACAGACGTGAAATTTAAACGACAGGAGAAGATGCTGTGATGTGCAAATGATTAGGTTTTCAGCGCATTCAGACAAAGCAGGCCTCCGATAGAGACACCTACAGGTGTTTAAATCAGGAAATTGTAAAGCCGGTTTATTATGTACGAATTGAATTTGAACGTTGCTGGCTGGTGAGAAGTTGTGATGCTTCGTGTTAGAAGGAGAAATGCGTACCAGCACGTTTCTGACTTTGATAAGGGTCGAATTATAGCCTATCGGGATTGCGGTTTATCCTATGATTGTATTGCTACTCACGTCTTTCAAGATCCAATGACTGTTAGCAGTCATAACCGCAATCCGCCTATCGGGATTGCGGTTTATCCTATGATTGTACTGCTACTCCCGTCTTTCAAGATCCAATGACTGTTAGCAGAAAACGGAATCTATGGATTCAGGACGGTAATACGAAAAGCTGTACTGGATCTCAACGGCCCGCTATCACGGCAGCGGAGAAGACTGGCATCTTTTAGAGTTTTGCGTACGAAAAAAGGGTTGAAAGGGCTAAGTTGATCAGTTAGATTATTGAGGTTTTTGTAGAAGGAAACAGATAAGCAACGGCAAGTTACGTTAATAAATCGTGATGCAGTTTCAATAAAAAAGACCATCTTTATCTAAAACTATAAAGAATGCATAATCTCCATAAAGAGACTATCGTTATTTAGAACTCGATGTATGAATAAAGTTAAGAGATTCATTCCAATACTGTTTTGAGTTTGATAGTACGTTATCCATCAAGTGAAAATCTCTGCCATTCAAAAGACATTTTTTTTTCTTTTTCAGCAAAGCATTTAAATAATATTTCGTTCTATAATCGATTTTGTGTAAGTAGCATATAAACTGTTACATTCCTAAGCTTATATCGCAGAATATACAAATATCCGAGACAGAAAATTGAAATAAATTGCAACAGTATCTTCAGCATTCCCCTGATTCGGTCAAAGCCTTGTTTCCCTTTATTTGAATTCTGTGGTGCCCATTAAAGCACAACGTATACTATCAATAACGCTTACCACCAAAGGCTGTTTCGAATATTTTGTTAACGATTTACGAAGATCCTTGGGAATATGTACAGTGGGGTGTAGCACAGTTCATTGGCCTTCAAGTAAATGCGAATCATTAGCCATCGCTGAAACTTATTGAATTCGATTGCTCCAGCTTGTTTGCGATTGAATTTATAAACATTCGGAATCCTAGTGTAAATGATTATATTTTAGCTACCATAGGGAGTATTTTGTTGTTTTATTGCTTATTTACAGGGCGAGCACAAAAATGGGAATAAATGTACGTTCTTCAAAAACTATTATAAATATACATACACAGTGTTACCTTGAGATACTAGCTTAATTCGTTCTATGATCGAGTTTTTTAGTCAAAAACTCGGTTGGAATCAATTTCTCGCAGATATACTGAAAAAGTACTAGCATGCAAGTAATGTTTACCAGACTCAAATAAACTGTTTTTTTTATATAAAAATGTATTTATTATATAAACACATTTTTTATCGATGAAATATATGTATGTATCTATCTGTCTGTCTATATAATATATGGATGTATTATAAATATATAATATGTTATATATATATATTTAGAATTTTGTATCTGCTATGTGGATGCTACATTGATTCGTAAGTTATGCATTTTTACTATGTATATATATATAACTCGGCTGTTCGAGCCTCGTCAGGGGGAACCCCCCCCCCTGAACTCCACCTAATTTTTTAATTTCATTATTGCCATATTAAAACGATATTAATTGACTATGTCATTTTATCTCTCATCTTTCGTGTATTTCTCCTGGTAACCCTATGTTAAAATTTTTATGATTGTAACCTATTTATAGAAAATACATGTGATGCATATTCTACAGCTTACGAAGTCTTGTAACAATAGATTAAAGCTGTTGTGAACTAATAGTATTTAAATATATGTAAAATTATGTCGCATTTTTATGTCGCTTTTTGGGACATACACTGCTGGCCATCGTAAATGCAACACCCTGAAGGGAGCATGCAAATAATATGAAATTTACAACATGCATTAGCTGAGGTGAGATATGCAAATGATTAGAATTTCAGCGCAGACGCACATCAAGCGCGCCTGTGGCGCCACCTCAAAGCGCTATTTAAGGCTTGGAGATTTCGACGGTTTCAAGTACAGCAATTGTGTTTTTCTTGCTTTTTTTTCAAAAAAACGATAAATTATGCCTCGTAGGAAACAACGATCATCTTTTGATCAAGTATCCGAGTTTGACAGAGGAAGGATAGTGGCATACCGAGATTGTGGGTTATCTTTCAGGGAAATCGGTCGTCGTATTGGACGAAACCAAACAACTGTGATGCGGATATGTGATCGTTGGGTGCAGGAGGGTACGACGGACAGACGTGATCGACCTCAGTGCACCACGTCACGTGATGACAGGCAGATTGTACGCATGGCAGTGACGGACCGCTCAGTCACATCACGAACCATATCACAGCAGATTCAGTCTGTAACGCATCATCCAGTGTCTGCGCGTACCATTCGACGTCGTTTACAGCAGAATGGTCTGTCCGCAAGACGTCCGTTGCTTTGTCTACCTCTGACGCGGAACCACAGACGTCTCCGCCGCCAATGGTGCGATGAAAGAAGGATGTGGACGACAGAATGGAATGAAATTCTCTTTACTGACGAGTCACGCTTCTGTATGCAACACCACGACGGTCGGATTCGAGTCTGGAGACACCGTGGAGAGAGGATGCTGAACAGCTGCATTATGCACCGTCACACTGGTCCTGCACCGGGTATTATGGTATGGGGCGGTATCGGATATCTCTCTCGCACTCCTCTAGTACGCATTGCCGGTACTTTAACCAGCCAGCGCTACATCTCCGAGGTGTTGGAGCCAGTTGTCCTTTCTTACCTTCAGGGCTTGCCAACAGCCATATTTCAGCAGGATAATGCACGGCCACACGTGGCACGCATTGTCCAAGGGTTCTTCGTCAATCACCAGATTGAATTGCTTCCCTGGCCGGCGCGCTCTCCGGATCTTTCGCCGATAGAAAACATGTGGTCCATGGTTGCTCAACGACTGACCCAGAGTTCATCCCCAGCTGTCACACCAGATCAACTTTGGCAACGTGTGGAAGCTGCTTGGTCTGCTGTACCCCAAGAACACATTCAAAGTCTCTTTGAATCAATGCCGAGGCGTGTGGCAGCTGTGATCTCCAACAACGGCGGCTACTCTGGGTACTGATTTTGGCAGGAACCACGCTTCATAGAATGCTGTAAATTTAATCATTTGTTACTTGGTCAACATGTTATCTACACAATAAACTTTGTTGTGATATCTCTTGTTTTTCTTGGTGTTGCAATTTGGGTGGCCAGCAGTGTATTTTTCGGAGAACTTTCAATAAAGGGGGTGAGAGATTAAATGACATAGTCATTAATATGAGATGGGAGAAGTCTCCCCTGTACAGTAATTAGCACCGTCATTCCCTCGAGTCAGCGTTGCCAGGCGTCCAGATAAAGCCGGACATAGTTAGGCTTTTTGATTGCGTGTCCGTCTTTTGTTAGGCTTTTTATTGGTGACTTTGGCTGATTAGTAATAAAGTACTTGAACTGATTTGGCATTCGATGTTATTTATATTTCATTAGAATTTAGCAAGATTCAAGATAATAATAAAAAAAGCTTGATTTTACATACAATTTTTTTGTTGTACTTATTAATACTGAGACAAAATACTCAATATTGTAGGCTGTCCGGCCTTTTTACCCAAATATTCGGACAAACTGGCTGGTCTGTCCGGCTATTGGGTTTGGCGACCTGGCAACCCTACCACGAGTGATAACTCGAATCCAACCTCATATCCATCTTTTCCGAATCTAGCCTAGTATCGTCTCTCTATACCCTCGAGTTACGGTGCTTGGAACCCAATCTCAAAGCGAGAGTCTTCCCATACAGCACACACAGGTTCTCTGAATGTCTATAATCTTTCAGAAAACGTTCTCTGAACGTTACGTTCAGAGAAACTATGCGTGCTGTATGCATAAGCGTAAAGTTTTCAAAATTATTGGGGGGGCCGGGTCCCACAACCACATATATTCACGTCAGTGGAGTAGCCAAGGGGGGGGGGTTATACCCCCCATGAGGAATTTTTTGCCATACAAAATGTACATGCCTCACTCCCTTATCATACACCCGTACCGTATACATATATGTGAGTCGCAGAAGTCGTACCCTTCCCCTTAAAAAATTTCTGGCTACGCCACTGATTTACGTACATATAACTTACTCTTAACTGCCAACTAGTACGAAATAGAATTAACCACTTTTTCTACATGATTTTTCGGCTTAAAATATAGCAAAAGTTTTGTGCTGCGCGCTCGAGCTGGTTACTATTTTGAAAAAAATAATTTTAAAATATACTGTTTACAAAAAGTGGTTAATTATATTTCGTAGTAGTTGGCAGCTATGACTTACTATGTGTAAGTGTAAATTATTGGAGGCGCTCGAGCTCTATGGGTCCATAGAATTCTACACCTATGTAAGGTAAGTATCCATGTTAGTATCTTTCTACCATGTTATAAGTTAAAAATAGAAGCAAAGAAAACGTTTTTTAAACGTTTGTAAATGGCGTGAAATACTTTTTTTTATGTTAGTATAAATAAGTTTTCTGTATTGAGTGGTAAATTATTGGGTGGGCTCAGCCCCTATTCACAATTTATTGGGGGGGCTCGAGCCCCACGGGCCCATATAACTCTACGCCTATGGCTGTATGGGACATAGACGTTCAGAGAAACTATGCGTGCTGTCTGGGTTGAATCGCCTTGGAGTATATGTTAGTAGCGACAGAGTTGCATCTGAGCTAGTTATGCAAATAAGCGACGGATGGGCGGATCTAACATTTAGATATAGAGAGGACTCTGCAGATGAAGGGTGAGTGTCTGTTGTACATGTGTGACTCATGGCATGTTGAACATATTTAAATTCCTTTAAATAGTTCTATGTTCATTTTTAGTTATAATTGAAGTTGTTTTATTCTTAAATGTCGCCACAAGTGTTTTATCAGGTCCCACATATATATAATTCATAATTCTATAAGCATATTTTTAAAAATTTAATACGAAACTGCGTACGTCTCTTGGAAATTTCTTTCTTTTTTTTTCTAAATTCTAGCATTCTTTCTCCGGTCAATTTCTTTATATGATATATCATAAGGGCGTAGAGGAAAATTCGAAATCAGTTTTCCCGCCAAACGATGCATGGCAAGTATAGGTGTCATCTACGATGAAAACATCATGAAGGCATCACAGCCATTCAGCGCCCGCTGGTGTCGCTGTCTCTTTCCAATTGCCACTTTTGTTGTCGCCCAAAACGTGACGTGAGATCATGTAACGTTGAGGCATATATTCGGCGACTAAAAAGAGAAGGGGGCTTTTCGTTGTTGTCTGTTGCAGGAAAAACTCTTTGAAGTTTCGGTTTTTTTTTTTTTTTTTGGTATCGTCCCCTTTCTGCCCTCATATAAAATTTAGATAATGAACTAAGTAACGGCATTATGACTGTAAAACCTTTGGCCATGTCTCCTTGTCCGTGTTATTTCACATAAGGTAAGTGAGGTAAAATGGTTATAAAAACATGCACTTTTGTATTCATAGGTTCTTATCTGTTAAACATTCGTCTTATTGTGTTACTTCATGCTATGCATTCATCCCCTTCAATCCAGGAAAATGTCATATAATTGCATTAGTTTTAAATGTAAAAATATTAATGTTTATTAAGACCTGTTTTTTCCCAGTAAATGTGGGATAAAATGGGTAATAGTTCAAAAACAACAGCCGAAAGAAATGAATATACTTTACAATTAATTTACTTCACAAATTATATGCATTTCCTTTCATGCTTTACGAATTATTTAACTTTAAAAAATACTGTTGTCAGGTATGTTAGATTCTAGATAAACATTGTATTCTGACTACCCATTGTTGCAGGTAAAGTGGAGTAAAACTGAAATATCTCTCCCACGTATTTTGCAAAGAAAGTCACTGTTTGATAGACCTATTACTCTCACTGAATGTTGCAAATAGAATGCTGTTAGTCAACGATTTCTTTTAATTAAAAATATAAATAGCTAATTTGTTTTTAAATGTGTTTTCCCTTCATTACAAATATTAGTACCCAATATTTATACTTATTTAACAGTTTTGTTCAATAATTATTAAAAAGTATAGCTTAAGAATTATAATTCAACTTTACATTTTCACTTATAAATGTTCGGATTGCACATTCCAATTCGTATCTCAAGTTAAAAATTTGACCCAGAGCGAGCTTCCTAGTGTTACGAATTTTCGGGGCAACCCTCTGTTCTGGGGATTAAAATAGTTCAAAATTAGTATTCTACGCGTCAAATAGTTAAATTTTGCTTTTTGTTGCATCAAAATCGGCCAACTAAAACTTAAAGATATGGAGGTTTTTGTTTCCCCATTGATTTTCTATGGCGGTTCTAGAATTCTCGAGAAATATTGGTCGAAGGCCTTCGGTAACTTCACTTCTAAGGACTTATTTCTGGCGCAAAATTTGGCGATATTTATCCAAAAGTCGCCAAGCTTGGCGACTTTTGTTTATTTGACACGATTTTCCCTATGGGGCTTGTAAGGTTGCTTTTGATGCATTAAAATCACATAATAACCTAACATTTCTCTTCTATGACGTAATCAAAATTCCCGTCTTTATGTGGAATCTTCGAGAAATAGACTTTTCTGGAAGCTTCTTGTAGCGTCTGTGTCGACTATAAATACAAGCATTCAGAGGCCCCCAATTCAGTTTGGAGTGAGCTCTCGTCGAGAACTAATCAAGCTGCCGATGTGTACGGCGCTTTGATCTGTGACAGAAGCAGTGTTTTCACGCTTGTTTATGAAGCTTCGAATTTAAGTGCTGTGTGTAAATTCTTGAATGCTGAGTCTTGAGGGACTGTAAGTGTTATCCCTCGAATATTCCCAGCCAGCCACGATACATCGAATTAACGTCGCCGTCGACGAAGTTTTGACGTAATCATCGACGTTAAAAATCCTTGGATATGTCCACCTGTTTGCCCATCGAGCGCTGAACTTCTAGACGGCGTATCACCCGCGAGGGGCGACCGTGAGAGATAACAATCTCACTTAACTACGGCGCAAGAATGAAAAAGGGTGACCGCCAGGAAGAGAAAATCCCCGATATTGGTCGAACACTCGTCGCTATAACGGCAAAAGGAGACAGATTCTCGGAATCCGTTTATAAAATTCAGCTCATAGTGGTTGATTTTACGTTATACATTGTCGAATTGCTTCAACACGACAGAGAAAACCTGCTTATATTCGTCTAATAGAAGTCGTTCCTTAAAGACTTCGCAGAATTTGTCGAATTCTGACCATTTATAAACGTAGTAATTATGCCGCAATTCCAGACATTTAGAGAATGGACACATACCATTTACATACGTCATGAAGGAATGGAAATTCAATCTGCTCTGATCTTGAGCACTTTTGCCGTTTAAAAGAAAATACTTTATTTTTCTATAAAATACATTTTACTATTAGTTTGTTAGCTAATGAAAAATAATTTTTAATCCACTATGCAGAAATAACAAGTTTTAAATTAATTTCTGATCGTTTTGATAAAGTTACAAAATATACATTCATAAAAATTTGAACACAGAGAAAATATATTAAAGAAAAAATATAATCTTGATTTTTTGAATTTAACTGATCAGTAACTCGCATTAATAGCTTATGTCTCTAATTTACATTTTAAAGGATTTACTTTTTTCCCCCGGTACATTTTATGAATTGTTTTAACTGTATTAGGTATATTCAATAAAAAAAGGGGGGACGCTGTTTAATTCAAAGTTATGAACAATCTAAATATTTTCATATATTGGTGAAAAATGGTGAAAAAGTAACTTAAAAATTAAATAAATATTAGTAAATTTGGTTAACTAATATAGTTTAAAATGCAATTTTACTAACAGTAAATATAATTTACTTATTTTATATTAAAAAGTTACTTTTTCACCAGTATATGAAAATATTTAGATTCTTTATAACAGTAGATTAAATAATTTTTTATTAAAAATACCCAATACAGCCAAAATGATTAATAAAATGTACCAGGGAAAAATGGAAACCCTTTAATATGTAAAATAGCGACATATGCTGTTTATGCGTTACTTATGAGTTCAGTTCAAAATCAAGATTATATTTTTAACTTTAATATATTTTTTGTATATGTTCAAACTTTTATCAATATATATTTTGTAACTTTATCTAAACGATTAGAAGTTAATTTAAAACTTGTTATTCCTGAACATTTAATTCAAAATGGCTTTTCATTAGCTAAAACCAGTAGTAAAATGTTTTATATTTAAAAATATAAAGTGTTTCCTTTTTTCAAAGCGGCATGTGCGCAAGATAAGAACTGCTTGAATTTCCATGCTTTCACGATGTATGTAAATAGTATGTGACTCACACATTCTCTAATTATCTAGAATTGAGGTATAATTAGTGCGTTTATAAATTGTCAGGATTCGACGAAATCGTCAAGGAACGACCTATTGGACGAATAAGCCTGCTTTTTTTATTACTTTTTCCCTGTAATAAAATTAGAACAAGTTTTCTATCTACAAATTTTAGTCCCACACCCCGTCCCACGAGAAAAATCTTGTCTACTTCATTACACAAGCAGTTTTTTATTTATCTCTCTAAATTCTTTGATTTGTTAAATTTTACTACTCCAAACAGGTTTATATTACATACTAGATGCATACATATTAGTATACAATTTAAAAAGAAAAAAAATTACCTTTGCATAAAAAGCTTAACCTATTTCATTCTAAGTTAAGCCGTAATGCAATAATGGTTGACTTTTGTTATAGTAAGCTCACATTAAGTAAGGAGACTATTTCAATACGTGCACCCGCTCTATGTTGAGCATTACACGATTGGTAGCCCCCCAGGAGGAGTACCAATGGGCCGCCGCATTGACAGCAACCTTCTCGAGGAGTCTCAAAGAGGCCCTCATCAGGTTGCGCGGGGCTTGCCTAGCGGGTGGTAAACGGTAACCCTTGCCCGTCTCCCCACATTAGAGGAGGCAGTGCTGGCACCCTGACCAGCGGGGTGCTTATTATGAGAAAAAATATTTTATATGTTTAAGGTAAGCAGTTGATTTTATGGTAATTGTACCTGTATATTTCACTCTATAATAAAAAATAACAAGACTTATTAGCGATTAAAAAGAAAATGATTAAAAGAAACAATGCACATAAGTATTAGTTAAGTAATTATTTAGCTCACCTCTAAAATTTTGACGGCCGGAATTAAAATTAGTAGTTACCCCGACAAACTTTAACAACACCGGCCAACACAATTTAAAGAGAGCCAGACAAACTTATTAATACATGTCAAGCTAACGATAAATCGTGTTAGCATTAAACTTGAAAATATTCCAAGAGATGTTTGAAAAATATCCACTTTTATAGTTAAAACTATCGAAAATGTACTTTTCTGTGCAGAGCAGCAGCTCAGCCAGTGACCACGCGATGAAAATGAAGCTAGATCTTCCCTTACATAAAAAACTGCGAAGCGAACCACGACCGAATACACGCACAAAAAGAAGAAAAAAAAAGGCATCTGTGACGTGACTTCAGTGTTCTCCAAAATTGAGAAATCGGGTGGGGTGGACAGGTCAAAGGTCGTGTGAAAGGACACAGTAACGTTTGTCTCCCCTGCACTGTTTATTCGACGTTAAACTGACTATTAACTAAGCTGAAAAAATTTCTAGGTGCTCCATCTGTTTCTTCTTGGCTGGCTGGGGGATCTCTCAGATCGCTGAAGCTATGAGCGGAAAATCGGCGATCTATTGACGTAACATAGACCTCGTGAGACCTCAGTCGAAAGTCAGCCGCCTCCCTGACCAGCATACAACGGCTCTTTATAACGTCGACAACACAATGTATGTTTGATCTCTTTTAAACGCTATTTTTTGCTGTAATTTTTCCTCGACCTATTTTCGATATTTCGACATCGGGAATACGTAATTTTTACGTGTGTGCACTTGCTGGGTTTCCACTGAATTTTTAGCTGTGGAAGTGTTTTATTTTGTGTGAGAATTACAGCATTTTTGAAAGCTTCTGTACGGAGTGGACTGTTATAAACGAGTTACTGACCGTTAATGCCTGTGAATTTTGTACAGCTGATTGTTCTATGAAGTTCTAGAAGCAATAAAGTTTGTGTTCCATCCTGACAAAGGGACTCTTTTCTAGAACTTTCTACACCAACTGGACTTTAGAACGACGAACCGAGGAAACAAGCAGAGTATTCTGGAACACTAGCTTGTATGACAAAGAAAAAAAAATTTCGTTCGTTAGGAGATTCGTTTCTCAAGGTACCACTGTATTTTAAATTGTCTGGATGTATTCATTGCAAGTACTTTTAAAAGTATTTCGAGAGTGTTTGAATTTTTGAAATCTGTTTCGTGGTGTTTGAATACCGAATACGTTCCATGCCAACAAAGAGTTATTTTTTAAATGTTTCATTCAAGGTAAAAATAAGTTCTTTAGAAGCTTTCAATGGTTTAAGACAAAGCATTGTAAGCTTATCAATTGAACTTGCAGAAATGGAAAAGTCTACATCGTTTCATTTCATTGTCCGAAGTTTTGAGGAAAACATTGCATAATAACAGTTCATTCCATTATAGAGGGTGTCTCAAAAAACGTGGTAAGAGCTTCAATTCTTTACAGATAAGTGAGTAATGTAAATTGATAAAAATGTTCAAAATAAGGTCGGAAAAAAGATTACGCAACAAAAAAACTCCTCTCGCTGATTTTCAAAAAGTTGCACTTTTTAAAGTTGTATACGACCCCCGTACACAGAAAATCTCAATTAGTAAAATGTGCTCCATACACTAATGAGGTGACATAGAAAATTTGATAATTAAATGTGTCAGAGATATGAAGATAAATATAACGCTGATTTAAAACACTTTTCAATGACTCTCGAAGATAAAAATATCACTTCGAATGATCGCACATCAGGGGTCGTAAAGAAATTACGAACGAAACTTTTTTATTCCACTTTAACAATAAACGTTTACGTTCAAAATTCTGTATAACCCCCGATCGTGTTTCTTTAAAGATATCTCTGAGGTGTTGTATGATTGAAGGCTGAAATATGGTACATAACCTCATTAGTATGTACAGCACATTTTTTGTTGTACGACTGGAATTTTTTGTACAGAGGTTCTATACAAATTTAAAAAGTGTAACTTTTTGTAAAGGAACGAGAGGAATTTCTTTTAATTGGAGTCTTATTTCCGACCTTATTTTGAATATTTTTTTCAATTTATATTGGTCGCTTCTCTCTCATACATTAAGAATTAAAACCCGTTACCACCTTTTGAGGACAACCTGTATACTGTACATAGTGACACATGCCACTTTTCTCCTTTTCTACACGCTCTTTTTAGAAAAAGGAGTCAATCGCTATGGTTTTGGGAAAGCATTAACCACAATTAATGATTTATAACGAACGATTAACTTTTAAACCAAATTGACGATTGAAGATTGAAATTTTTAACCTGTAATCCCGATTCATGCTATCGTTAGGAAGAATATTCAACAACAAACTGATATTAGAATGTAAAATTAATTAAAACTTTGTATAAAAGCACACATAAAACGGTATTAATAAACAGTACGATCATTTTGAGTAGTGCAGAACAAAGTTTTACAGTTGAAAAAAGTTCAGGCATCTATACGAATAGCGAGGCGAAAATTCTCTGAAGAATTTATGAAATGGATAATTTATACATCTGCGTGGAGAGAGGGTTTGCCTATCAGCAACTATCGTATTGTAAAGCGCCATCTGGTGCTCCCTTTTTAACTGCATTTTTCCCATTGAAATATCTTCCCCATGTATTTTATACAGAAAGTCATTCTTTCGATTCAGGTAGATCTATTACTCGTACTAAATGTTGCAGACAGAATGGTGTTAGTAAAAGGCTGTCGAGGGTGGAGGAAATAAATTGTTTTTCAATATAATGAAGCTCAGGATCTTTAATCCTTCACTACCTTCTCTCATAGCAATGACAATATGCCAACTTCTTAGTTGGAAAGACTTAAAGGATAATTTCTGAGCTGTGACTGTGACATTTGAAGCTGAATTTATGACAAAGGAACAAAAGATACATTAGCATACGAACTGGAAAAATAAACTAATATGATTATCAGTATTATGAAAATTCTGGAAACCTCAGAAAAAGAAGTAAAAAGCATATGATAAATATTTTGAAACACTGAAAGTAGTACGGTGTCAACAGATGAATGTGACATTGGGTGTAGAAGATTTTCGGTGCTTCAAATGGTAGTCCATATTTTACAATGCAAATTAAACAGAAGTTCTAAATCTTCATCCTTGCTGTTCTGGAGTCTTTAGCTCAATGCACACAATGATTCCTTTATCAGGAAGGAAACAGAACAAAAGTAAGCTGTGACAGTTCCTGTGGCTCAAATAAATTTCAAACAGTGCCTCACTAACCTATAGGCCAGAGATTGAAAAAGATGGTCATATAAATCCATTGAGATGGTACATTACAGGATAACTGTGTATGGCTAAGTATAGAATACAAATAACATTATTAACATATATATCAAAGTCATAAATGAGAAGCATAATGTTTCAGGATCAATTTAAAACTTTTTTCGTGATTGATGAACGATCAATCTAAAACTTGTTTGGTGATTTATCTGAGTAACCAGAATCCATTTCTGATTAAACTAAACGTCACTAAATGTTCTTACCATTCTTGTTTCTTGTTTACACAAGCTTTCTAGGAAAACAAGTCAATCGTTACAGTTTTGGGAAAGCATTAACCACAAAAACCAACTGAAAACTAACGATTAACATTTAATCCTAAGTAACAAGTGAAGATTGAAATTTTTAATCAGTAATAACGATACGATTAAGGCTATCGTTAACAAGATTACATTACAACAAACTGGTGTTAGAATCTAAAATTAAGATACTTTGAATTGCAGATTCTTTTTATAAATTACTAGCTGAAGTACCCGTTCTTCGCACGGGAATGAATAGACTTTTTGACATTAATATTTGTTGTGATTACTATTTATTGTAATAAAGAGATATAGCAAAATGGATATCGCGTTATATTGTGTTCAATAATCATGCATACTGAATTTCAAGGCAATCGTTTTTATGGTGCAGAAGGCGATGCGGCGTAGCGCAATCTAGTGGCGAGTTTTAGCAAAACGGATACGGCGAAAATATTCTTCGCATTCAGATATCGATGTATACGGATTTTCATGACGATCGGCTGAATAGTCCTGAAGTTCATGTGTTGACGCGACATCTAGTGTCAAGTTATAGGAAAATGGATCGTGCCAAACTCTTCCCCGTGTTCAAATATCTATGTATACCTATTTCCATGGCGATCATTCGCACAGTCAAGAAGTGATACACTGCAGGGCCATCTAGTGGTTTATTAAAGTAATGATTTGCTACAGCGCCGTCATGTGGCGAGTTATAGGAAAATGGATAACGCCAAAATATTCTCATTGTTCAAATAGCTATGAGTACTAATTTTCATAGCCACCGTTTGAATGGTCAAAAATTTGGCCTGCTGCAGCGTCATCTAGTGGCGAGTTAAAATAATAATGCATTGCAGTGCCACCTAGTGGTGAGTAACATCAAAATTTACACAGTTAGAATATATTCTTCGTGCTCAAATGTGTAAGTATAAAAAATTTTATGCCGATCGGTCGAACGGTATAAAAGTTGATGCGTTGCAGCGCTATTTAGCGGTAAGTTACAGCAAATGGATAGTGAAAAATATTCTCCGTGTTCTAATATCCGCGTGTACCAAATTTCATAGAAATTGGTTGGACGATATTTGCATAGCAAACGGCTAAACGGAATAGAATTCGACGTTCTGCTGCGCCAGCTAGTGGCAAGTTAGAGGAAAACGGATAGCATAAAAAGCTTCTCAATGATAAAAGACTTAGGTGAACCAAATTTCATGGTGCAACGGTGCCAGAGTTTTTCAACCTCATACACAAAAACCAACATTCATTTTTATATAACCAGTCTCATTATATATCCCAGTCTCAAATAAAATCCAGTTTCAAATCTAAGCCTCGCCAAAGTGCCAACATACGCCATTTTGCAAGAGTTTTTTCAGGGAATCATTCGAAGCATTGACTTAGCAGCAATCAAAATGGGAAATGGTTCGACCGCCAGGCATTTTTTTGAAAAGTGGAATCCCTTAATACAGCCTCATTTTTTAAATTATCAACTATAACATGTTTTATTCATTGTTACCTCGATGTACTAAATGCGAAGATTTCAATTTTCTGAAATTTGGCGGATTTCCCCCAAGTTAAATCAATGTACTCAATTGGCGAGAATTCTGAAGCTACATCGCTTGAAATACCCTAATAACTGCATTATTTCTGCACGGATAGTTAAAATTTAATGCTGTATTCTAAGAAAACCTATACACTTGTTTTCAAAAATGCTATTCCCTTAAGCTCTCAGTAAATTGCGCCAGAAAGCCTAAAACTGTGCAAACCGCTAGAACTCTTTTTCTAAAAATCGGCCTATCAGCCATTTTATTTTTCGCCAAACTAAAGAAATTTACATATTAGTCTCGGAAATCTTCGATCCTCATTGTTTTGCGTATAAAACATTTCATTCCTGCTCTCATTTCTTATGCGCACACGATATTATAATTAAAAAAATAACCTTACAAATATAAACTAAAAAAATCATTATTATTCTTTTCTTTTCACTTTAAGAATTTAAAACATTTTATTCGGCAAAATCGCCACACATGGCAACCAAGATGCTTATTTCACACACTTCTTTCACTACAGGGGTTACAATTACATAAAGCTTTCTGCGTGGAGAACATAAAAAATCTCTTAAATTCCGGGAACGGATGGACTTTCAAAGTTTTAAAGTGGACTATCATTTATTCTATATTATTTTACATATATCTGTGTAAAATTTCAGGCTGACAGGTCCATTTTTGTGGAATTGTATACTACCCAAATCAACAAATTGACAAACAGAATTTGATTTTTATTTATAAGATTACCTACGCTTGTTTTTAAAAATACCCTCTCATTAAATTGCGCCAAGCGCTAGAATCATAGAAAATCTGACACACTTTCAGATTTTAAATACGCACTAAAGTGCTATATATAAAAAGAGTTATAATCCATGGGTCTTCCCTATTTTCGTTCCTTCTTTTATTAAGTTGGAAAGTGTATCATTATTCATGAGTGTGATTAAACAAAATTAAAATTGATATTTCTAACATCCTTTTTTCTGGATGTAATATATTAGAAATAGATGCAGAAAAGCTGCTCAGAAAAATGCACAATTCCAACTGAATGAAAATTTCAAAAACTTATACGCAGGTGTATTCATAACCCAAATAGCAGACGATTAAATTACGATAAATAGCGCCAAGCGTTAGAATCCTCCACAAAATCGGATATCAACCCCTTTTATTTTTCGCCCAATTAAAAAGTTGCACATTTATTTTCGGAAAATTTCCAAATTCTATTTTTCTTTTGAGTATAAATCATTTCATTCCCGCTCTGATTTCACATGCACACGATATTTTAATTTAAAAACAACCTTACAAATAATCTAGTCAAAATAAAAAAAAATCGTTATTCTTTTAATTTTACTTCAAGAGTCTGAATCATTTAATGAACTGCCGAATGTGGCAACCTATATAAGCTTAATTGTCGCTTAATGCACTGTGGGGTTACAATTACGAAATGGCGGAAAGCAAAAATTAGCCTTTTGCGATACGTTTTTATCGATATTTCCTAAAATAGTTCGAATTTTGAAAAAATCGCTTCGAGGTGTGTCGGGACCTGTCATGGAGAATTTCCGTTCAAAATTTGGTAGGTCTACGATCACCCGTTTGCGAGCTACGCGAGACACAGACAAACAAACAGTTTACACACATTGTTTTATTAATATAGATACCAGTCTCAAATAAAATCCAGTTTCAAATCTAAGCCTCACCAAAGTGCCAACATACGCCATTTTGCAAGAGTTTTTTCAGGGAATCATTCGAAGCATTGACTTAGCAGCAATCAAAATGGGAAATGGTTCGACCGCCAGGCATTTTTTTGAAAAGTGGAATCCCTTAATACAGCCTCATGTTTTAAATTATCAACTATAACATGTTTCATTCATCGTTACCTCGATGTACTAAATGCGAAGATTTCAATTTTCTGAAATTTGGCGGATTTCCCCCAACTAAAATCAATGCACTCATTTGGCGAGAATGCTGAAGATAGATCGCTTGAAATCCCTTAATAACTGCATTATTTCCGCACGGATCATTAAAATTTAACGCTGTATTCTAATAAAACCTTTGCACTTGTTTTCAAAAATCCGTTTCCTTAAGCTCTCAGTAAATTGCGCCAAGCCGGAAACAGTGTAAACCGCTAGAACTCACTTTCTCGGCATTTGAGCCATTTTATTTTTTCGCCAAACTAAAAAATTTTAACATATTAGCCTCGGAAATCTTCAATTCTTATTGTTTTGCGTATAAAACATTTCATTCCTGCTCCGATTTCCCATGCACACGATATTATAATTTTAAAAAAGTAACATTACGAATATAAACTAACAAAAAAAAAATCATTATTATTCTTTTATTTTTACTTTGAGAATTTAAAACACTTTATTCGGCAAAATCGCCACACATGGCAACCACGATCCTTATTTCACACTTTTTTGACTACAGGGGTTACAATTACGGAAAGCTTTTTGCGTGGAGAACATAAAAAATCTCTCAAATTCCGGGAACGGGTGGACTTTCAAAGTTTTAAAGTGGACTATCTTTTATTCTATATTATTTTACACATCTGTGCCCAATTTCAGGCTGATAGGTCCATTTTTGTGGATTTGTATACGAATCAAATCCACAAAGAAACAAACAAACAAACAAACAGAATTTCATTTTTATTTATAAGGATATAGGGTTCTAAGTTTAAGTTATTCAGAGCTGTGTACAGCGAAAGCCACCAAATTTCCTTGAAACGATTCTGAAAAGAACCGTGGGAGACAGATTTCTGTAGCTAAAAATTAGTGGAAGATCACAACCAGATGACGTACTTTTAATTATGGCTACTCTGTATTTTGCAACGTAAGTCCTGCGGTTGAGTTTTTACTGGTGCTGAATGTTGCAAATAAGATGCCATAAGTCAGAAGAGTACCAAGTGCCGAGAAAATAAATTGTTTTTCAATAGTAATGAAGCCAAGAATCTTAAATCCTTCAATGCCTTCCTTCAAAGCATTGACGATTTGCCAACTCCTTGGCTGATAAAACTTAATGGATGCTTTCTGCGCTGTGGCTTTGACATCTGCCACTGAATTTATAACAAAGGAACCAAACACGCACAAGCATACGAACTGAAGAAAGTAAACCAATGTGATAATGAGAAACAAGGTGCTTATTGAACCCGGCAAGCTAGAAGTAAACAGCACGAGGTACACATTTTGAAACACTGAAAGAAGTGTGGTGCTAACAGATGATAGCAAAATTGGGTGTAGAATATTGTTCGTACTTGAAATTGTTGCCGATATCTTACAATGGAAATCAAACAGAAGCTCTAAATCTTCATCTTTACTGTGCAGGAGTCTTTTATTCAATGCAGTCAGCGATTCCTTTATCAGGAAGGAAACAGAACAAAAATAAGCTGTGACAGCTCCTTGATATAAACTAATGTTGTATAATGCTACAGATACCTTTAGACAAGGAACTGAAAATGGTGGTGGTATAAATCCATAGAGACGGTACGTTACAGGAAAATTGGGAATAAATGAGTAAAGTACACAGAAGACGTTGACGTATAAAATAAAGTCGTTAATTAGAAATATGATGTTTAATTTAAAATTAAACTTATTTACTATCTCTACATTTTCAATAAGATCGCTGCCAATTTTTGCCAGTCTTCGCATTATGCTTACGAGTTTTTTCCTCCTTCTGTAAATCGATAGCCGGCACATACAATCTAATACTAAGAGCGCAACTCTGACTATTCTATCTTTGGTATTCTTCTTACTCAAAAATAACTGTTCAACTATTTCAACAATGTTTCTAACATCGAAAAGAAGGAAGAATAATATCGAAAATCCAGTCGAAATTACATATCTTTTGGTGCAGTTCATGCCTTTTTCAAAGCCTATTCCATGAAGCCAGAAATATCTGTTTAAAGTTTTATACAAGTGTCGAACAAAATTTTCAGTAGTATTATATTGATTCACTTCAAAAGGTCGGACGATGTATGGTTTTCGCTCAAAAAGCATATAGCTTTTATATTTTAGAGACGACGAAAATTCCAGTCTTTGATGCACATGTACTAACTCTGCTTATAGAATGTGAGCGCGTTTAAATTTTATAGAAGATACAGTTAAACTGAAATGAAACAATGTTGTTTGTGTCGCTATATATACATTATGATAGGAAAGCCAACTTCAAATTTGACTCTGGATTTAAATACTCACAATAAGCGCAGATACAAATCTTTAATATTGTAATGTCTTATTTTAATTGGTTGGAAAAAAGCTCAACAGGATGCAACTTCACACAGTAGAAAGACAACGTTTTATCACCTTTTCCAAATACACATCTGTTGAATATGCTCAAACAGTATTAAGAACACAGAAAAAAATCTCTACCATGAGTATTGTTATCATTTTTCCAACATCTCCATGACAACCTGCCTTCAGAAACTCAATGCAACATTACAAATTATATGTTTTTATTGGATTTACTAATAATATATAAAAAAATTATGTTTTTCCTAAATCGTGATTTTAAGTACACTGGTACTCAATTCCAAACATATCATTGAAGACAAGTCATCCATTAACAATACACATATAAAATTTCAAGTCAGACAGTCATTTTTATGACTATAATAATGTTGCTGTAATGGTATATATGCATTTTTAAATCTAATACTAGGAATCTAAAAAGACATATTGAATTTATTAATAGTTGAAAATGCTCCAATAAAGTGATTTTAAAAAAATACGTCAATATGTTTTTGCAATTTTGAAGTTTAAAAGAGTACACAAAAGCTTTCAACTATATTTATTTTCCTTAATCTCACAATTTTTATTGTATTTTATTTTTCATTTTATCGTATTTTATTTTCTGCGTGTGTATGTGTGTTTCTGTGCACATAATTGTACCTTTAGCTCTATTATTTCAATAAACTTTCATGTCACGTGCACTGAAACCGAATCCTAAATCTGAAAGTTTTTATAATATCTGCTACAGTTTTGACAAAATTTAAATGATATTGGATGCAGAATCTAAAGCTTATTATTTAGTTTTTATATATACTAACATCTGTCTAGAAGTGAAATGATGCATTTTGGGAGTAGAAGCAAAAAATTTATATCTATTGTAGCTAATGTTATTGAATTCCATTTAAAAAGGCAAATTTCTCCTATTATTATTATAAAAATTTACAATTTACTGGAGCATATATCTTATCGATTACGAATAAACTGACTGAAACTATAATTTTTAAGTCTGCATAAACTCTATGAATATATATCAATCAATAAATTTCTTCAATTCCTTTCTGTATGGATTGCAGACGAAGCTTTTATACCTAAAATTGGATGTTTCAGTGATGGCGACTACACCTCTGATAAATGAAAACAAATAAAATGAAATAAAATAAACATGCGAATCGAGACACTTTCAGCATTAAAAAACTAACATTAATAACAATAATAATATTTCTTTCGTGATTCATTGTTTTTTCATCCTTGTATAACAGATTTTATATAAGCCAACTGCAATGTAAATTCAAAGGTAATAAATATTGATAATACAAGAAAAATGAATATTTTTGCAATCGCTAACACATCAAGCGGAAAATATCCAAAATTAGCAGGATTTTAGTAACTATATACACATACAAAATTAAGTGGACATGAATACAACAAATGAACAGTCTTGATTGTTTAAAATATCAATTCAATAAACTGATGTTAACTATAGATTTAATATTGTAAGACAAGTAGGGGTGACAGATGAATTATGACACAGTTTCTAACGCAATGAAACGTAGAAGACCAATAGTACCAACGCATGGATAATGGTGCACGTTCCAACATCATGAAGCAAGAAAGAGAAATAGTGCCAACGCATGATTATGATATACTTTTAGTATATAGCGCTTAAGTGCCTATTTAAAATGTAAAATTATTTCGGATCTCTTTTTAAGAGGGGAGGGTATAACATTCCATTTATGTATCCGTAAAGGAAATTTAAGCGTCTTATAAAAAATTAGATACGTGTTCAGAGAAGCTTAAGGAAGTGTAAATTTTTTTCCTTGACTAGGTGTTCCGTTAAAAAATACAAACAAAAAAACTAATTATAACAATCGTAAACACATTAGATAAGGGTCGTAAAATCAGACGTTAAAAATTTCTACTCTTATGTATTACGTTCCTTGTTTTCTTTACACCCAAAAGCAAAGTTTTAATTTTTCTACATTTTCTTTAATGTTTTGGTTTTCTATTTAAAAAAAGAAAAAAAAGAAAAAAAGAGAAGAAAAAAGATCTAGGCTGTTGTAGGCGGGCTATATGTAACAATATCTTGGACAACCCGGCTCCAGTTTTCCAATTTTGCATTTTAAATGCGTTCAAAGCATTCAGTGCAGCTCTTAGCCTTGGTCTTAGCCTTAGTAAGTATTATAAAAACTGTAAGTATTAAACTTACAAATTAATTTTAAAATCTGTAAGTATTAAACTTACAAATTAAATTTATAAACTTAAGTATTAAACTTACAAATGAAATTTAAAAACTGTATGATTAATACTTAAAAGATAAAGTTTAATATTTAAAATATAAAAAAGAAATGCTGTAATACGGCTCCAAATAATAATTTCGAGTGTGTTTTTGATTGAGGGTTCCAGCATTTGGTTATTTACTCGACAGATTGTTTTTTACTTTAAATTAATAGGGGAAAATACACCATTCCTATGGAAAAATTTTCAAGTTTTAGAAATAACATTAAAAAGATATATTTTCCCATCCTTTCTTGACACCAGAAATAAATTTATCTTTCTCGAATTCCACTCAACGTTTTGGCCGACGGTACTAAATTCCCCAACGAGTGAAATAAAGTCAAATAATTTGTGTCTCCACCGCCAAACATGGAAGAATTAAAATATTTATGAGGCCCATTACACGAAAATACCTTTAATATTTCGTCTAAGTATGCTACTTGTGTTAGGAAAAGTAAGTATTATTTTAATGTAGCGTTCCTCCCCGAGAGTTTGAGCGAGAATTTAATATTGAGCATTTTAGTTCATAATTGCTGCGTCTGTGTTCCAGAATTGCTGGATTTTTTTGGTTTTATAACTTTTAATCTTAGTTTACTCTAGATATTATCCAAAATTATTTTAGTTTCAGTAGTTAGCTAAGAGACGATGCTGGACGAGCGCTGATTTTTATATATACAGGATAAGAGAATTTCATGGCAGTGGATAATCCAGGCGAAAACCAACAGAATTTTTTTTTAAATCTAATTTGTTAAGGATAGACATTTCCACCCCAAGACATTGCTTAGGGATAAAAACTTCATTACAAAAGCTTTTCTTTTATAAATTATCTCCTCAAACAAATTTACATTGCTTTAGGTAGCCTGACTTAGTTTGAAACGATATTAATGGAATGTGTGTACAATGCTACATAAAGAAAGTATATGTGATACGAAAAGATTCAATCACCATTTAAAAATAGTATTATTTTTAGCATGGGATTGAGCCATTTCCTGTCTGATTGGTTGTTTTATCGTTAACGGGTATATAATTTTTGAATTTTAATTTCTTTTTGTTTCAATGACACATGGAAGGTTATTTTCTTTTCAGAACATCTGAAATTGATTCATATGATTATTTCAAGGTGCATGAAATACACTAGTCAGGGACGTAGTGCGAAAATAATTTCGGGAGTTGTCCAAAAGGTGAAAAATTTCTAAAAATAGAATCTCCCACAAAAAGGCTTGATTTATTAATATCCAATTAACGAAACTTCAAAATTTCGGGGGGTATCTAGACCCCTCATGCCTCTTCTTCTCCGGCTACGTCCATGACACTACTTAAAAATTACTAGTTGCTGATGAGATGTAAATTTATAAATTAATACATGCGTATGTTCTGCATAAATTTTAAAAAGAATTTATTAGAAAAATAGAGAGAAATGCTTCTCTTTATACTTTGGTTCATCGAACTGAACAAAATAATATTAATGAAATATATTTAACTCAATGTATGGATATGTTTATCTAGAAAAGTAATTACTGTAACAGTAGTAAATAAAAAAATTTTCAGAAAAGGAAAATGCTTTTCACTAAACCACAGGTTTTGCTGCAATACGTCTTCAACTACAAACTAATAACTAACAATTGCATACCAATTTAACTGCAAACTAATGATTTTGTGTAAATTCAATCTTTAATTACAATTAATAGTTAAATTGTAACCAAATCTTATTTTTTTAATTTAAAGCTGAAAATGTATTTTAATAGTTTTTCACTGACTGTGGATACTTTTATTTATTTTTACTGTTTTAGAGCTAATATTATTGTATATCAAAACAATTTTACACACTTTAGCCTTTTTCAAGACCCTCAGGGGTTAAAATAGCGTTTTTGATCATTGAAAATAACATTTAAAAAGCAATTCCTTTTCACGTGCACTTAAAGAATAACATCTAAATCATAATCCATTTAACCAAGCAGAAATGCAATTTTTTTTTGTGATTCCCCAAAATTTTACACGAAACTCAAACTACCAGGCATTGCGTCACCCTGGCGTGTTTGAATTTCTCCTCTTGAACCAAAATTGTACAATTCTCGTAAAGCATTCCTTCAAGCTGCCAAAATCAATTAAACGACAAGAGAAAGACTTACAAGATTTTTACTGTCAGAATTAATGAACCACCATAACGTAGGTTTCCGCTGTTACGTTACAAGATATACACTCATTAATTCTTTCTTGTTGGAAATTGATTTCAGGTAATATTTCACGTTTGCATAGTGCAGATATTGGTTCTTAAAATAACTATTTAATTTTTACTGAGCTTTCTTATTTCAGCATGCTGAAAAGAATTTTTTTGATTATATATTCAGAATTTCAGAGGTGAGGGTCTGTGTAAGAGAGTTCATCTTTTGGCTTTGAAATGTGCGAAATCACATTATTAGGATTTTTCTAAAAAAAAAAGTTTAGGTAGTTTGTTGTATTGAAACTACCGCGGGATATACCGGATGATTCAAAATAGATGCTAAAGCGATTACCTTTAGGTGATCGAAACATATTTTGGGTAGAAAAGTTCGTCAAATAAGGAGTAGCGTTCAGACAGGCCTGTCGAGAGGGGCGGGGAAAGAGGGGTTATGCCCCCGGGCCCGTGTATTCCGGGTGCCTGGGCTAAACTTTCAAAAATAAATTCTGTATAGACAGAAATAGAGCTCGCGAAAACTGACACCGACTGGAATAAGTAAAGACGAGACGAGGTCCTAAATGAAACTGGATTGCTGACGTCATGTACGCTCTTTTATTTATTTATTTTTTTTTGGGGGGGGGGGCGTCGGCAGATATTCACCGCCCGGGCCCGAGTTTGTCTCTCGACGGGCCTGCTTTCAGATGTGGTAATTTTGTTGTTGTTGTTAGGGGTTGTGTGCTTATTAAAAAACAAATATTTTTATACTATCCCTCATTTTCTATCATATATCTTTAGAAAAATGTTACTATGTGTCTAAGAAAATTAATTAAAAGATTGTGTGTCTCTTAAGTGGCATAATTAGAGAGATATTTAATGTTAAAACCGATGACTCACACCACCTTACCTGCTGTACTGGCGTCCATTTTCAAGCGAAAATGTCTTTAAGATGCCAACCATAAGTTGATAAAAGTTAAAACAGTGATCCTTTTGTTAGAAAATGACAAATAAACGTATTCAAACGCGTGAAATTAACAGGTACAATTTTACCTGAAATGATAGGTACTGCGTTATGAAATTATAGTTAATTTAGTCTTTCAGGGACGTTATCTACTAATGACGTCACACTTCTACAGAAGTAATTTTAAAGTGTAATAGAATGACAAACTGTGGTGTGGGTTAAATTTCTGTAGAAACTGCCAAACATGCATTATAGGGAAATTGTAGCAAAATAGGATTTCCGAGAGTCAAATGTAGCTGTCAAATTACCACTAACATAAATTAATGTCAGCTGAAAAGTGATTTTTTTTTCAGTTTTGAGACATTTCCTTTAGTATTTGGCGACAAATGGTAAAATTTTAACTTGCGGTAGTTCGGTAACTATTCCACTCAAGCATGGATTTTTTTTTTATTTACCTTAGATACTCCGCAACATTTTTCTAAATATAATTGATAGAAAAGGAGGGACCGTATAAAACTTATGTGTCATATGTTTTTTAGTATATATACAACCCCTAGTAAAAAAATTCCCATATCTGAAAGCTACTCTTCATTAGACGAACAATTCTAATTGAAAGTATGTTTCGATCACTTCGGTTTAAGATCATCACTTTAACATGTATTTTGAATCACCCGGTATTGTAACGTAATATTAACTATCATTCAGTTAGATGTAAGGCTGTCGTCAAAAAATTACTGGTACTGCGTTATGTAATGTATTGAAAATCCTTTGTGTCACCCTGTGTTTACAGGGTGACACAAGACACACATATTCACCCTATAAATACAGGGTGGATATAATTACAGTGATCCTTTTCAGACTCCTCTAAAACCCATTTTTCCTATCGAATTTTTATGAAACTTGTTATATACGTTATATGGACCACGGGGAGAGGATTTCTGCGATTAAAAAAAAATTAGTTCAAATTTTGACCAACAGATGTCTCTTTCCAAAAATTTCTTATAGAAATTAGTCAGACCTGTAAAGAAACTTGCAATCAGAAGCAGAAAAATATTATTCGTGCCATTGTTATCGTTAATCATGTTGTTACAGACGGAAGATCGAGCAGTGTCTACTGGTAAAACAGTTTTATCAGAACAACAGCAATAGCTTAGCTACAGAACTTGCTGCATATCGTGCCTCAACTATATCTTGCACCAGCAGCCATGACTTTATTACATGACTGCATCATTCCCACTTAATTACGTGCTCTCCATGTCATCCAGACGAGTTCATTGAAAAATGTGTAGGTGGTCATAATGTAATGGCTCTTCGGTGTAGTTTGAACTGCAGTTGGTTCAGACAATGTTGGAAATGTTCCTTTCAGATTTCTTTATAACTAGGTGTACTGAAATGCTGAAGCCGGAGCGCAATGCTGGGCACAGAAGGGCAATCTGTATCCATATAGTACTATAGAGATAGTTAATTATTCCTGACGCAGTAAAGTGTCTACAACTCGGAAAGCGCGGTGTCATCGATGATTTCCTTATGATTCATCTTTCTTGTTCGAAAAAACATATATGGGTTTTTTTATCTCACTTCATTTGAAACATCAAATGAAACCACTGAGTTGAAAAAAAAAATGCATTCTGAATATGCTTTCTTCTATTGCTTTTCAGAAATTCCTCGCATTCGAAATTTCTCGCATTTATTTCTCTCCCATTCTAATTACTTTTAAAATATTTCACAGCTTCAAGCAGAGAATTTTCAATACATTTTTATCTTTTTTTTTTTTTCGTTTCCTGCGATGAAAATCTCCTCGTTACTGAAATGTTTTATTTTCCAAGGTGGCAACTACTATTTAAGACACAAGAAAGAAGGCGAAAATTCGATACGGGCTCTCTCAAGGGAGGGAGAATAAAAAATATTCAACGCATGCATTTATATTTTAGAAAAAATAAACAAAAAGAAGATGCACTATTTTTTTCTTCTAATTCTAAGCTTTTTCTTTCTTTTTTTTACTATGTACAAACTTACGCTTATTTTTATATGGTTTATTTCTTTTTGTCATTTTTGAAACCTTCTTTTGTGCTGAGAAATAAAATTGTTCGTATCCCTGTGATACAATTTTTTTCGTTTTATCTGAGATCGGAATTAAAATGCACTCTTTCTCTTTAAAATAAAATGAAGCAGAAAAAGAAATGATACAAGCAGTGGAAGGTATTCTTAATTTTCTTACTAAAAATTAAAAATAATAATAAAATTTCCTTAGGTTTTTTTTTTTTTTAACAACCAATTGTTTTTTAGAGAAGTAAAATTTTGTGAAAAAATGAAATTTCAATAATATATGAGAATTTCGGTTCTCTTTAGCAGTTTTCAAAAAAGTTAAGTGTTCAAGGTTTCAGTTTATTGATAACATCTTCTTCCTAGAACTGTCGTCAATATGCCTATACTGCTGAGAAATTATTAATGTCAAGTGCTATTGCAGATGGCATCTGTAACAAGTGTAGTTTTGTTTAATTATTATTTCGAAGCCTTAAAAACCATCTTTAGCCTTTTCACGGCGGGGAAATTTTGGCCGTGCTGTTTCAGAAGGACGGGAGCATCTGAAAAATGCTTTCCCCCATTTCAGTGACTCTTAGCTAAAGCTGCTGTTTGTGCAACAACCATTGATGTATTACTCTTTCCCGCCCCCGAAGTAAAACACGAACTTCTTCAACAAGGGGATTAGCTTTACGTGTATATTCTCCTTTTCAGGAACTGGGGTGCAACTGAATTGATGGATGGATGTTGACATCTCTCCCCGCCGGTCCAGTACAGGTGAACAATGACAGAGGGGGAAGGCATTAGTTGGTCGAAATATGAACCAAGCCCGTCCTTTAAGGTGTTCTACGGCTTGGTTGAAAAATCGACCGCCCGTCTGCAAAGTGTTAATCATTGCTTGAGATAGCTAGAAACCTTCGTTTACTGTAAAATCACTTATTTTCGCGAAAATGAAGATATCCGTGATTTCGCGAGTTGAAAATTTCGCGAATTGTTATTTATATGAATAGAACCGAAAGTTGAAAAATACCTTAAGTACCTAAATATGGAATCCCTTTAGCATAATGCATTTTAAGAAACTTCATTCGATCCGAAAAGCTCGTCCTCCCCATTTGGAATGGCTTCAAATAAGCTGGTACAGGTATTGTAAGCGAATGAGCTGCATTCTATTAGTTGTATTATTGTTTTATATTCAAGAAATAGTTGTAAGAAAGAGATTCAAATTGTAAGAAAGTTGTCAAGAAAGAGTTTGTAACAGTGCAATAAATCAATGAAGTTTGGTAAGTGAAAAATTTGTAATTTTTTATTATTATTTGAGGCGAAAAAAAAGTATTTCGTTAGGCTTTTATTTTCGTGATTACGACGGGCTCGCAAAAATTGAAGCCTCGCGAAAATACGTTCTTTTACAGCACATATGGGCAACCGACGGCCCGCGGGCCTGATGGTGCCCGCCGGGGCTTTTGATCTGGCCCGCGGAGCATTCCAGAACTCTTTATAAAACCCATATAAACCATACAAAATCCCATATAAATCCCAATTATACGGCCTGCGACTTCGCTAATATCCTGAAGTTTGGCCGCTACTTCACTAGCATCCTAAATTTTGGCCCGCAACTTCTCAAAGGTTGCCCATACCTGTTTTACAGTATTTCAATTCTCACGTGTTGAAATTCTCTGTGTTGTTTATATCCTTCTTTTATTGTTTCTTCTTCTTTTTTATGTTTTATTGTTATGACTTTATTTTCTATATTTTTATCCATTTTATAACTTAATTACTTAGGTTTACTGGAACTGGAGACAGTTTTCGCCAAGCTGTTATCGCTTCTCTAACCTCCATGATGGAGATATTCACTGCCTGCGCCAAGCTCAAATCGCCAACCTTCTGAAAAGCCCCGTTTTCGCCTGTACGCGTTCTGCGTCCGTGTACACTAAAGGTAGATGGTGTACGTGAAATTCATCGTCTCTCCAACGTCCTCTAGACTGAAACGATATCCCTTAGGGGGCTATTTTTAAAATTCAACGCCTATAAATTAAGATTAGCAACTACCTATCATATGACTAAATTTCGTATCATTCGTATTAGTCGTTATTAAGTGATGTTTGAAGAAATATAAACGTATTTTGAAAGAATTTTCACAAAATCTCAAAATCTAATAAAAATGTTTAAAAAATTGGACTCCTATAGTTTTCGTTGAGCAACCATCTATCGTGTGACCAAATTTCATATCATTCACTTTAGTTGTTATTACGTAATGCGGGAACAAAGATTCACTCAGTTTTAAACGATTTTCACAAAATCTCGAAATCTGATCGATTTTTTTTAATTAGATGCTTATAGTTTAAGGTGAGTGACCACCTATCATGTCACCAAATATCATTTTTTCACCTTTGCAGTTATTACGTGATGTGCGAACACAAATTTACGCAGTTTGAAATGATTTTCGCAAAATTTCAAAATCTAATCAAGATTTTTTAAAAATTCAACGCCTATGTTTTAAGTTGAGTGATCACCCATCATGACACCCAATTTCATACCATTCGCTTCAGTCCTTTTTACGTGATGCTCGAATACAAATTTACACAGTTTGAAAGGATTTTCGCAAAATCTCAAAATCTAATCAAGATTTTTTAAAAATTCGACGCCTATGTTTTAAGTTGAGTGACCATCTATCATGACACCCAATTTCATATCATTCACTTTAGTCGTTTTTACGAGATGCTTGAACACAAATTTACGCAGTTTGAAACGATTTTCACAAAATCTGAAAATCTAATCAAGATTTTTTAAAAATTCGACGCCTATGTTTTAAGTTGAGTGACCACCCATCATGACACCCAATTTCATATCATTCGCTTCAGCCGTTTTTATGTGATGCTTAAACAAAAAAAGCGTCACGGACAGAATGACAGAATGACAGAATGACAGACAGACAAACTTTTTTTTGTGGGCTGCATCGGATTCCCGGGTGCTTGAAACGGATAGAAATCGCAAAATTTTTGAATTCCAAGAAATGTACAGACAAAAGTCTAATTTTATTTATATAGATAGTCTTCTTATGAATATAAAAATTATTTTTCCTCTGACAAACATAATTTTTTCACTCATTACTCATTACTGAGAGGAAAGGAGTGTACTTTTTACAGGATACCTTCATTATTCTTAATTCGGAAAATTTCGTTAATGATCCCCTCTCGACATTTTTTCTCAGGACTTCTGCCTGAAAACATCTCCTATTTCATTTTATCGATTATTTTTTCGTTTTAACTTTTGCAAGTTTTTCACTTCTTTTTTTTCCCCCAATTTTGATATTCTTCCTATAAACACCAAATTATTAATTCAAAGTAACGAAGCATCTTCTTGTGAATTCCCTATAACTTTTTATTATTGCGTCTTTTTATCGGGATTCCTCAAAATGGTGCGTGAAACCAGATTACAATAAATCCTCAAGAAAACAGATTTCATGGCTTCATTACTTCTACAAAACAGTAGAACAAATTCTAAGCTAAACCTAAGAACAGTGTTTCACTGCGCACATCCTCATTGAAAAACACTTGATAATGATTTTATGTTGCGTCGGTTAAGGCAACGCTTAGACAAATAGCTCTCTTCTGGGCTAGCTGCCTGCGGATGTATGTCTTGGGCGGATGACTTTTAACCCTTTAACGCGCAGTGTTCCCGCTCTGGGAACACCAAACTCTGACGATTTGACTGTTGCCAGTCACGAAGAATAGATTTGATTTCTATAAAAATAGTTGCGGGTGACATAGCTCCACGAGAATCCTTTGCTTTTTAGCACGTCATTTCCCTTAAGAAAATTGTCACGATTATTTTTAACAGCACTGACATCCGCTGAAAAATGGAAGAATGCGAGAACAGCTGGATAGATTGCCCAATGCTGAAAAAAGGGCAGCCGTTGCCATCGCTCGACTTAACTACCAGAAAGATGGCGGACGATCGAAACGTTCATCGCGTGCCACAGATCAAGAGATTCTTTTTTGACGCAGCTGGCTGTGCGGCACAGCCAGCTGTCGTCAAAAAAGGGTGTCTAGATTTGTGGCACGCGATGAACGTTTCGATCGTCCTCCATCTTGCTGGTAGTTAAGTCGAGCGATGGCAATGGCTGCCCTTTTTTCAGCATTGGGAAAGGGTTGCGCCTCAAAGGATTAAGGCAACGCTTAGACAAGTAGCTCTCTTGTGGGTTATCTGCCTCGCGTGTGTATGTCTTGGGTGGAGGACTTTTAAATGGTCAAGAATTCACGTTACATCTAACTCGAATTTTAACACGTGTTCCCAGACGGCTCTAACATGATTCTCGTTACATCTGAAGAAAACCGCCCAACACTAGTTGTCGAATAATGGCTTGGATCAGATTGAGAAGAAATTCTGCCAGCAGAACTTAGCTCCAACGGTTAACCCTTTATAAGGCGAGTTTATGTGCAGAGAGTCGAAAGTACTTGGGATGTTTTAGGCCCATTTTTTAGGATTAATTCATATTCATGCATTTTCCCTCTACTATAATATCCCACGTGAAAATTGGAGAAATAAGTATTAAACAAACATAGATATTTTTCAGGAGATATAGTTATTCACAAAATCAAGCTCGGGAAAACTACTTGCTGCTTGTACACGGAATTAAACGCAAAAATATATAATTAAAAGCGATTCTTATGATCAATTTTCGAGTAATTATTCGCGTTTTCTTTAAAATTACGAATGAAAGAAAAGTTCACAAGCCAAATATAATTTAGAATCTATTTAGATGTATGGAAAAAATATACATCCAATATAACCGAAGAAAAATAAAAAAAATTCACTAATGATAATTATTTCTCTATTTAAATAAACCGCAAGTGGTAAGTATTCTTACCACGACCTTATAAAGGGTTAAACATGGTAGGTGTGAGGTAATAGTTTGAAAGATCATGTCACGAACTAGAGTAAGGAAATAGTGAATTCATGGATTTATAATGGATCAATAGAGATATATTGACATTTTGTAAGGAATTAGCCAGAAGAGGACACAGCTTACGTCACTGAATGTACTGTTTAGAGCTACATATGGACTTCCCAGAGTTTCCCGCCACAATTAGGATCCTTATCAGAAGGTGGGGGACTTCTAAATGCTATCACTCCTTTTAGCGACCGCCGAGAGGACTGTCTGAACCACGGATTTAACGTGCACATACACCACGTGTGCACGATGGTCTTTAGTGGTAAGTCGGAATCGAATCCTCAACCTTCCGATGCCTTAACCATTGGGCTACCACGGTCCTTGGAAATAATTTAGAATCTTCAGCTAGAAAGCTTAGTCTTAGAAGTGGCTGCAAATTCTTTCATGACCTGAAGCACACTGCTTTGAATGTACGTCTCTGGCTGATTTATAACCGTCCCCAAAACAATGAAATGCCCAACTTAGCCTCCAGATCTAAACCCAGTGAAGGACCTTTGGAAAGAACTAGAATAAAGAATTCGAAATCATGTTATTTCTTCAAAGTAACAATAGAAAATAATTATGCAAAATGAGTGGTGCCAAGTGGGATCGGATTTTATAATAATAATAATAATTATTATTATTATAATAATTCAGTCCATGCCAAAGAAATTAAATTAAGTTTTAAGCAATCCGACAAATTATTAAAGTTTTATTTTAATTCTTCCAATGTGATTATTAATTAACAGGTACATAAAGAGGACGTTTCCTACCCTCATTGCTATGTGATTCTGAACCGTCTCTGTACCCCCCTACACCCCCTGCAAGTTTGTCTGTCTGTCTGGTAGCGAATCACGCTGTATCTATGCATTATTTTTCCCCAAAATGAGGATACAAAAGTACAATTTTTTTTCGCAGTTTAAATATCCATTTTCGGCCTACTCTGGTATACATGGAAACCAAACAATTGTGGTTTTAACTCTCCAGTTTTAAGTTCTGACAAGAGTCACTTCATATTCCAATGTTAAAAAAAAATGGGAAAAAGAATAGAAAAGAACGCTTCCTTACGCTATGGAATAATGCGATAACATATCCTTTCATTAATACTGACAGCGAAACGTGACCTCAGCCTTGTATCTTGCGTTAAGGCGTAATGTCACGGAATGCAAGGGAAGAATTAACGTCATGAGATGATGTCAGGGATGTACTCTATCTTTCATGTAATTATTTAACCATTACCCAGCCATTTTAAGGCTTCTGCGATTGAATTCGGCAGTAAAAAAATTCGTTTTATTACCGTTGACAAGAAGGCAATCAGAATTTGGTCGACAAGGAGTAAATCAGAAAGTTTGCAATGATATGAATTTGAAATGTGAATAGAAATATATAACATGAGTTAATTGCATGTATGCTGAGCATTGTGTACGTACATACTTCGGTTTGGTGAATAATGTTAACCCTTTAACGCGCAGTGATCCCGCTCTGGGAACACCAAACTCTGATGTTCTGACTGTTGCCAGTCACGAAGAATAGATTAGATTTCTATAAAAATAGTTGCGGGTGACATAGCTCCACGAGAATACTTTACTTTTTAGCACGTCATTTCCCGTAAAAAAATGATCACGATTATTTTTAACAGCACTGACATCTGCTGAAAAATGGAAGAATGCGAGACCAGCTGGATAGATTGCCCAATGCTGAAAAAAGGGCAGCCGTTGCCATCACTCGACTTAACTACCAGCAAGATGGCGGACGATCGAAACGTTCATCGCTTGCCACAGATCCAGAGACCCTTTTTTGACGCAGCTGGCTGTGCGCGAGCACGACAGCTGGCTGTGCTCGCGCACACCCAGCTGCGTCAAAAAAAGGGTCTCTAGATCTGTGGCACGCGATGAACGTTTCGATCGTCCGCCATCTTGCTGGTAGTTAAGTCGAGCGATGGCAACGGCTGCCCTTTTTTCAGCATTGGGAAAGGGTTGCGCCTCAAAAGGTTAACTGTGATAGTTCTTGAAAGCATCATTGTTTCTTGAAAGAAAGTCTTATAAAGGTCGGATTACTACGGTGAAATTTTAATAAAATTGGAGCAACAGATGGCTTTGAATCATGAACACTGCAATAGTAAATTCAGTTCAACTAAGGAATGGAAAATGACCTAAGCGATTACAAGTTGTTTTTTTTTAACTTCTTACGAAACTTGTTTCCGGTTAACTTACAAAATTTGTTTTCGATTAATCCACTTCCTACCATCCGATAAAGCTAAAACATCACATACACCAGTAACTCTGGTCTCATTACATACACCTGTAACTCTGGTCTCATTACATACACCTATAACACCTGTAAAAATTCACTTAATATTCCAAACAGATTTTTAATTCTGTTCACTTTCTGGGTTTTATAATTTTTTTAAAGATTGGTATAGAAGTACATAATGGGACAAAAATTCCGTACAATGTTAATAAAATAAGAGCATCGCATGCATTTTAGCCTGATCATTATAATGAACCCAAACAAATTTTTATAAATCCATGTATTTGCTCTTTCTACATTATTTATTGATTTATGATTGATACTTTAAAAATCGTTACTTTGAAGGTTTTTTATAATCTCCGATGGTGATATCGATTAAATTTACATCAGATTAATAGACTGATAAAATTTGCTATGACTGAAACACTAACGCAGAGTGATTTTTTTAATTATGTTAATTCTCCATTTGCACATTTTTTTTTCTCTGTTTGGCTTAAAGAAAGATCTGAGGAGAAGAATTCATTTTAATCTTCAGGTAGTTATTTTGTAAATATTCCATAAGTGTTTCCATTCAATTGTGTGCATCGTTTGTTTTAATATCTTCATATTAATCAAATGTTACACAGTTTTATAAAATGATGTAAAAAAAAAATATCACAATGATGATAATCTATTTCAACAAAGTAAATATGGTCAATAGATTATCACATTTTTTTTTCTCCGAACAACATTATTACTTTGCGATATAAAATTCATTACTTTTCCTTTTTTTAACTTTTTTACGAAGCGGAATTAATTAGTGAAATGAATTACTGCTCCTTACTCTCTTTTTAATAGCACTTTTCAACAAAAGAAAGTTTTTAATGACTTTGTGTTTTCTCTTGAACCTGTTTTTAATTTAGGTAATTTTCAGCCGAGTTGAAAAGTTTTGTACAATTAACGCTCTCCTTTTTGCGTTTAATTACAGTGAAGGTAAAGACCGATGAAAATCCATCTATAATGTTGCCCAGTGACAAATTAAAAGTGTGTGGGGGCAAAGCAAAAGAAGGGAGGGAGCATTATTAGATATTTAAGAGTAATGCAAGTAAAGAGATTGGGTAAATTATTGAACTAAAAGTGTTACATTATTTTTTAATTAAAATGAACTATGTTCTAAATGACAACAAAAAACGCTTAAATATACATTTAATTATTTTCAATTTGTGTCATTTTAGTTATGTAGTCTTAAAATCCTAGTACATAGTTTCGCTGATCTCTGACTCACTAATTCACTAACTATCTAACGATTTCGGACATCCACTCCAAGATAATACTTTCACTGCCATTAGTCCAAAAAGTTAAAATAGTTAAGCACAAAAAGATTAGTAACATCTACATTGTTTGTACGATCCGTTTGAAACTTTTCATAGTTTTCATCCGTTACTCCGTTCATAGTTCATCCGTTCTCTAATTTTTAAGCGATTTTTTGTTATTTTCAGCTCCATTTTCTGAGAGTAAAAAAAGTTTATCATCTGCGTGAAAAATTAGCTGTTGCAAGAAACATGACATCAAATTGAAGTCACGGTCATCAGGATTTGAAAGAAAAGTTGTCATTCCAATTCATTTAAAATAGTTTTTCCAGATAACAAAGTTTCATTTTTTTCATTAAAATGATATCGTCTGCATGAAGCATTGATATAAGAGGGCCCGTTAATAGAAAACTAAATCATTCGAATGCGAAAAGTTTCCGCGCGTTTCCAGAGGAGCATGACATTCGATTTGGGTGCATGGTAAAAATTGGATATGAAGTTATTTATTTTAGGTGGTCGAAGATTATGAATATTGAAGAAGTTTATGAATATATAAAATATTGAACGTAGACATTTTCGTCAAATGTTTTTGCTAGCTACCTTAATGCCGTTGTAATTGCCTCTATAGCGGGCTTTCACTTCTAGTTATATCTAGTTAATTTTAAAAATAGAAAATTTGTAATATATTATGGATAAAAGCACAATACATTGCGAATTAATAAATATTTAGTCAATATTAAATTATAATTGTTTGTTGCAATCATCCATTTTTAGCAGACACCTGTCAACTAACAAAACGACAATTAATTCTAACTTAATATATCATCGGTAGTTTCCGAAGAAACTACTCGAACGTTTCATCGTTGCTGTTGTTATTGTTGCTTCTAATTAAAATAAAGTATCCTTTAGTCTTGGTTCAACTGGATTAGTCCAGCTGGTAGTTACCGAAGAAACTACTAAGAGCGTTTCATTGTTGCTGTTGTTATTGTTGTTTCTAATTAAAATAAAGTATCCTTTAGTCTTGGTCCAATTGGTAGTTACCGAAGAAATTACTAGAACGCTTTATTGTTGCTATTGTTATTGTTGTTTATAATTAAAATAAAGTATCCCTTAGTCTTGGTCCAATTGGTAGTCACCGATGAAACTACTAGAACGCTTTATTGCTGTTGTTTCTTATTAAAATAAAGCATCCTTTAGTCTTCGTCCAATTGGTAGTTATCGAAGAAACTACTAGAACATTTTATTGTTTCTGTTGCTATTGTTGTTTCTAATTAAAATAAAGTATCCTTTAGTCTTGGTCCAGTGGGCTGAACATGCTGCAAAACATGTGTTGTAATTCGGATAATAGTAAAAGGTCCAAATTTTCAAGAAGCTGGGTGCTATTTAGAAATTTGTTAGATAACAAAATATGAAATATTGAACAGTTTGATACAATTAACGCTCTCCTTTTTGCGTTTAATTAGAATAAAGGAAAAGACCGATGATAATCTATGTATAATGCAGCCCAGTGACAAATTAAGACTATGTGGGAGTAAAATAGGTGGCGGAAAGGAACCCTCTGGGATATTAGAGATTTAATAGTAATGCAGATAAAAGGGATGATAAAGTATTGAAATTAATTTCTTTATTTTTTAAATTGAATTTTTACAATATTTTAACTGTTTTAGATATGTAGTGGCAATATTAGATAATAAATTTAAAAATAAAATTTGTTGCGATAATATATATAGAAGTGCAATACACCGCGAGCTTATAAATATTTAGTCCGTATAAAATCGAATTTGTTTGTTACAATAATCATTTTTCAACAAGCGCATTACAACTGGCTAAACAAACGGTAAGTAATACGTTAATATGAATATGATATTTCGAAATTGAACTTCCATAACTGAAAAATAAATAATTTCCTTTTAGTTACAAAGTATATTTAACTAAATTAGCAAAATAAAACATGTAGAACTCTTCATTGAAAAATAACAGAATTCACAAAGACAAAGGACCAAAAGAGTTTATCCACGATATATTCAAGTTTTTTTTTTCTTTTTAAATTTCTCCTTATTGATATACAATAGTTCGCGTATTTTTTTACGAGCTGGAAATAATTAAATAATGGAAATATTCTTAATCAACTTATATTTAATAGCAGTTTTACAAAAGAAATTTTAATGACTTTTTTGTTTCCTCTCGCATCTCTTTTTATATTTACGTACTAATTTTGAGCCGGGCTTAAAGTTCTGAGCCATCGACGCTTTTTATAACCTTAATTATACTTAAGAGATGAGCAGTGAAATTTTATCCATAATATATGAGGGGCGATTACCTATGAAAAAATGTTTTTTTTTTTTTAAGTGCTGCAACATAATGTATGCATGCAAGATAGTGTGAAAATGAATTTAATTAATGAATCGAATTATTTGACTAAAAAGTATAGAATAATACACTAAAATTTATTTTGTTTAATTTAGCTATTCCTTGATACAAGGTCTTGAATTGGAAGTGAATAGGTAACTTTTTAACCTCAATTACTGTATGTGATAAAGAAATTCATAAGGAAATATATTGCCTTACCCTTTATGCAGTGACGTAGCCAGAAATTTTTATGGGGGGGGGGGTGGCGACTACTGCAACTCACATATACACCCTATAACAAAAAAATCGACGCACCAAGAAACAATCATCCGATTGCTTTGAAATTTCGTATGCATGAATGTTTTGAACAGATAAGCAAATGATTCAAATCTGGTGTCCATTGAATGAACAGTTTGATCTCTAGCGCATCGGAACTGTGCATCCAGCAGACGTATATAAGGAGCAGTTCTTCAACGGTTGTTAAAACTTTCGGTTTGATTGCGATTCAGATGACCTTTCAACAACTTAAAAAATGCCTCGCTGCAGGATTCGTGCTCATTACGAGCAACTGTCAGAGTTTGACAGAGGTCGTATCATTGGATTGAAAGAGGCCGGTTGGACTAATCGGAGAATCGCTCGTCATTTGAGTCGAAGCGATGCGACGATTCGAAGATGCTGGCAAGGATGGGTGGAAATGGCAGAGTGCAGCGTCAGGATGGTAGCGGTCGACCTAGGGCTACAACAGATCGTGAGGACAGAGTGATGGTCCGATCAACTGTCACAGCGCCTTCTTCATCTCGATCAGCCATCAGACGTTCAACCCAAACACCAGTGTCCATCATGACCATTCACAGACGGTTGAGAGAGTGAAATCTATGCTCACGCCGACCGTTACGCCACCTGCCACTCACGCCTGCACACTGCCGAACCAGATTACAGTTGTGCAGGGCTCGATCAGGTTGGAATGATGCCGACTGGGGACGTATAGTCTTTAGCGACGAATCCCGCTTCCAGCAGTGTCCTGACGATCATCGAAGACGTGTTTGGAGACGCACAGGGCAGAGGGGGGATCCTGCTTTCACTATTGCATGCCACACCGGCCCTCAACAAGGCATTATGGTCTGGGGGGCCATTTCCTTTGACAGCCGGACCCCTTTGGTCGTCATTAGAGGTACACTTACTGCACAGCGGTACGTGGACGACATCCTAAGACCTGTTTTGCTACCGTTCCTTTTGCAGTGCCCTGGGCTGGTTTTTCAGCAGGACAATGCCAGACCACATACGGCTCGTGTTGCTCTAAACTGTCTGCAAGCTTGTCAAACTCTCCCTTGGCCTGCCAGATCGCCAGATCTCTCTCCCATTGAGCATGTCTGGGATATGATGGGAAGGCGATTGCATCTGGCACGGACTGTTGATGACCTCGTTCGACAATTGGAGCGAATTTGGCAGGAAATACCGCAAGAGACCATCCGGGAGCTATATCGGTCTATGCGACGCCGTGTGGCAGCTTGTATCCAGGCTAGCGGCGGGTCAACACCTTATTGAACTTGTTACAGTAACTCTGAAATAAATTATTCAATTGTTCTGAAATTTTAATCATTTACTATTCTGTATATTGTTTTCCTATCCACCAATTTTCGTCTCAATCGGACACCTCCTTCTTGGTGCTCGATTTATTTGTTATAGAGTGTATATGTTACAGTTAAATTCCGAAATCAGTTAGAACCCGATTTAACTAGGGAAAACGCGTTCTAACTGAGAGCTTTAGGCAAAACCCGAATTAACTAGGCAAAACGCGGTCTCACTGACAACGCTCGTTGGAAAACCCGTTTCCCAAGTAAATTCCGGAATGTTAATGCTTTATACACTAAAAATTGGGAAAATAGGTTTCTTGAAGAATTAGGGTTGTTGATAAGAAACAAAATAGCTTTAATGTTACAACATGTGATGAATACGGACGAAGGTCATTTGCATCCGTGCCAACAGCAATCAATCAGATCGATATGCGAGTTGAGCCCGAATCCTTATCTTGCTCTCTCCTCGAAACTATGCTAACGATGGCCCTTTGCGAGACCGAAAAAAACATCACTGGGTCCGGCCTCCGCTGTAGGGAGGCCCCTGAAAGATATGCTACCGTTGGCCCATCGCGAGACCGAAAAAAAAACCAACTTGTCAGATAACATTTCGTTGAAATAATGCAATAATTTTTTATAGATGTAAAAATTGTTATCTAACACATCAGTCAAAACCCCAATAAATCGGGTATTGCCTAGCGCTGTCAGTTAGAACGAGTTTTCCCTAGTTAATTCAGGTTCTGCCTAGCGCTGTCAGTTAGAACGCGTTTTCCCTAGTTAATTCGGGTTTTGACTGATATCGGGTTGTCACTGTAACATATGTTAATATACGTGTGTGATAAGGGAGTGAAGAATATACATTTTGTATGGGAAAAAATTCCTCATGGGGGGGGGGGGTTGTGACTTTCCTATCCCGCCCTTGGCTAACGCCACTGCCTTTATGTTACCGTATTGTAGATCTGCAACATACCAAATAAAGCTATATAAATTAATCATATTGTGCAAAAAAAAATATTTAAATGGCTGTTCCCCCCCCCCTACAGTAACACAACCATAAAATAAATTTTAAAAATTATTTTAAAAGTGTGATATTTAGTTGATAGTTTAACATGAAACTACATTTTGTTCTTCAGCAGTCGCAGCATTGGTTACTGCAGCACTTATGGAGTTTAAACCCTACATACTCCCACCCCTCGGTGGTTACTCCTCTTAAACTCTACAGATTAATAACCGACAGCCAGTTCTGCAGATGATTCGATGAAAGAAACATATTTATCCATCCCGGTTTGAAAAAGGCCACTTGGGATGGCTATAAAGCCGAAAATGTATTTCCATAAAACGCCGCCTTTTGTGTTCTTGAAGAGAAAGTGGGTTGGTGTCCGGGCCAGAGAACATCTCTTATCTCTATCGGCTGATGCGCCGAATGTGTCGTTCGGAACTGTTCCCGGGCAGTTGTTTATGTGCGTGTAAACGACAACACGTATGATTGAGAACAGATAAACACGATGAGATGTGGAAAACCTCTGGGCATGTGTTCTGGATGATAAGAAAAGTACAAGAAAATTCCTGCAGAAGGGAAAAATTTACGAGACTTTATCGATGTTGCCGTTTAGTTTATGCTGGTTTTATGTATTCCTGTTTAGGAACTGCGTATTTTTATTAGGGGGAGTGGATTTTAAGAAAATGGTTTTCGATGGAAAATGTTGTTTCTTTAGAACAATGAAATATTTTGGCGAAAAAAAATATGTATTTTCGAGAAACTCCTGTAATACTTATACATACTTTTTTACACAGCTTTGTTATCGTTCTAAAAAAGGCGTTGTCATTACATTATTAAATTTTTATTTTATTTAATATCAACAAATTTCCGTCAGTCTATTTCCGTTTTTGTATCACGCAGAAGTATTTAGTAAATTCTTCTCTCTGAACTTTTACGTACAATCTCTTCTGCATGCATTCCGTATGATTATACACAAAGGGAGTGAAATGAATCATTTTTTTTCTGGCATCATTGTGTTTAAGAGCATTTCACTTTCCTCCTTTTTAAAATAAAACTTTTATGAAAATATTGCTGTTTAACAGTAGTGACAACTCTTTCGTCAATATTTGCAAATATATTTTAATCAAGCCGACCGGATTGTATGGTGGGTAAAGCACCGTACTACGGTGAACGGTTTCGGGTTCAAGTCCCGGCGGTCGGGGTTCGATCCCCGACTGGACGTAGTTGTCATTGTCCGTCCCTTCATAGGGAGCAACGTTGGTCCACCTACTAGGTGCCAACATAATAAAGAGGCCGACATTGCCGGCCTGTTGTGGCCAAAGCCTTTAAGGCAGCGGCGGGCCATTGTTAATATATATATATATATATGTGTGTGTGTATTTTGATGAGTGTGACAATACTGGTGTTGTGGGTAAAAAATGCCTAGTGGTCCCATTAATATGGCGAATGATTGTACATAATTATAGATGACATATACATAATTATGCATTTAAAAAAATGAATAAAATACGTATAATTATTAAAAAGCATGAAAAGTGCAATTACTAGAAAAAAAATTACATAGAATTTCGGTTTCCCCTCTCGATCCCCTTCGCTGAAAATTTTGTTGAAAGCATTTCCTACATTTTTATGCTTCGTATTTTAACATGCCTTACTCTGTTCAGCATAAAATCGAATTACAGGGAGACTATAATTAAACATCAAAGCACAAGACAGAGGAGGGGAGGGGGGGGCAAAGAGAGAGAAATTCATGTTCTTTGCATAAATTACGTCTTGCGTGCTTCTCGGACAAGGTAATAAAACCAACATCTTTTTCATGTAAATTATTTGACATTACCTTGCACGGTGCAAAAAAAAGGGGGTACACTTGTAATTGTTGCCCGTCATTGCAAATATTGCGTTGCCCAAAGGAAGGCCTCCGCTTTATTAATTATGGACTAAGGTCCAGTCACTTGGCGTAGAAACTCTCTTCCGGCAATAAATTAAGGCATAGGGATAAAGAGAAAAGCACGGGGAAAAGTATCAGGTTGTAACGAAAGTTTTCCGCCAAATATGCTTGAAAAACTAACTTCTAACTCCTTAGATAACTGTTTTTGAACTTTCGGTACCAAACCTGCACAGTGTCACGTGATACAACAATAGTATTTAAAGCTGTACTCATTATTCGTTGATATTCTGTGGCTGACTTTTTGCAACACAACTGGAAGTACATGATGGTTCTAATCCTCTAGAGTGATAGTTCCATTTGACACACCTTGTACTTATTGATAACTATATTTTTTTACAGATTTCACAACACAGTGTTATAAAGTAAACCTCTTTCTTTCAAATGCCAAAAATCGTTTGACAAAATATGAGCAAATACGCCAACGCGAACTGTGTACTGACGATGTTTACGATGGCGGGGAACTTTCGTCACAACCTAATACTTTTTATTCTGCTGCATTAAGGGAAATTTATAACCAGAATGGATATTTTCATGATATTCTGTTTCTGAAAGCTGCATGATGTAGAGGAAATCGGGGTACAATGAAACATGCTATCTGAAATCAATGGGATTTGTCACAGAAAGTTGAAACTCACATACCTATTACACAAATTTATGTTCCAGTTACTGATGTGATTTGGAGACAGTCTCATTTTTACGACGAGAGATGTAGAAAATTATTAGATTTTCACCATTGAAAGTAAATTTCGTTAACAAAAGTAATTTTGTTGTACCTCCTTGTTTTCATATGCATAATTATTCCTTTTACAAATATTGTGATCACTATGGTGTGATCTTCATACTTTAAAAAGCCAGAATTAAAGAAATAAGTATTAGGAATCAGTGAAATTTCATTTAGTTTGTAGCTTCAGTTTGGGGTACAACGAAACACTTGTAGATGGGTTACAATGAAAGCATGTTTCATTGTATCCCGGTTGAATGCATTCACTTAAAATAAAGATGTTACTATTAAATATTTAGTTTGAAAACAACATAGAGCACATAAAGTTAACAAAGAATTTTTTTAATCATGCTCTATCTTCTTCAGACTCTGAAGATTGTGACTATCCAGACTGTCTTTCAACTGACAATCCAAACAGTACAGATTGTGAGCTATTCTCAGATAACATCTATGACACAAGCAGTATCGTTCTAAATGATTATGTTTTAATCAAGAAAGGTGAACTAAACTGTAAAGAAATGTACTCTGTTGAGTATATAATAAACTTAAATCAAACGGAATGCCAAGCTCTGTGCGTCAAACGACTGAGTCGAAGCTTCAAATTTGTGCTTTCTTCGGAAACATACATTTTTGAAAAAATTCAAATTCTATCAAAACTGCCTCATCCTATCCCTTCAGGTGGTACAGAAAGGAAAGTAGAAATGATAACTTTTGAGTATGATTTAAGTAAATTTAATATAAAATGAAAAACTATAGCCTAATCTCTAATAAAAGTATTATGTTTTCATCGTAAGCTATAACAGTTTAATTAAGTTTGTTTTTCCATTTAAATTTCATATTTATGTCTCATTAATGTTTATTATAACTGTACATAAATCATATACGCTGAAATTTTAATTTTGACTCATATTATTTGAGTGTTTTGTGAAATGTTTTTAAGTGTTTCATTGTACCCGTAATAGTCGCACTTTTTTATTTTGGGCCAATTTTTTCATTATGAAAGTCTAGGAGCGTCTGTTATGCGGGGAAGTCTACTTCACAATGTTATACTCTGTAATGCTAAATCATTGCTGGTACAGAAAAATACATTATAATAAAATTAGTAACTTACCAAATATTTTCAGATTAAGTGGTGTTTATTAAAAGTCTTTTCGTCAACTGCACACAAAATAAGGTATTTTTCTCCTTATACTGATTTTTTTATAGACATAAAATTAGCTGAGAAAAATTTTACAAAAAATTCTAATAACGTAATTCATAATTCATAATAAATCATTTCACTGAAGGCATCGCAGTAGCGCTGTAGTTCTGGGAAGAGAATCATCAAAATCACAAAAATGAAAAAAATTATAAACACATAAAATATTGTTAAAGAGTTAATTCATCAACTAAAAATTCAACATCAACTAAAGACTAACTCATTACTAACTCATTAGAACATCAACTAAAAATTGTGAAATGCGATAATGTGATTGAATCAGAGTTAAGTGTTGTATTTGAAGATAGCAAGATAATTGTATAACATGCAAATAGTAAATGCAAATCGTAGAAAAAAAGAAAACTATGTAATACGTGACCATAGATGAGCGCTGACATAAAGACCCTTAACTATGAAAATAAATAACTCGAAATTGGTGATTGATAGAAGGATGAAAAGGGTGGTATGTTTGTACAAAACCGTAAGAATTTGATGCACGTCTCAAAATTTTAGTAATGAATTCCACCGATAGATGGCGTTGTTAGTGACAATAGAAATACTAGAAAGAGAGCCCAGGTGCGAGAACAACTCCATAAAATCCTATTCAATAAGTGCATTTTTCCCTCTACACAAAGTCGAAAATGAAAAATACAGTTTTCAGCAATTCTCTTTAGTGTGTGACCTGAAATCGACACACAAGCCTGACAAATAGTCTGACTCTAGCTTGTCGAGTGTTGAAGGATTTTCCACGTTAATAAAATCTTTCAGCATGACCCACAGACAGTAGTCATAGGGAGTGCAGTCCGAAGAATAAGCAGGCCAATTCGTGACTTCCTTAAATGCCGAATGTTCTTACTTCTGACATTCGTCCAGAAATTCAAAAGCGTCTTCTGTACGTTGTGACGAGCCTCAGCTTGCTTGATCCAGGCCGTTCCGGGTCGATCATCCAACGATAGCTGAGTGTCGACAAATTGCTTCAAAAGCACAATATACCGGTCAATCATAGACCAACCAATGTTGCCTTTGCTGGCGATTGTAGCCTAGCGGTAAATTCTGGGCCATGTGGCGCTTTGTGGAGCGCGAAAAATAAATGTTTGTGGTGCCTCGAAATCGCAAATTGTGACTCGTTACGGCGAAATCATAGACAAATGATTGCACTCGGCGTTTGAGCCGTCTTCCTGAGCTCCATACTTTTGTTTACAGCGCCATCTATAGGCGCAATTTATAACTAAAATTTTGTGGCTCCTGTATCAAATTCTTTTGAATTTTTTAATAACTATGCCACTGGTTTCATGCTTCTAGCAGTTTTTGAGTTATTTATTTATAAAGTTAGGTGCCCTTCGTGAAACACATTGCAATATGATGATAAGAAGGGTAGTTTCCAAGAAAAAAAAAAACCACAATCTTTTTTTGATCTTATTCATGCAAAATTCAAACTGCATTTATTTTATATCATATTATTCTTCTTTAAGAAAATTTTGCCGTTTTTCCAAACTTTTGAAGTACCCTCGGTGCGTTAAGCCTTAAAAATTCATTAAAATGATAATAAATTGCGGTTTGTACGAATAGGATTTAAAAGAGATCGGATTTATTTACATGTTTATTGATTAGGAACTGCCTTCATATTACGTGCGTCAGCACCATTTATCCAATAACTTTTGATCGATATATTTTTTCTTGTAGCTGTTATAAAAAAAATTGCAGTATATCTCTAATTCTATTCTTGCAAATAACAATTTTTGTCATTATTTGTTCCTTTAAATGAATTTTTAAAATTTCGTGAATTTAATATCATACGTTGTATATGTGTATCAATGGGATTTTTTTCAGTCGCAAAATAAAATGCAGTAAATATTTTTCCCTTCTATCTATTATCGTGAATTATTTATATCAAATTTTTAAAGGTGAATAATTCATCTCCTACTTCGTAGGTTGAACCTTTTTTTTTATTATGCATTAAAAATTTTACCAAGAACAACTATTTTTAATACAGTAAAGTCCCGATTATCCGCGGAATTGGGTGGCAGGGGCACCGCGGATAACCCGGAAATGTCTAAATCACTGAAATGTGCAGTAAGCAAGATACAACGGTGTACTGTTAACAAAAAGTGTTGAGTTACGCCTTTCTAAAAAAAAAATTATACGCATAGCTCCGATTTTAATTCTGTTTTTGTGCGTACGTAGAAAAAGTATCAAAGATTCAGATGACATTGTCTGAAGTGTACAACTTTTAAGAACATTTAATAAAAATTAATAACATTTAATCTTTCGAAATTCGTGCACTAGATGGCTGCTTTTCGCAAAATTTATTTTATCGAAATATATTACATGTTTCATATCAGACACGTGTATATCTATTCCAAAAAGATGTTTGCAACTTGCTGCTTTCTCTAGTAAACAAAAGAATTTCTATTCTCAATACTCAAAATCGTTAGGTACAATTGAACTTGTAGTAACAGATATTTAATTTAACAGTTCTCCAGCAGTTCTCCAACAGTTCTCCAGCAGTATCCCTGGCAGGGATACTATATTCTTCAGCCGGGGACGACCCCCGGCATCCCCCGTCAATTCGCACCCTGTTGATACATTTAAGCAGGGGCGTAGCCGGGGGGGGGGTTCGGGATATATCCCTCCCGAAACTTTTGGATTAGTGGTGAAATTCCGTCTATTTATACGCATATAAGTTCATATCCCCCCACCCGAAAACTTTCCCTCGCTACGCGCCTGCATTTAAGAATGTGTAATCTGTATCTTAAATACTTTTTCGAAGGTTAGTGATTTTCGAACTTCGCACTGTAGGGAGTATTTTATTTTCCCTCTTGTCGGCACGTATATTTCTTTTTTTAGGTTCATAATTTAAATTAAAAAAAAAACTGCGGAATCACTCGCGGATGATCCGCTCGCTGATAATCGGGGTTCTACTATACCACCTGTTTACCCGTTCTGCACGAAAGGAATCAAACATGAAGCACATTGGAGGCTAGGCAGATTTTACATTCACCAGCTCGAGTAACAAATATATTTGAATTTATGTGAACGTTTTAAAGTTTCAAAATAAAATTTAAAAGTTCCCCCACCCCCCTCCTTTCTCTTATACTTGGTTATTCATTAAAAATATTCATCCTGCGGATTATTCATAGACATGTCGAAAGGTTTTTTATATAAAACTTCATCAAAAACAACTTTCTTTTAATAAGTTTTCAGATAACTTCCATACGTAAAACTTAACTCCTACACGTAAAACGTAAAAAAGAAAATATTACAATGCCATCCAAAAGCCGTGTTGAGACAATAGTAATTAACCCTCTCAGCGGGGTACTGGAAAAAAAAGAAACACAATTTATGGGGTACATGAACTACAGGCCTCACGTCCATGCAGAGTCATAAAACCTGCATCTAGCCGCCATAAATTGCTCGGGGTCCGGAATGTTATGAATAGGAGAATGTATTCTGGTAATTGTACCTAGTAATACACGCTAATGTGACTGCCCGAAATGGTCCCTTGTATGTATTAATCACACGCAAAGCATCGTTCAAGGGGGAGACGTGTAAAATCTAATTTCTATGCTGAAAGTTAGTTCTCATTTTTATGCTTATAGATGCGTTTTTAAAACTGTGCTTTTAAGAACGGTAAGCAGTTATGGCGAAACACTTCAGCTCGTCATTAAAAAACTCTGACAAAAGCTAGTTTAAACCTTTGAGGCGCAACCCTTTCCCAATGCTGAAAAAAGGGCAGCCGTTGCCATCGCTCGACTTAACTACGAGCAAGATGGCGGCCGATCGAAACGTTCATCGCGTGCCACAGATCTAGAGACCCTTTTTTGACCCTTTTTTTAGCATTGGGCAATCTTTCCAGCTGTTCTCGCATTCTTTCATTTTTCAGCAGATGTCAGTGCTGTTAAAAATAATCGTGAATATTTTTTTACGGGAAATGACGTGCTAAAAAGTAAAGGATTCTCGTCAAGCTATGTCAACCGTTACTGTTTTTATAGAAATCAAATCCATTCTTCGTGTCTGGCAACAGTCAAAACGTCAGAGTTTGGTGTTCCCAGAGCGGGAACACTGCGCGTTAAAGGGTTAAGAACGGTAAGCAGTTATGGCGAAACGCTACAGCTTGTCATTTCAAAACTCTGACAAAAGCTAGTTTAGCGTAACTTCCATGCCATATGGAAATTTAATTTTTGAAAGCAATAAATATTTTTGTGCTGTGCACTTGTCGATGGCACTGGGAATAGTTGATGCTTGTCCGTCAATGGCACACGTGACACAGGTTCGCCGGGGAGAATTCATCTTCGACCAAAAATTCAATTCTTGATTTTTAATCCTACATTATAGTTTATTTCAATTTGGACAATTTAATACCAGTATTTCAATCATACGATATTTATTTCATGTGGCATCGAGAAAGCATTTTATGAGATACTGGCTGAAGTAATAGTCGTTGACAGGTTAGTATATAATGGGAGATTTCATATGAACATGGACGTGACCATAAAAAATATCTTTTCTTAATAAATTGTGTGATAAATTATTACGATTTATTGTACCTGTGTTCGCAACAGTTTATTTTGTGATAAAGTTTCTTTTAATCAGAATGTCAGCACTTCAAATTCAGACATCTACGTTGTAGCATGAGTTGCCCAATTGTGTAGTATAAGTTTCCATACACTTAATACAATAACCAAATTTATATCCAAAACTTAATGATGTTTTATGATAAGAAAGGTATAAAACTCTCATAAAGATTATAGCACTTAAGAAGTAGAATTTTAACAGAAATGCAGCTCTGAAGTATGGGCAGAAAAGTCAATTTTTTTTTTTTTTTTGGTACCATGAGTTGCCAAGAAATTTAAATTAATTTTTAAAAAATAATAATTAGTTACAAGATTTTTAATTATTTACTGAAAAGAAGGAAAACAATTTGTAATCAGCATGAATTCTGTTAAAAGAAATAAAGGAATTTTTTATTGTTACAACAGTTTAAAAATGCGATTTAAAAAAAAAATGTAGAAGGAGTTACCGTAGAATCACCTTAATGCAAATTTCCAGAAAGTTTGAATTTTCGTCAGCATTGTATGAGTACAAAGATTGGAATTAGTATTGTGGCAACAATGTAAAAAACAAAGTTGTAACTCCCGTGTATTGTTAAAAGATTACAGGGTCAAGAGTAACAAAGTGGTGAGTAAAAGTGACCATAGACAAGATTTTATTTTCAAAATTAGTTTTACTCTTATTGAATGTGTTTTTCAAGTCAAAAGGTCATTCTTAACCTGTAACTACACTTTGTTTTATTCCCTGTAGATATTTTAACATTATTCCTGAAGAAAGTTTTGCACAGTTTTCATAAAATCTAAAAAAGCAAAATTTATTCAAATTTTTCAAAAAATTTCGGCACTTATTGTTTTAATCGTTGCTGATCGTGCTACTAATTTTCATTCTATTCTCTCAAGCCATTTTTGAGAGATGTGAGAGCAAACATTTATACGATTTTTGCAAAATCTTAAACATCTAAAACAGTTTTCGTGTCGATAGTATATGAATTTGCTTGCCAACAGCATAATTCCAAATTCCATTCTAATTCATTGCCATTTTTCAGGAATGGAACAAACATGTACTCAATTTGCACAAAATCTCAAAATCTATAAGAGATGTTGATGTACTTCGATGCTTACCATAAAAAAGTTTCTCAGAAGAGATATATCTTATTTTTTAAAGATAATGCAGTTAACTAGAAATATTCATAATTTTTAGCTGGATGCTCCCTTGCCTATTTGTAAACAAAAGGCAACATTATAAAAATTATGAAAACAAAATAGTAAATAAAATTTCATTACGAAAACCAACTCGCTAAAAAAATCCGCAGCTTTATGCACTGTAGAGACAGTTTAAAAATATCATCAGTGAAAATTGTATTTTTTACGCATTCTACTAAAAATAAATAAATAAATATCCCTATTTGTATTTTCGTATCCTTCTGGGAACACAAAAAGAAACTTTTGCGACAAATCAAAGCACTTAAATCACGGTGGAAAACATCGTTACAGCACGTAATAAAAATTCAATCATTAGAAATATTTTATGCATGAAAAGAAAAATTCTTCTTTGTCTCAACGTGAAAATTATTACGTCCTGGTGTAAAGTAAAACAAATCGACTAAATAATTTAGTGCTTTCCCAAACAAAACGTATATTCAGCTATAAATGATATATCCCGAGCACTTGTAAAACAATGGCGCCTTGTAAAATATTAATTTTAATGACTTTATATATTTTTACTGCGGAGAAACCCACGTTCTCAGAAACTCATATCCAGTTATGAAATAACAAATGGAAAACGTATTTCGCTCTCGCTGAGATTGCTTTTCTATGCTTGTCAAGACAGTACATTTGTGTGAAAGAAATAATTTTGGTAACGAATTCAAGTCGGAACCAGTGTAATTTGATATTTTCAGACTTGATTAAATAATTTTTCCTTTAATTAACAGGTTTCTCTTTTGATAACTGAAATTAAATTTGTAACAATAAAGATGAATCGTGCCAAACGCATCAATTATACAACTCTTTCCAACACAATAACTTTCTTTTGGTGGGCCAAATTTGGCGGGTATTGTACTTAAATCTGGTGACTATTTGGTCTACAAAAAGCTGGATATTACTATTAATGAAGCTGTGTATCATTATAGTTAATAGCTCTTCGGAATCACACATTTTGCTATTTTTCACGAATTAAAATAAATTAAGCGTTTTTTTCTGCTGATCCACGGATTATTTAAATATTTAAATTAAGCATTTCAGAGAGTAGAAAGGAAGATAGATAGTAATAATATATAAGTTATAGGTTCTATTACATCTGTTTCGTCAATACAGATCCAAGCACATTATACTGTGATAATAATCATTTTGTGTACATTAAATTGAAAGAGTTTTGATAATCATAATTTTTAACAAGCGCTATACAACTAACTAAACGCTAAGCAATAGCACTTTACGTTAATATAACACGCGGGAGTTTCAACTGAAGATATTTCCAAAATTTAAAAATATATACAAGTAAGTATTACTGGAGTTTGAATCTTCTCAAAAATAAATATTTCTTTTCGCCAAAACATTTCATTGTTCTAAGAAATCGGTATTTTCTATCAAACCATTTTCTTAAAATACACCCCCTCCCTAATAAAAATACGCAGTTCCTAAACAGGAATACATAAAACCAGCATAAACTAAACGGCAACATCGATAAAGTCTCCTAAATTTTTCCCTTCTATAGCAATTTTCTTGTACTTTTCTTATCATCCAGAACACATGCCCAGAGGTTTTCCACATCTCACCGTGTTTATCTGTTCTCAATCATACGTGTTGTCGTTTACAAGCACATAAACAACTGCCCGGGAACAGTTCCGAACGACACATTCGGCGCATCAGCCGATAGAGATAAGAGATGTTCCCTGGCCCGGACACCAACCCACTTTCTCTTCAAGAACACAAAAGGCGGCGTTTTATGGAAATACATTTTCGGCTTTATAGCCATCCCAAGTGGCCTTTTTCAAACCGGGATGGATAAATATGTTTCTTTCATCGAATCATCTGCAGAACTGGCTGTCGGTTATTGATCTGTATAGGTTAAAAGAGGGGACCGCTGAGTTAGTGATAAATTCTTGCACAAATTTTATAGTTTATATAGTTGAAATATGAGATTAAATGAGCTCCAGTCAAACACAATCCAGTTTGGACCTCTACATTTTAACCCTTCAATGCACAGCGATGTTGATATACATCGTATGCTTAAAACCTCACATTTCTTCTTAATAATTCCAAGCTTAGCTGAAGTGCACAAAACTACATTAACAAGTACACTCGTGTTTTCTCAGATTAATTAAATACTTAAACATTCTTTAGTTAGTTTAATCAAGCGTATTCTGGAAAAATTCATGTATTTATTTTAACTAAAATTCAGTTTACTAACTACGACTTTAAAAAATACTTGACATATTTTAACAAAAAATCATTTATTTATTTATTTATTTATTTATTGCATAATTTGGGAAAAAAATGTGCTTGATATTTTTGTACTTATTATTTAACAAATAAATCATAACCAAATACCGGAACTTCGTTTGTTATTACACTTCCGCTTTCCGAATGAAAGCAAACATCTATTAATGTAAACAAATCATGTAATTTAATAAATCATGCTCAATAACTTATTCGACATAAACTGCTACATTTAAGTAATCCTACACACTTTGTACAAAAACTACATTTTGCAAAATATGCTTATTGCTTGGTAATCAAAACGCAGATAAGAGCCCCCAAACTAATTTTATAGTAATATTAATGCGTAAATTAAAGCATACATTTTCTCATTATTTATTTTCACTTAAACTTCTTAATTAGGATGCAGTAGTTAACGTTAAAAGTATTTACAAATAATCGACACTTATACAGTATGATACAATTCAAGACATTGCATGAAGGCATGGCTATATTAGATATAATAAATTTAAGTACATTAGTGCATACATTTTAAACAAATAATTTGATTCATTAATTAAATTTATTTTGACACCAACTTATACAAACATATGCATTATGTTGCAATGCCATGCAATGAAAGCATTTTTGTATAGGCAATCACCCCTTGTATATTATGAATAAAATTATTTTGCTCATTTCCTCAATATAATTAAGGTTAAAAAAGCGTCGATGGCTCAAATCCTTAAGCCCGGCTCAAAATTAGCACGTAAATATAAAGAGACCTGAGAGAAAACAAGAAAGTCATTAAAATTTATTTTGTGAAACTTCTATTAAAAAGGGAGATAAAGAACACACCATTGTTTATTTAATTCCAGCTAGTAAAAAATACGTAATCCATTGCATATCAATAAGGATAGATTAAAAATAAAAGCAATGAATATCAATGAAAAGTTTTGGGGGGGTCTTTCTCTGTGTAAATTTTGTAATTTTTTCAGTGATGAGTACTACATTATCTTTTATTTTCCTAATTCCTGAAATAGACTATTTAACTAAACTCCTAGACTGTTTAACTAAAAGGAAATTTATCTTTCAATTCTCGGATCAGGTAGTTATGAAAGGGGCTAAAATTTAATCGGTAAAAGAATGATTAAATTAAACTACAGACTACATAGAGGAGAGGAGGCGATTATGGAATAGTTGGGAAATGTGGAATATCAAGTTTTCGGCTCTTTGTTGATGTTGTCACATGAAGATATTATGAACTGCTCAATAAAGATTTTCATATTACAATGCAGTGAGAGTTGACTTCTTGTTGCAGTGCCACACGCTACAGAACAAAGTTTGTTTTGGGATTTTCAAAAGTTTTTGCAGATAAGTTTTCCGGCACTTTAACATACTTGTATACGCGTGACTTGAAAATTGATTTCACTCATAATCTACACTAAATGAAATGTAGCCGATGTCATACCGTGGGATAAGTTTTTGGGGCCCAGTGTCATAGAAGCCTACCGCCTGAGAAAGGAACCAGAGTCACAATTATTTGCAGTCTTCGTGAGTGAAAAAGTGATGCCCGGCCCGGACGGAAGTTTTTTCAAGTGCAAGTCACTGGAAACATAAGTTACCCATATGTTATCAATCTTGATTGTCACTAATTTTAACAATACCGCTCTTGTCACCTAATTTTATCAATCCCTGTCCTATAATTCATCTATTTAATATTTTTACAATTGACATTTACATTTTTTAATTAAATTCTTAATTGAAATAACTATATATTGCTGATGCAATGTCTTTTGCTTTGCAATTTTTTAAAATTATGCATCCGGGCCAGTGATAAATGTTACGGACGAAGAAAGTCATTTAGTCATTGGTACTTTGGACCAGAGAGTAAATATTCTAATTTCTATCCCTGATTATAACGCATGTAAATTACATCACATTGCAGCATCTCCAGTCACTTGGACTAAGACTAAAGGGTACTTTGCTTTAATTGGAAACCACAATAATGAAACTTTCTGGTAGTAGCATCAATTATCTTTTAGTTACAGGTTAACCCATTTATGCCTAGTGTCCCTTTTTTGGGACGGCATTTTCGCTATTAGTCGAAAACGTTATTTATTTTTCCTAGCCTTCATTCATGAGTATTGATCCTCAACTCTACAAAATATTTTAACATGACCAAGTAGGATGTTGATATTTCGATTTTTATGCATAATGATTTTAAAAGAAATCCTCACTTGTTCAAAAGGTTGACATCAGAAATTTATCTATTATTTCTGTTATCAGGAAAAATCGAAGAAAGTCGCAAAAATATCCAGGCACGGGTTAAGCGCTTGGTGAAAAATGATAATTATAACAAACAATTTTGATTTAATATAGACTAAATTTTATTAACACGCGGTATATTGTGCTTTTATACATACTAGTTGTCTGCCAGTGTCGAAATTCGACCATAAAGCATTAACTTTTTTAATTTGAGTCTGAATAAAGTTCTTCTGTCAAAGAATATGTCTCACCATTCCATATACACTGGAACCTACTAAAGTGACCACCTTGGCTAAAAGACTATCTGTCTTTAGTAACCACTTTTGCACAATTTCACTTTACAACCACCACACTTTTCTGTGAAGACGTTGTTTTTATAAAAACTCTATGATATTTTGCTAAATGCAAAGGCAGCTCCAGCGAGCGGGTCATAGGGACATCTCCCTCTACCGACCTTGGATTTCACACTTTCAATTTGCATTTTGAACAATTTAACCTTTCTACCCTGTCTGGGTCGATTCGACCCATTTCTAAAATTGATCTTTCGATATCTTCCACGGGTTTTAATTTAGATCTTTCAAACTTCATGTATTCCTCAAAAATGTGCACTCGTTTAATATGCGAGTTTTTCAGAGTCGTAAGAGTGTTTTTTAATCACCCTGAAAAAAAAAGTGACATTTTACCTGTCTGGGTCGAATCGACCCATGTTATCATTTTGCGTAGAAATACATGGAAAACCCATTCATATTTTGAATAGACTTTATTTTATTGTATGGTCGATAGATGACGGGATTATATTGAAGGATAAATATGATCTATTATCTGCCTGGTATGCTTAGCCATTTCCTTTTTAGTTCAATAACTTGGCAAATCGCAAACGTAAACTTTCTGAAGAAGAGATCAGAAAACTCTTACAAGAGCTTTCTGATCAAGAGCTTTCAGATCTATCTGATATAGGTGAAGATGAATGTGTTGAAACAGATGAATCAGATCACATATCGAATGAAGATATTTCTGATGAAGAGATAGATACGACAGATATTGAAGAAAGAATTCAGCCACGGTCTACGTTTGTTAGTAGAAACAAAACTGAATGGTGTAAAGTCGCTCCTACTTCATGCTAAGTTCGGTAAGTAATCTAATTTCAATTTATAGTTATTTTTCATTTTATTTTTACAAAATGTTTTGTTTATTAAAAAATCCTGATATTCCTAACAAATTTTATTATTATTATTTATTTATTATTTTTTTGCTGTATAGACAACACAACATTATGAAATTGAGTCCTGATCCTACGCGTTATGGAATTCAGCGAACAACTGAGCAGTCAATAACAGCCGTGAAACTTGCTGGTGTTTATAAATCAGCAGGAGAATCTCTCAAAGAGTTGTGCAGCGAAGATGATGGCCGAGCTATTTTTCGTGCAACTATGTCTTTACAACGCTTTGGAATAATTAGGCAGTTCCTTAGGTTTGACAACAAAGAAAGCAGAACAAGTCGCGACACCTGGATAAATTAGCACCAATAAGATCATTATTTGAGATGTTTGTTGCACAATTTCCGAAGATGTTTGTGCCTTACGAATGTTTGACGATAGATTAACAGCTCGTGCCATTTCGAGGTAAGTGCCCATTTAGGCAATATTTACCAACAAAGCCAAGATGGAAGTATGGAATTAAATTATGGTTGATGTCGGATGTAAAAACAGCATACGGGTACAACGCTGAAATGTATACTGGAAAGCCTCTTCATCGTGAGCGTGATATAAACCAAGGAATAAATGTTGTTTTGCGCCTGGTAAAGGCAGTTGAGGACACTGCTCGGAACATAACGGTGGATAATTTTTTAAACCGATTATATCTTGCAGAAGAATTGTTAAAGAGAAATTAACACTTTTTGGGACTCTCAGAAAAAATAAAACGTTTATTCGTCCTGAATTTCAAGTATCATCTGATAGGGCTGTATTCTCCTCAGTGTTCGGATTTGAACAGGATAAGACTCTGGTACCGTATGTTCCAAAAAGAAATAAGTCAGTGATTCTTCTTTGCACTATGCATCAGGACGCAAAAGTGTCACAGAAAAATGAAAAGAAACCAGATTTAATCTTATAATGAAACTAAAGGTGGAGTGGGCACAACAGATAAAAAAGCTTCCACCTATACATGTAAGAGAGGAACAAGGAGGTGGCCGGTTTGTTTGTTTTATAAAATGATTGATCTAGCTGCAATTAATGCTTTTGTTGTTTTCATGCACGTAAATCCGTCGTATAATGAACGCAAACTTTCCAAAAGACGACTTTTTCTAAAAGAAATCGAGAAACAGCTGACAGACTCTCAAAGAAATCGCCGGGAAAAAACGAATGTGTTGGTAGCTATAAAAAAGAAGTTACTAGCTGTAAAAGAAGGCGATGCAGATAATTTGAAAACACCTAAACGAGGAAGGTGCAAAGAATGCAGCCCTAAGAAAGATAGAAAAACTCAGACAAGATGTGGATCTTGTCAGTCATATCTTTGTCAAGAGCATGCAAATACTTGTGTATTGCATGCTCTTGACAATATTGTAAATATTGTATTAATATGTAAATATTGTAATGTGCAATAATATTTCATATGTAAGTAAAATATGTAGAAATAAGTAAAATAGTAAGTAATTATTTCGTGCGTTTAAATATTTTAACAAGCCACATATGCAATCAAGGAATCGGTCGAACTGGGGGGAAGAGGGGGGGGGAAGAAACAGTAAAAAAGAGGTATAAATGAGGTAAAATATACATACTTAATCATTAACAAATAATAGCATCCAAAATGAGCCAAACGGGAACTATTGTAAAAGACTTGAATAAATCTATACGAACTGGGTCGATTAGACCCATCCAGGTAAAACGTAACTTTTTTTCAACAGGGTAGGAAGGTTAAGCTAATCTAAAAAGTCTAGTGCCCCCCTCCGAAAACTGATCCTGGACCTGGCCTGGCCTAAAGGCCCATTATGTTTGGAGTAATAAAATCTTAAAAGTCGAATGATTCAATTCTACTTGCTGACACGTACCACTGACCATGTATGAAACCTTGCTGCCTCAATAAATTGCCCTTTTTTCGAATAATTGTCCTTGAGATTTATTTACTGTCATTGCAAATGCAGGTATATTTCGAAACTGAGTTTTTTGAAAGGATATGGTAAAATAGTACCAGAATATTTTATAAGTGGAATTAAAATTATTTTATTGCCTGCGGTTCCAGTTCAAACTTCGCAATCAATAGCATTACGATTATCGTAACAAATTTATTTTTAATGCATTATCTAATGTTGCCACTACATAACTAAAACAATTAAAAGATGGTGCATTAAAAGTAACTCAACACTTTTATTTCAATATTTTACCCAATCTCTTACCTTGCATAGCTCTTAAATCTCTAGAAATGCGCCCATCCTTTTCTTGCTTTGCCCCGCACACTTTTAATTTGTCACTGGTCTACATTATAGATGGATTTTCATCGGTCTTTACCTTCTCTGCAATTAAACGCAAAAATGAGAGCGTTAATTGTACAAAACTTTTCAACTCGGCTGAAAATTACCTAAATTAAAAACAGGTTCAAGAGAAAACACAAAGTCATTAAAAACTTTCTTTTTGTTGAAAAGTGCTATTAAAAAGAACATAAGGAACAGTAATTCATTTCACTAATTAATTCCGCTCCGTAATAAAAGAAAAGAAAAGAAAAGAAAAGTAATGAATTTTATATCGCAAAATAATAATGCTGTGTGAAAAAAAATATGATAATCTATGGACCATGCTTACTTTGTTGAAATAGATTATCGTTATTGTAAAGGTTTTTTCTCCCTACCTAATTTTGTAAAATTTTGAAACATTTGATGAGATAGTGCATTAAAATAAATTATGCACAATAGAAACACTCGAGGGATATTTACAAAGTAACTACGGCAGGATTAAAATTATTTTAATTTCTCTGAAGATCTTTTCTTAATAGGCAAAACATTGAGGAAAATTTGCAAATTAATAATTAACATAAAAATTATACAGAATGTCCCTAAAAGGTGTTAGCATGCTTTAATTCTTTATCATTTAGAGGTAAGTAGCAATGTAAATCGAAAATATGTTCAAGGAAAAAGGACTATCTTATGAAAAACTTCCTCTCGTAATATTTTAAAAAGTTTTTAAATTTGTATACAATCCCTGTACAAGACAATTCGATATTAGTAAAATGTGCCCCGTACACTAATGAAGTGATATTTTTTATTTCTAGTGGCAAATACATAGGAAAACAGATACCTCTTTACATAAAAGGAAAAGAACATAGGAAGAAATATGAACATAAAGATGGAAAGATATATCCGCCAACTTCAGTCTGGCGATCCAATATTGCTCCCACAAGGACACAGGAGGCAGGGGGGAAACGTCAAAATCCTCTTCAGAGCCGCACAAGGGACAAGTAGGATCCGAGAGCCAAGTTAATTCTATGGAGGTGTTTTCGGAAGCAATCGTGGTCAGAAAATATCCGTAACTGTGCTACTGATTTATCACGAGGCCACTCAGGAATACCTTGAATATGATTGAATCAGGGCCTTTGACCACTTCTAGCGCAACGTTCCGATAGAAGAAACTTCTTAGTGTCGTGCTAATCATTGCCTTAATAGACTGGTTGGCCAGTTTCTGGGTATTTAACTGTGAATCAAAAGCCCTTTCTTTTGCCAGATAATCAGCTGTCTCGTTCCCTTCGATTCCGCAGTAGGCCGGGACGCATATTAACAATCTTAACTCATTCGTGCCTGGATATTTTTGCAACTTTTTTCGATTTTTGCTAACACCAGCAGTAATTGATAAATTTCTGATGTCAACTTTTTGAACAAGGGATGATTTCATTTAAAACCATTATGTATAAAAAATGAAATGTCAACATCCCACTTGGCCATATTATAATGTTTTGTGGAATTGAGGTTCAATACTCGCGAATAAAGGCTCGGAAAAATAAATAACGTTTTCGAATGATAGCGAAAATGCCTTCCCAAAAAAGGGACGTTAGGCATAAATGGGTTAACAATCCATATGGAACCTTATTCCTGGTTTCGAACACACAACTCGGAATCCAGATCGCTGATTGGTTTGCTCACTGACGTCATGCCTGGCCACCGAATTTCAAAATTGACGAGTCTGTACGGCAAAATACTTATGAACTAAAATGATTAATTATAATGATTAATTATAATGAGATGAAATACCAGCGAAATAAACCTATAGGCAGCTTGAAGAAATTTTAAATGATACGCAATAAAAGAATATACGGTTTAAATTCTTTTATTGCGTATCATTTGAAATTACTTCAAGCTGCCTATATGTTTATTTCGCTGGTATTTCATCTCATGATAATTAATCATTTTAATTCATAAGTATTTTGCCGTACAGACTCGCAAATTTTAAAATTCGGTGGGCAGGCATGACGTCAGTGAGCTAACCAATCAGCGATCTGGATTCCGGGTTGTGTGTTCGGAACCAGGAATAAGGGTCTGAATGAATGCAAGGATTGTTAATATGCGGCCAGGACAATGCCACCTAGATATACAAAGCCTTACAACTCTGACGTCATCGCAGTTTTAATTTCACAAAGTAAAACTATTTACAATTTCTGGTGAATGCTACAAATATTAGAAAATACTTTAAATCGAATATTAAAATCAAAATACCCTTCTCATACAAAATTATTCATTATGATCTATTTCCTTATTATATTATCTAATTAGTCATTTTTAAAAACTGCCATTTGACGTAAAATTATATTTTTTATCTCTAATTATTAAAATATTGCAAATCATGGGTAAATTCACCAGAAATTTTTAGTAGTTTTATTTTATGAAATGAAAACTTATAAATGTAGGCCTAGTGATGACGTCAAAGCTTGATGACGTAGGAGTTGTAAGGCTTTCTATATCTTAGGTGGCGTTGGCCGGGATCCACAGCAAGACACCTGATTTATTACAATCAGATTAGCATGTCAAAAGATTGATACAGTGGTCGATATCTTTAGTACGAGATGGACCAGCAGAGCCTATGGCCTGAAGAGATGCTTTTGAGTCACAGAGAAACACCATTTTAGAAAAACATTCCAATCAGTTTCGTAGTTGTAGAATGGCCAATCGAATAGCAAAATTTCTCTGTCGAAAGCTGACATGTCAGCACCAACAGGAGAGTAAAACTAATGAAGGGATATACACAATTTGTGAATTACATCCAAAAAAATATCAGAGATAGGAAGATAATTATACGCTGACTTAAACTATTTTTCAGTAGCTATCGAAGGGAAAACATGGTGACATTTCAGGGATCATGCAGAAATTACGTTATAAAACAGTTTTTTGCACTCTAGCATTAAACTTTCGCATTCAAATTCATACACAGTCAATGATCATATCTGCCTAAAGATATCTCTCAGATGTTTTACGATGAAAGGTTGAAATTTTGTGCATCGTCACCTTAATTTATGGAACACATTTTACTGGTTGGAAATCTTTTGTTCGGGGATTGTATACAAACTTAAAAGTGTATTTTTTAAGCAATTGAACACAGGAATTTTTTCTTAACGCAGTCTTGTTTCCGACCTTAATTTGAACATTTTTTTTTCAATTTACATTGTCCACTCATCACTAACAGATAAAAAAATTAAAGTGTGTTACCATCTTCTTTTGTACACCCTGTATAAAATGTCTGTTTAAGTAAAATAAAGACGAAACAGTATAAGATTTATTGTGCAACAGAAGTACATTTTATATGCTCAGAACGCGTACGATGAAATCGTATTACATTTCTAGAAATAATCCAAATTCATGTCATTGTAGACTTTCTGATTTACTCCATGTCATCCAAATTCGGAATGAATGTCTTCTTAACGATAATAAAAAGAATTTTTTTATTGACGAATACAACCGCAGAACCCTTATAATGGTAAATAATTACATGAAAGATTGAGTACATGCTTCCCCGACATCATCTCATGACGTTAATTCTTCCCATGTATTCCGTGACATTACGCCTTAACGCGAGATACAAGGCTGAGGTCACGTTTCCTGTCAGTATTAATGAAAGGATATGTTATCGCGTTATTTCATGTCGTGAAGGAGAAGCTCCTTTTGCCTGTTCCCCATTTTTTTATAACAGAAAATAGTAAAGTGACTTTTGTAAGAACTTAAAACTGTACAGTTAAAACTACAATTATTTGGCATCCATGTATACCAGAGTACGCCGAAAATTTATATTTTAGATAATTGATTTCTCACTGCAAAAAAAAAAAAAAAAGTTGTACCTTGGTATCGTCATTTTGGGGGAAAATAATGCACTCAAGGCTGTAGCCTCTAGTAGATAGCAAATTGGTTAATACAAAATATAATTTCCATTAAGGGCGAATCTATCACACGGGTGTCAATGACACTCGAATTCATTTTAAAACGCGCAGTGTTCCCGCTGTGGGAACACAAAACTCTCACGCTTTGAGGCTGTTGCCAGTCACGAAGAAGAGATTTGATTTCTATAAAAATAGTTGGGGGTGACACAGCTCCACGAGAATCCTTTACCTTTTAGCACGTCAAATCCCGTAAGAAAAAGTGTCACGATTCTTTTTAACAGCACTGACATCTGCTGAAAAATGGAAGAATGCGAGAACAGCTGTAGAGATTGCACAATGCTGAAAAAAGCGCAGCGTTGACATCGCTCGACTTAACTACTAGCAAGATGGCGGACGATCGAAACGTTCATCACGTGCCACATATCTAGAGACCCTTTTTTTGAAGCAGCTGGCTGTGCCGGCTGCCCTTTTTCAGCATTGGGAAAGGGTTGCGCCTCAAAGGGTTAAGTGACACGCATATAAAACATTTACACAACCATCAACAACCGCATAATTCGAAAGCATTTATTGCAAAAATTAAATTTCTATATGTTACACGACATCTGGGATAAAGTATTGTTTTTCCGAATTTTCACGCGCCGAGCTCAAAAGGCTCGAATTCACTGCTTTTCAGGCGCAGCCAGTATTTTAGTTTGTTTAGTGGAGGAGTATGCCATTGTGTACTAATAAGTATGTGTTTAATAAATAATATTGAATTTCTTTTTATTTATTTATTTATTGTAAAGAGTACTTGAAAAATAATTAAGACTTATTTTTCAATAAAAGTCCGCCATCTTGCTAGTAGTTAAGTCGAGCGATGGCAACGGCTGCGCTTTTTTCAGCATTGGGAAAGGGTTGCGCCTCAAAGGGTTAAAAAATGGGTCGCTGGAGAAGGGGGCTGCTTTATAGATGTAAGCGCTCATAGACGTTTCACTGTATTTCTATTTATGTACCCAAATCACATGATATTTTTCGAAATAAGCCTTTAATACACAATTTTCAAAAATGGAACATAAAAAGGACTAAATTTCTGCATAAAAATTCGATTTTTAGTGTCTCCCCCTTGAACGATGCTTTGCGTGTGATTAATACATACAAGAGACCATTTCGGGCAGTCACATTAGCGTGTATTACTAGGTACAATTACCATAATACATTCTCCTATTCATAACATTCCGGACCCCGAGCAATTTATGGCGGATAGATGCGGGTTTTATGACTCTGCATGGACGTGAGGCCTGTAGTTCATGTACCCCATAAATTTGTTTCTTTTTTTTTACCCTGTACCCCGTTGTGAGGGTTAATTATTATTGTCTCAATGCGGCATTGAATAGTGTTGTACTTTTCCTTTGCTCGTTTTATGTATTGCTGTCATTTGTAAACTTATTTAAAGTAAAGTTTTCCCGCACTTAAAAAAAATGTTTTGTTGAATTCAACAAAATTTTGTTGATTCAACAAAATTTGGTTGGCGCTATTTGAACCGAATAATTTTATTAGTTTTTAAAGATTTTTTTTGTTAAAGTAACAAAATACTCCATGGAATTAATAAAAATTTTGTTGATTCAACAAAAATATTTCTTAGAAATATGGCCAACCAAAATTTTGTTGAATCAACAAAACATGTTTTTCTTTTTTTCTTTTTTTGAGTGTGGTGAAAGGTCTATTGCACCAAAAACTTTCCAGGATACGAGGTGTCTTATGAAACAGTATGATCTCAATATCTCGAAGTCGAAGGACCACGGGGAAAAAAATCAAGATTATATATTATTCTCTCCTTTAAGGTTTTTCCACTGCTTTTAAACATGGAATTTACAACACTTCGCGCACTTATCGCCGTCTACAAAAAAGTCGCCAAGCACATTGCAAAAGAGCATTTTAGTTATTGGCGTATCACCAAACTGGGGAATAATTCCACTTTTTGCAAATTTTGTTGTAATAGTATAACCCAATAGTACTGCTGAAACTAAGTGTTGTTATTTCAAAATTGACACAACAATGGAACCATCGGCCGACTTGGCGCGAAATACTGCGTGAAATTACTCTTCTAATTTTTTACGGTGTATTAGCATACTACACAAAAATTTTAACATTCGCACAAACAATTCCATACGAACTTTAACTGTGGCCAACTTCATGGTCATCCGTTCGCGCAGTGCGCTGCAAAAGGGACAGTAAGGTTTTGCTTAGCGTATTTATATATACATAGATTTTTACTTTCCGAACATGTACCATGTAAGGAAAGTATTGTATTCATGAAAAAATTCGACTTCGAGATTTTGGTGTTTTTACACGTTTTGAGGGCTTCTGAATCCATTTATGCTATTTTTACGAGATGTATGTATGTATGTGTGTATGTGTGTGTTGTGTGTTTGTGTGTATGTGAGTGAACACGATAGCTCCTAAACGGAGCATTCGATTGAGCTCAAATTGGATATATATGTCTATAAACCACCGTCGCAAGACCGGTATTGATTTTGGTGTGTATAGGACTTATAGTTTTTCTACAGGGCTACGACAAAGATTTCTTTTACATTATGGCCTATGGGGGGAATTTCTTGAAAGTGCGCTAGCGTTTAAACGATACATTCGATTGAGCTCAAATTCGGTATACTTATAAACCACCATCCTAAGACCGGTATTGATTTTGGTGTGTATAGGACTCATAGTTCTCCTACAGGGCTACGACAAAACTTTCTTTTATGTTATGGCATAATGGCATATGGGGAGAAATTCTCGAAAGTGCGCAAGCGTTTAAACGGTGCATTCGATTGAGTTTCAATTTGGTATATATGTTTGAATTATTCATCGATTAAAATTTATTTAAGTGCTTGGTAATGATCTTAATCGTAAGTGTTCGGAAAGTCGAGTGGAGTCACTCCAGATTTTTTATCTTATTTTATTATATTTGTCGTAAATTACATTTTTAGCACCTGAGTGCTATTAATTTCAACCTTGCATTTTGTGTAGACACGATTTTGGTACAATTTTCGCGTCAAGTCACTTTTCAAATGTGTTTTTTTAAGGGCTTGTGTAGGGTTTTTCTTAGTTTCGAATCTATATTCTTGCGGTTTATGTGCTTTTTTCCACCTTCTACATTCTTTTTTACCCTATTTTGTACATACGTTTTTTTATGTGTAGACACGAGCGCGTCGTATCACTTTTCAAATGTGTTGTTTTTTTAACGACTTGTGTAGGGTTTTTTAGTTTCCAATCTATATTCTTGCGTTTTATGTGGTTTTTTGCCCTACATTATTTTTCTTTCTACATAGCGTCCTGTCACTTTTCAAGCGTAGGGCGCCCTCCAAGGGATCTTTCCATGGTGCTAACCACAGTGCCTTGGTTGGACCCAGCAAGCAGTCTGGTGCGTAAATAAAATCTGAAGGAAATTTAGATTTTTTTAGATTTTTTTTTTTTTTTAGAAGTTATTAAAATATTTCTGTTCATGGGTAAACTCACCAGAAATTTTTAGTAGTTTTATTTTATGAAATGAAAACTTTTAAATGTAGGCCTTGAGATGACGTCAAAGCTTCATGACGTAGGAGTTATAAGGCTTTATATATCTTAGGAGGCATGACCGGCGATTAGCATGCCAAAAGATTGATACCGTCGTCGATATCTTAGCTGCTATATCGGATGGAGCAGCAGAGCCTATGGCCTGAAGAGCTGCTTTTGAGTCACAGAGAAACACCATTTTAGAAAAACATTCCAATCAGTTTAGTAGTTGTAGGAGGACGTATCGAATAGCAAAGTTTCTCTGTCGACAGCTGCCATGTCAGCACCAACAGGAGAGTAAAACTAATGAAGGGATATACAAAATTTGAGAATTACATCCTAAAAAATATCAGAGGTATGAAGATAGTTATACGCTGACTTAAACCAATTTTCAGTAGCTGTCGAAGGGAAAAACATGATGTCATTTCAGGGATCATGCAGAAATTACGTTATAAAACAGTTTTTTGCACTCTAGCATTAAACTTTCACATTCAAATTCATACATAGTCAATGATCATATTTGCTAGAGTCATATTTGCAATGATCATATTTGCATTTATAAGATATCTCTGAGATGTTTTACGATTAAAGGTTGAAATTTTGTGCATCGTCCCATTAATTTATGGAACGCATTTTACTAATTGGAAATATTTTGTACGGGGATTGTATACAAACTTAAAAAGTATATTTTTTCAGTAATGAAGCACAAGAATTTTTCCTTAACGTAGTCCGATTTCCGGCCTTAATTTAAACATTTTTTTTCAATTTACACTGTCCGTTCATCACTAACAGATAAAAAAATTAAAGTATGTTATCATCTTTTTTTGGACACATTCTGTAGTAAAATAAAGACGTATAAGATTTATTGTGCAACAGAAGTATATTTTATATGCTCAGAACGCGTGCGATTAAATCGTATTACATTTCTAGATAAAATCCAAATAATCATGCCATTGTAAACTTTCTGATTTACTCCCTGTCACCCAAATTCGGATTGCCTTCTTGTCGACGGTAATAAAAAGAATTTTTTTTATTGGCGAATACAACCGTAGAAGCCTTAAAATGGCTGGATAATGGTAAATAATTACATGAAAGATTGAGTACATGCTTACCCGACATCATCTCATGACGTTAATTCTTCCCATGCATTCCGTGACATTACGCCTTAACGCGAGATACAAGGCTGAGGTCACGTTTCGCTGTCAGTATTAATGAAAGCATATGTTATCGCGTTATTTCATGTCGTGAAGGAGAAGCGTCTTTTTGCCTGTTCCCCCTTTTTTTATAACAGAAGATAGTAAAGTGACTTTTGTAAAAACTTAAAACTGTACCGTTAAAACTACAATTATTTGGCATCCATGTATACCAGGGTACGCCGAAAATTTATATTTTCGATAAGTGATTTCTAACTGCGAAAAAAAGTTGTACTTTGGTATCCTCATTTTGGGGAAAAATAATGCACTCGAGCCTGTATCCTCTAGTAGATAGCAAATTGGTTAATACAAAATAAAATTTCCATTAAGGGCGAATCTATCACACGCTTGTCAATGACACCCGAATTCATTTGAACCCTATAACGCGCAATGTTCCCGCTCTGGGAACACCAAACTCCGACGTTTGGACTGTTGCCAGTCACGAATAATAGATTTGATTTCTATAGAAAATAGTTGCGGATGACATAGATCCACGAGAATCCTTTACTTTTTAGCACGTCATTTCCCGTAAAAAATTGTCACGATTATTTTTAACAGCACTGACATCTGCTGAAAAATGGAAGAATGCGAGAACAGCTGTATAGATTGCCCAATGCTGAAAAAAGCGCAGCCGTTGCCATCGCTCGACTTAACAAACAGCAAGATGGCGGACGATCGAAACGCTCATCGCGTGCCACAGATCTAGAGACCATTTTTTTTTACGACAGCTGGCTATGCACACAGCCTGCTGTCGCACAGGACTGTCTCGCAAAAAAGAATCTCTAGATCTGTGGCACGCGATGAGCGTTTTGATCGTCCGCCATCTTGCTGGTAGTTAAGTCGAGCGATGGCAACGGCTGCCCTTTTTTCAGCATTGGGAAGGGTTGCGCCTCAAAGTGTTAAGTTCATGCATTCATGCATAATTTCATTTACAGAACCGTCAACAACCGCATAATTCGGAAGCATTTATCGCAAAAATTAAATTTCTATACGTCTGGGACAAACTTTTATTTTTCCGAATTTTCACACGCCGGGGTCAAGAAGCTCGAATTCATTGCTTTTCAGGCGCAGCCAGGATTTTAGTTTAAGAGGAGGGGGGGGGGATGAATACTAGTGAACTCAGTTTTAGTGACCACGATTATAGTGAAAACTCTGTTATAATGTCAAAATAGTCTGTATTTTTAACACACAAACTCTGCTATAATGTAATGAATAGTTATGCCGTCCCTTTACTGACGTTATAGCAGCGTTTCTCAATCTGTGGTGCGCGCCCCCCCAAAGGGGGTCCTCAGAGCGTTTGCAGGGGGGGGGGGCGAGAAAAACCAAAGAGCAAACAGTGACGCATGTTTAAAAAAATATATCTTATTTTATTCTTCTTTTTACTCAAAAATATATGCATTTTCGCTTAAAATGTTTATTCAAACTTTACTGATAACATTATTTTGTAGAAAATTTGTCTAAATGTTCATTTGTTAAAGATTAAAAAACTGAATGTATGCCGCAAAATGTGAGGGGGGGGGCGCCACCGTAAGTTAGCCTATGTTGGGGAGGGCGACGTTAAAAGGTTGAGAACCGCTGCGTTATAAGCAAAGTTCAGCAGTATGATATGGTATAGCCCTATAGGTATTTGTTTAAAACCAATATTTTATTTTATTTTTCCTTTTTATTTCTCTTTATTTTTTTTTTTTGGTAAAAAATACTTTAAAAGTAATAAGACCCTTTTTTTTCAATGAAATATTTTAATTCATTCATTAATAACCATTCTACATTTCTAAGAGCTACACTTTGTTTCTTCACCTTTGGGGGGCGGGGGGTGTTAACTGATGCAGCCCTCGTGGCCTATAAAATCTCTCTCACGGTCTTCGTAGAGAAAAGTAAAATAAATTAATTACCCCAGGGAATTGTAAAATTTCAGCATCTATAAACTGTACTAAATGGAATAAATGAAAAAAATGTTGAATTTTGTGAAACACTTTTAGAAAGTATTTTCAAAAATCTAAAATTTAGCAGAATTGGTCGGTCTTTGAAGGTTTGTCTCTACAATTCTATGTTTAGGAAATTTTTCTGAAAGTTTCATGACTGATACCGATTCATCGTTTATTTCAGTGTGTAAGTACCGCTTGCAAAGAAAATTCGAATCATTTTGAAGTGCAGGGCATAATTAGTTTTCAGTGGACTTGCGTTATAACGTATGTAACTTACGCGAGTTTTTCACATGTATGTTTCTTAGCGCTAAAATGAAAATCTCGCCTGCAATGCGAGATTGTTCACCAGCAGTAACAATAGCGGCAACATTCACTTATTTATTACTTTAAATGGAAAATGGTAATATACAGTGAGCTCTCTAAAGTCCGTTGTCACGTCACCCGAATAATTTCTGATCGGCAAGAGCTATAGTCATAAAAGTATGGTCTTGATATAGTAAAGTTGCCATGCGCTGTGCAAGGAAGCCACTTACAGCGCCACCTGGCGGTTAAATTTGAAGTTAGCTTTCTTATCTCAAAAAGTTTACGAGATACAGGAAAACAGTCAATTACACAGTTGTTCAGCATTACCGATTTATTAAGAAAAGACATCTTGAGCACATTAATGTTAAAAATTGAAGGCGTAAATTGTAATACGTAAAAATATGTAATGCATTCTATACCTTCCATCCTTAGCATTATTGCACGCATTAACGAGCATCATGTACAAGTTATTTTTTCTTGCTAAGTTAATGATGCTGTACAGCTTTGTAAAAGACTCTTTTCTGTTTCTCATATCGTTTTTGAAATAAGTGCGCTAACGCCCAATTCATCCAACAGGTGGCGCTGTAAGCCGTTTCCTTGCATAGCGCATGGCAACTTTACTAAACTTAGACCCTACTTTTATGCCTATAGCTATTGCCGCTCAGAAATTATTGGGGTGACAGCGGACTGTAGCGGGCACACTGTTTAGTTAAAAAATCGTTTAAAATAGCTTGAAGTGTGTTTATATGTCAGACTAGCTGCGTACCCGTTCTCCGCACGCTAGGGAACGAAACTTTTTCTTACATGTTTGATTCGAATTGATTCCAGTAATGTGGAATCTAAAAATAAGCAAAATGATTTGACTCTTGGAGTAAAGTTGCTCATTAGTTATTCGTTAAGTTAGCATAAGTACTGACCTGAGACCATTGTGATGTTATGACACATAAAACTATGTCCCTGTCATTCGCGATCAGAAAAGCTTGACGGTTTGCAGCGAAAATTCCTAACTTTCAAAATGTCCCATTTCTACATCATACTCTTTTTAGATTTAAGTTATACCATTAACACCATAGATACCACATGATGTTGAGAACCGTTTTATTTTATAATTAAATAGTTGTGTGTGCCCGCTTTTCGCAAGAGAAGAAGAGAACATTTTCCTAAAATGCGATCATAACTACTTGTGACAAAACAGAATCTCCAAGAAAAAAAAAAAAAAAAGTTCAGATACAGTCTTTTCAGTTGAAACTACCACGGGATATATTAACGCGGCGTAGAATTATTTAATGTTTAGTTAGCTGTGATGTAAGACGGCTGTTGAAAAATGAATAGAAACGAATAGTTTCACGAAATATTTATTAATGGGGTATATTGTGCTTTGATCAATATTGCCCTAGCATATCTACTAACTATTACTCATCTTTTACTGGTGCCAATATATTTTTTTTATTCCATCTTAATGCTTAATTTAAAGAAATGGTTTAGATATTTGCCTCGAATGTAGTCTTTTATTCTTTGGTGATTCTTTGCAATTTACGCATTAGCACACGCTTAAACCAAACGAGTGAAATTCGATCAGTAGGAGCGAAAACTGAACCAGTTTTCAAAAGTGAGCTTCTCCATTAGGAGCGTTTTTCTATCACAGGAGCGGAGTGGAATATAACAATAAGCGGGGAGGGGAAATTCTCGGAAAAGACAAGAAGCGAGGAGAGGATTCTAAGAAAAAGGACTACGTAAAGAGCCCTTTCGCGGAAAAACCGGTCGGTATCCGAGGAAACAGATCGCTCCGCAGTGTATCGTATTTTCGCTACCTGGGTTTAAGCTTGCATAAACGATAATCATTTAACTTTATGGCTGCCATTAAAACAGCTCTCCATACATTTTTATGGATAATTCTTGACAGTTTGGCGTATTTAGCACCGTAAAATATTTCCTGCGATTCGAAAATGTGTCCCATTTGAAAATTATTTCGAAAATAATGCTGGATAATTCATTGTTGAAAAAAACAGCATTCAATTCTGTTTCTGGCAAACGTAATATAAAATAGGGAATTATTTCGTGCGTGGAGTATGTTTTGTTTCTGAGCACGTTATTCTGATTGATTTTCGAAAGGAGTTTTAAACTCGTTACATCAAAATGACGAAGATTTCACATGCGAAAACTCAGTTATTTTAAAGTAATTTTATTTATTTTTTTCAACTGACAATTTTATTCATTGTATTGTTTCCAAGACAACCATAGCGGAAGATATCGTACCGAAATTTTGCAGTACCTGCTATTGAACTACTTCTTTAAATAAAAATTCGTAAAAAATCTCCTAATTTATATTTTTCCTCCGTTCTTATTTTAAAAGTGGGCGAATTGCATGCTCCGTCTTTTGCCGACATATAAAAAAGTTATGACAGATAGAATTAAAGATGCAACAGTTTTAAAATTATTGTACTCAAGCGTCGACAAAAGAGAAATTATTTTTAAAAATTCTCAAAAATCGGGAAAATATGTTACTTTGTCAAAACAAACTGTTTTCGAAAGAAAATGTTTTTCCTCTATCCGATGATGAAAACATCGTTTTACTGCGAGTGCAATTACCGGCGTTTTTACGTATGATGCAAGAAAAATCCTTAAAAATCGGACAAAACATACAATAAAACATTTTCTAATTCAAATTTCGAAAAAATCGCTCCGAGGTGTGTTAGAATCTGTCCCAGTGAAGCCGTATGCAAATTCGGTAGGTCTGCGATCCACCGTCTGGGCGCAATGCGATCGAGAGACGCGCGCAAGAAGATCGGTGGTCACAAACCTACCTACATACATAGCTACATACAATGTTTACTCTCGGATTTTATTATATAAGATAATTAGGGATGGGCGCGAGACCATGCGAGACGAGAAATAGCTCATGTCTAGTCTTGTCTCGCACTTTCACATCGAAGTATCGTCTCGTACCTGGAAGTATCGTCTCGCCTCTGTAGGTATTGTCTAGTGGTCTCGTCTCGTGAGAGACCGCGAGACCAGTCTCGCGTTTTGTCTGACGCGAAAAATGTCTTTATTTTTACTTTCATGTATGAAGTAAATAATGTACAGTCGTCTCACGTTTATCGCGGTTTCACATATTGTCTTCATATCAATGGCGGATCTAGATTTTTTTTATGGGGGGTCACAAAACTTGAATACCGTCAGAGTTGCATGAAACATGCCATTGTCAGGTAAGAAAGCCATTTTATCTTGTGTAAATATATATCTCGGAGGGGGCGCGCGACCCCTGCATCCAACTCTTGGATGAGCCCTTGCTTCATATTAACTTCCGGGCACTAAGTATCAAAATGTAATTGCATGCAAAGGAATCTCCTTGCAAATTACGTTTAACACGAACTAGGGGTGGTTGCGAGATGTACCTGAGAACAAGTCCGGACTGGAGCATTATTCTCGAAAATAACTTAAACAAACGATCATATAAACAATAATATAAACAATCATATAAAAAAATTTTCGGACACGGAGCCCGGATCGGTCAACCAGTTGCGTGGGGTTGTGGGCTTAAGAGTCAAAACGTTCTTTTCACTCTTATCTCTCTTTATTTCAAAGAGAAAAACTGTTATACCTATGATTCTTGCTGTAAAATATTACACATACGAACATAAAAAAAAAATTCATTTCATGATATTCGTCTTCTAAGGAAGTTCGAGCGACTCTTCCCTATATTGGTATATCTATTTTTTTTATTATTTAAAGGAACTATTTGTGGTGCAGTTCATCTGATATTTATAATTACTTTTGATTTTCTTCCCTATTTTCTTACTCTATGATTTTTCTTCCCCTTGATTTTTCTATTCTAAATTTAATACTCTTGGCCAATTTTAAATTCTCATCTCTACCCGCTCCGCTATTTTAATTGTTTCTTAAATTACTTTGGCTTTATCTTTTGCAATGTATTTATCAAGATTCCTTCTGTCCGAGGATTTCCCTTTTTACATCTCCTTCCCACGGGGTTTCAATAAAATTTCTTGTGTTACAACTTCTCTTAACTATTCCCAAGTGGCGACCCACATTTAAATTTTGGTAAACTTGCATTAATGCTTAACGATCTTTTCTTTTTTTCAATTTAGTGAATTATTTGGCGTCCTTTCTTTCTAGCTCTCAGATCTATCGCCAAGTTGTTCTCACACCTTTTCATTCCTTTAAAGCTTTTGTCTGGGCCTAAAATGTTCACTATTGTTCTAGCTATTTTGCCAGCCACCGCACTACTGTCTGTAATTTTCCACTATTGGATACGTCAATAAAAAACCGTCACGTTGTCATGGCGTTCCTGAGTATTGCCTGTTGAAAACTACTCTATACCGCAGCAAAAACGAAGTATCTCAAGTGAGAAATAACTTCCACCTGAATCTCTACTACACCATTGTTTATAAGCTCTTGCTTTAAAATCCAACAAATATGAATCAACTGTTTAGACGCAACTGCTTTTTCATTAAAAACATTTTAAAATTTATTTGCTTGATTTAAAGTGAAGAAAAACGGCATTGCTTTCAATTATATCTAATAGTTCTGTTTTTAGAGCTAAGATTGTATTATATTTCATTGTTTAGATTCATATTCAAATTGCGCCAGAAAATATCATGATCTGAGGCCTAAATCACATTTATCACATACTGGGGGCCTTAACATTGTAAGCAAGTCAAAGCAATTATTACATTGTTGACAAGCGTGGTCTTAAACAATGAAAAACTTTTAAGCAGAAAAAAATCAAAGTCGACAAAGCAATTATTGCATTGTTGACAAGCGTGGTTTTCAACGCTGGACAACTTTTATAGATGCGCTAGGTATAGAAGTATGGGCTGTTGTTGGCCCGTTACGTTAGGGCGCATAGTAGAGTCCTTCAAGCAGGGCAGGAAGTATCCGGTTCTGTACGGACTCTATAGTAAGTACCAATACTGTCTTAGTATACAGTTAGTAAATGAACCAGTCCAGAAGATTGTGACTAGTAGGAAGCAGTCACCTTTCTCTGCAGGACTGGAAATACAAACGGCTTTGATTTCTGGTGTTTGGAATTGATTCGACTATACTGGTGATTGGTATGTGAATGGATTTGACATATTAGTGGTTTGAATGCAATGTTGGTTTCACGTAGGAGGTACCGGGTTCTGTACGGACCCTAGAATAAGTACCAGTCCTACCCTGGTATGCTGTCAGCAAATGATCCGTCCAGCAGGTAGTGCCTAGCGGGATGCAGTCACCTTTCCCTGCAGGACTGGAGATGCTAACGACTTGGCATGCTGGTGGTTTGGACTGATTCGGCTTTACATTGGTTTAATTGGCTGATGATTGGTATGCGAATGGATTTGGTTGTTGTTGATTTGAATTGTAGATTGTTGGGGGTCGGGATCCCCTAAGATCCCTCCCCTATTTTTTGGAACGAAAGCCACAAAAAAAAAAAAAAAAAAAAAATGCTGGATGCAATAAATATAAGAACCATCCCAATATCTGGAAAAATAGCAATGAGACCGACTTTTTTAAAGATTTATTTATTGATTAACATTTTAGGTAGTTAACTAGCGTGCTAAAGAATACAAAAATAAAATCCCGCGTTTTATTTATTGCTTTTCAATTTTTTACATAAAAAGGCCTCCTCAAATAATAACGAAATAAGAGACAAATAAAATGGAAAAGGAAAGGAAAGCAGACAAGTGCAATAATTTGTTTCAAAGCAAAATAAAAATAAATAAATAAATAAAACAAAATAAAAATAAATTTGAAGAGTCACATTGATTATTAGAAAGTTCCAGTTCTGTTTAACGATAAAAGCCTTAAAGAAATATGAATTAGCCAAACAATTACTCTTTCGCTTAAGAAAACTGAAATATTTGAATAGAATTCTTATAAAGACCTTAGTAACTTACTAGTTCTGAATATTTATTGTATTAATATTTTACTGAGACGAGTAAATTTGATTAGATTCTCACTCGTAAAGTTAACTTCAAATTATTTGATATAATTAATTTAACGAACTAGTATGGCGAAATAAGAGGAATTTGTAAACTGTAAATCCAACAAAATGTGGTGTTGTGATTCGTCGAGTGTACTTCCGTCAAACATAACTCTAAAACCAGTGGCGGCTCGTGGTTTATTTAAATGGAGGTTCACGAAATAAAATTGGGAAATTAAGTATGCAGATACGACGCAACCTATACGATGAAATATATTTGCGTTTCCAGCAGTAAAAGAAAAACAACGCACACAAGTGAAAGAACACAAGTCATCTTTAGTCTTACATTTCGTCACCAAGAAAAGTTTCAGCAAAGGTGTTGTCTTGATTAATTTTATTTCAATAATTGTTCAAAGGATAATATTGAAAAATGGCATTGCTTTAGCTCCGGAATACTCGTTTTACTCCCATCTTAATTATTTACACTAGTTTCTAAGGAATATTGTAGTGAAAATGATAAAAATAGATAAAATAATAAGAAAATGAACCTACAAAAACATAACTAACCGAACATAAAAAACCAAGGGAGAATCCGGAAGAGATAACCGCAAAAAACTTCTCCGCGTTTAGGATCAAAATGCGGGAAAGGAATGATATCAGCATTCAGCCTCACATTTGCCGGGACTGTCCGTTTCTGTTTTCAAAGACCGCTTCACGGGCTCGACCACCATAGTATCGGAAAGCTTTCGGTAGCGAATATATCGACCCTTCTCTTCTCATGACGTCACAATCCGAGAAATATCCCATATGCCCTAGCACGATCCTATCGTAATTGTTCCACTGTCGTATTCACTATCGGTAATAATGCTGTTTTTTTCCCGACACGTTGGATGAAGGCGAAAACTTGCATTCCGGTATCGGAGAGTACAAGATGTATGGGTTTTTATTGTGTGTATCATGGAGTGTCAAGTACTTTCACAAAAGGACCCCTCTCCCTAGCATTTTGGGTCTGTCAAAAACGGGCTTCCACTCGTGATGGATGTCTCCGGAGTCTTCGAAAATTCTGAAGACAATGCCTTCGTTTAAGAAAAAGGGGAGAAAGCCGTGTGTTTTGATTGGTTGATCGGTCTGAGTGCCGGATAGACCTTTGCATACGCAAAAATACTCGCTTGTTTTATTGGACAATCATCGTGCTAGCACAAAAAGGAGAGTTGCGGCTATTTATCCGAAGTATCTGACTATCCGAGAGCGAGAAATATCCGTCACGGACATTCTATGACACCATAGTGCTAGAGCTCCAGGAGCGAATTATTTCCGCTCGCACGTGCGAGCGGAGGAAATACTGTGATGTAGTACGATGCAAAACAGTGCGTTAGCTATAAGCGTATTTAATAATAGTGGGGGGGAGAGTAAAACTCACGTTTTAAATTCACAAAATCTAGACGTGTACTTAATATTTTTTTAATACTTAATTTGTTAATAAGTTTGTGTTTTTAGTTTTTTCTTTAGGTGTTTTCTTTGGTTTGTGTTTTTATCAGGTTGTAACGAAAGTTTTCCGCCAGATTTGCTTGAGTCAGCTCATGCGGTACCGATCGATTGATCTTATATGTGAAGTTTATGTTAGGTGTTTTCTTTGGTTTGTGTTTTTACTTTTTTCCGTTTCTCATATCGTTTTTTGAAATAAGTGCGCTAACGCCCAATTCATCCAACAGGTGTCGCTGTAAGCTGTTTCCTTGCATAGCACATGGCAACTTTACTAAACTTAGACACAACTTTTATGCCTATAGCTCATGCCGCTCAGAAATTATTGGGGTGACAGCGGACTGTAACGGGCACACTGTATAGTTAAGGAATCGTTTAAAATAGCGTGAAGGGTGTTTATATGTCAGATAATTAGGGATGGGCGTGAGATCATGCGAGACGAGAAATAGCTCATGTCTCGTCTTGTCTCGCACTTTCCCATCGAAGTATCGTCTCGCACTTGGAGGTATCGTCTCGCCTCCGTAGGTATCTTCTCGTGGTCTCGTCTCGTGCGAGAATGCGAGACCAGTCTCGCCTTTTTTCTCACGCCCAAAATGTCTTTATTTTTACTTTCATGTATGAAGTAAAAATGTACAGTCGTCTCACGTTTGTCGCGGTTTCACATATTGTCTTCATATCAATGGCAGATCTAGATTTTTTTTTATGGGGGGTCGCAAATCTTGAATACCGTCAGAGTTGCATGAAAAATGCCATCGTCAGGTAAGAAAGCCATTTTATCTTGTGTAAATATATATCTATCGGATTGGTGAGATGTAGTGTGAGATGTATTGTGAGATTGGTGAGATGTTACTGTGATGTATTAAGATGCAAAACAGTGCGTTAGCTATAAGCGTATTTAATAATAGCGGGGGGGAGAGTAAAACTCACGTTTTAAATTTACAAAATCTAGACGTGTACTTAATATTTTTTTAATACTTAATTTGTTAATAAGTTTGTGTTTTTAGTTTTTTCTTTGGCGGTTCACGTGCTCATACGCCACAAATATTCAAAGTTATCAAGGTAAAATAGGTTATTGAAGAGGTTATATGGTCTCTTCTAGAAGGATCTTTTAGCATTAAGTAAATAGGGTAAAAAACTCTCGCCTTAATCCTTTAACGCGCAGTGTTCCCGCTTTGGGAACGTCAAACTCTGACGTTTGGACTGTTGCCAGTCACGAAGAATAGATTTGATTTCTATAAAAATAGTTGCGGGGGGCATAGCTCCACGAGAATCCTTTACTTTTTAGCACGTCATTTCCCGTAAAAAAATATTCTCGATTATTTTTAACAGCACTGACATCTGCTGAAAAATGAAAGAATGCGAGAACAGCTGGACAGATTGCCCAATGCTGAAAAAAGGGCAGCCGTTGCCATCGCTCGACTTAACTACTAGCAAGATGGCGGATGATCGAAACGTTCATCGTGTGCCACAGATCTAGAGACCCCTTTTGGGCTGTGCCGGCACCAGAATACATTCTCCTATTCATAACATTTCGACCCCCCTAGCAATTTATGGCGGCTAGATCCGGGTTTTATGACTCTGCATAGACGTGAGGCCTGTAGTTCATGTACCCCATAAATTTTGTTTCTTTTTTCTTCCAGTACCCCACTGAGAGGGTTAATTATTATTGTCTCAATGGGACATTGAATGGAATTGTACTTCTTTGCTCGTTTTATGTATTGCTGTTATTAGTAAACTTATTTAAAGTGAGTTGTTCCTGCTCGTAAAGAATGTTTTGTTGAATTCCACAAAATTTTGTTGATTCAACAAAATTTGGTTGACGCTCTTTCAACTGAATAATTTTGTTAATTTTTAAAGATTTTTTTTTTGTTGGTGAAGTAAGAAATTTTTTCATGGAATTAATAAAAATTTTGTTGATTTAACAAAAATATTTCTTAGAAATATAGCCAACCAAAATTTTGTTTATTCAACAAAATTTTGTTGGCGCTATTTCAACCGAATAATTTTATTGGTTTTTAAAGATTTTTTGTTAAAGTAACAAAATATTTCATGGAATCAATAAAAATTTTGTTGATTCAACAAAAATATTTCTTAGAAATATAGCCAACCAAAATTTTGTTTATTCAACAAAATTTTGTTGGCGCTATTTCAACGAATAATTTTATTGGTTTTAAAGATTTTTGTTAAAGTAACAAAATATTTCATGGAATCAATAAAATTTTGTGATTCAACAAAAATATTTCTTAGAAATATAGCCAGCCAAAATTTTGTTGAATCAACAAAACGTGTTTTTTTTTTTTTTTTTTTTTTTTTTTTTGAGTGTGGTGAAAGGTCTATTGCACCAAAAACCTTTGAGCACACGAGTCGTCTTATGATACAATATGATCTCAATATCTCGAGGTCAAAGGACCACGGGAAAAAAATAAAGATTGAAAATACACTCTATAACAAATAAATCGACGCACCAAGAAGGAGGTGTCCGATTGAGACGAAAATTGGTGGATAGGAAGACAATGTACAGAATAATAAATGATTAAAATTTCAGAACAATTGAATAATTTATTTCAGAGTTACAGTAACAAGTTCAATAAGGTGTTGACCCGCCGCTAGCCTGGATACAAGCTGCCACACGGCGTGGCATAGACCGATGAAGCTCCCGGATGGTCTCCTGCGGTATTTCCTGCCAAATTCGCTCCAATTGTCGAACGAGGTCATCAACAGTCCGTGCCAGATGCAATCGCCTTCCCATCATATCCCAGACATGCTCGATGGGGGAGAGATCTGGCGATCTGGCAGGCCAAGGAAGAGTTTGACAAGTTTGCAGACAGTTTAGAGCAACACGAGCCGTATGTGGTCTGGCATTGTCCTGCTGAAAAACCAGCCCAGGGCACTGCAAAAGGAACGGTAGCAAAACAGGTCTTAGGATGTCGTCCACGTACCGCTGTGCAGTAAGTGTACCTCTAATGACGACCAAAGGGGTCCGGTTGTCAAAGGAAATGGCACCCCAGACCATAATGCCTTGTTGAGGGCCGGTGTGGCGTGCAATAGTGAAAGCAGGATCCCCCTCTGCCCTGTGCGTCTCCAAACACGTCTTCGATGATCTTCAGGACACAGTTGGAAGCGGGATTCGTCGCTAAAGACCATACGTCCCCAGACGGCATCATTCTAACCTTATCGAACCCTGCACCACTGTAATCTGGCTCGGCAGTGTGCAGGCGTGAATGGCAGGTGGCGTAACGGTCGGCGCGAGCGTAGATTTCGCTCTCTCAACCGTCTGTGAATGGTCATGATGGACACTGGTGTTTGGGTTGAACGTCTGATGGTTGATGGAGATGAAGAAGGCGCTGTGACAGCTGATTGGACCATCACTCTGTCCTCACGATCTGTTGTAGCCCTAGGTCGACCGCTACCATCCTGACGCTGCACTCTGCCATTTTCCACCCATCCTTGCCAGCATCTTCGAATCGTCGCATCGCTTTGACTCAAATGACGAGCGATTCTCCGATTAGTCTGACCGGCCTCTTTCAATCCAATGATACGACCTCTGTCGAACTCTGACAGTTGTTCGTAATGAGCACGAATCCTGCAGCGAGGCATTTTTTAAGTTGTTGAAAGGTCATCTGAATCGCAATCAAACCGAAAGTTTTAACAACCGTTGAAGAACTGCTCCTTATATACGTCTGCTGGATGCGCAGTTCCGATGCGCTAGAGATCAAACTATTCATTCAAGCGACACCAAATTTGAATCATTTGCATATCTGTTCAAAACATTCATGCATACGAAATTTCAAAGCAATCGGATGATTGTTAATTTTTTTGTTATAGAGTGTAATAACTCATATTCAAGGTTCAAAATATTTCATTTACTAGATTCAATAACACCAGCACTTACGCACTGTCAAAAAGGGGATTCACATAGCCTCCCCCGAGTATCCGTTCAAAGCATTGCTCTCTTGGAGAACGCCATCAAATAGCATAATTTGATACTCAGGAAATAAAATTTTCAACAAAGATATCAAGATTTTGAGATTACGAGGTTAAATAAAAGGGGGTCAGTGTGTGCACTAAATTAAATATTTTTTAAATTCAACAAAATTTTGGTTGGCTCTCCTTCAAAGAAATATTTTTGTTGACTCAACAATATTTTTGCTAATACAACGAAATGTTTTGCTAATTTTAGAAAAATTTTGTTAAAACCAACAAAATTATTCGGTTGAAAAAGCGCCGGCCAAATTTTTGTTGAATCAATAAAATTTTGTTCAATTCATCAAAACTTTTTTTTTTTTCGTGTAAGAGCAAACGCATGTATTCAAGATATCAAAGTACGAAATACAGAGGTTACACTGTACTAGGAATTTTTATAAGTAATTCAGGATGAACAATGGGAAGTTAGAAGATTTACTAAACTTAATTTTGCAATTAAAAAAAGTCCTAGTAACTCACGCATTCCATTTGCGTCATAAATTTGTTCAAACTTAAAAATAGCATTAAGAAGGCACAAGTAAAAATTAAAAAAATTGCGGACAGTAAAAATTGCAGTTTAAAGAATAATCAATGATTGTTTGTGCTGATAATGTATAACATTAAGCCTGTTTACAGCCTCAAAACACTAATTTCTGTCAAATTTTACTCATTCAAATTCAAATTTCCTATTCGTATTAAACTGGGAACTAGCTTCATATTATATACGTCGGCACAGTGGCCGCTCGTGGACAATTTAAATGGAAGTTCACAAAACAATTTTCGAAAATTATATGCAGATAAGATGTAACTTATAAGTTAAAATATAGTATCCGCTTTTTAGCAGTTAACGGAAAACAATGCACCAATTAAAAGAAAACAAGTAATCTCTAGTCTTACATTCGTTATTTAAGTTTTAGGAAAGGTGAGTAATTTTTTTTTTCAGTTTTCCTTTTCAAAGCTAATGTTGAAAAATCTAATTGCTTTAGCTCCGAAACACATATTTTACTGCAATGTTAACTATTTACTCTAATTCGTGTAAAATAAAAAAAAAAAAATGTACTGAAGAATGATAAAAATAAAGAAAATACTAACAGGAACATGAAAGAAAAAAAAGAAAGTGGATTATGATTAACTAACAGAACATAAAAAAACGAAAGGAGAATTCGGAAGAGATAACTACAAGAAAAGGCCTGTTCGCACAATGAAAATGTGCCAGCGGAATGATAATATCACTGCCTGACCTTTCCCGCTTCTGTTCTCAGAGAGTAGTTTAGAAGGACATTTCTTCGATTGCGCGTGTGATCGAGGAAAGACCTGATGCTTTATGCTGTAGAGTGCGTTAGCTATGATTTGCATATTTAATAATAGTGAGGGGAGGGGAGAAAAACTCTCACTTTAAATTCACAAAAATGTAGAAGTGTACTTAATATTTTTTTTTAATTTAATTTGCTAATGTGTGTATTTTTCAGTTTTTAATTTGGGATTCTCGTGCTCATGTGCTCAAATAGAGGAGCCGCCACTGCGCTAATGCCTTCTACCAGTAACTTTTAAACAACTTCTTTCGTTACTAAGTAAAAATTGAAATACTTCTTTAATCTTATTCGTTCAAACGCCATTTTCTTATCTTTATTTTACTCTTTTTTAATAAATTCTGCAGTCTGCATAAGTTTATGACGCATAAAGTATTTTTTTTTTTTTTTTTACAGGGAAAAACTCTTTAAACTAAACTTTCATGCAAGAACTTTCAAAACTTTGCTTTTCCTGTATGCAAATTTAGAATAAACTAAAAGGACACTTACTATAATTTGAAGATAAATATAATCTAAAGAAAAACTTCAATGCAATAACTTAAAAAATGCTCTTATATTCATTTTCAAAAACCTTTAAAAAGCGAGTACATCATACACAGCTTTCAGAAACAGAATATCATAAAAATATCCATTCCGGTTATAAATTCCCCTTAATGCAGCAGAATAAATAGTACTTTTCCCCCATGCTTTTCTCTTTATCCCTACGCCTTAATTTATTGCCGGAAGAGAGTTTCTACGCCAAGTGACTTGAGCTTAGTTCATAATTAATAAAGCGGGGGGCCTTCTTTTGGGCAAAGCAATATTTGCAGTGACTGCCAACAATTACAAGGGCAGCTTTTTTTCTACCCTTCGTCTCAAACCGTAAAAGGTAATGTCGAATAATTTATATGGAAAAGATGTTGGTTTTATTACCCTGTCCGGGAAGCACGCAAGACGTAATTTATGCAAAGAACATAAATTTCTTTCTCTGTCTCCCCACCCCTCGCCTTGTGCTTCGATGTTTAATTATAGTCTCCCTGTAGTTCATCTTTATGCTGATCAAAATAAGGCATGTTCAAGTACGAGTTATGGAAAAGCATCAAATTCTTTCAACATTTCTTCCTTTTTAAAGTTTCAAATTTTTGTAATTTTTTAAATGAGAAGTGCAATTTATTCACTTTAATAATTACTTTTTATTAATTTTGTCAGAAAAGAAGCATACAATATCTATAACTAGAAGCCAAAGCTTGTTGTGGAGGCAATTACAAAGGCCGCCGCTAGAAAAAATATTTGACGAAAATATGTCTACACTCAATATATTTCATCTTCGTTCATCTAAAATAAGTAACTTCATATTCAATTTTATTATATACCCATCCAACAGCATGCTCTTCTGGAAACGCCCGGAAACTTTTCGCATTCGAACGATTTCGTTTTGTGTAAACAGACCCTTTTATATCAATGCTTCATTCAGAAGATCATTTTAATTAATCCATTTGTGCCTGGATATTTTTGCGACTTCTTCGATTTTTCCTAATACCAGCAATAATAAATAAATTTCTGATGTCAACTTCTTGGCATCAGCAAGGGATGATTTCTTTTAAAATCTTTATGTATAAAAATTGAAGTGTTAACATCCTACTTGCTCTTGTTAAAATATTTTGTGGAATTGAGGTTCAATACTCCAGAATAAAGGCTAGAGAAAATAAATAACGTTTTCGACTATTAGCGAAAAAGCCGTCCCAAAAAAGGGACACAAGGCATAAGTGATTTTAAAAAATTAAACTATGTTATCTGGAAAAAGCTGTTTCAAACGAACTGAAATCGCAATTTTCCCTTCAAAGCCTGATCACCGTGACTTTAAATATGAAGTTATTGTCACTTGCAGAGCCTAATTTTGTCACGCCAATGATTCACTTTTTTTACTCTCGGAAATAAAATGCAGCTGAGAACAGAAAAAAATCGCTTAAAAATGAGGGAACGGGTAGATTTTCAGATTTTTGAAGCAGCACGGATTTTTTTCAATATTTTTATACATAATTATGGAAAATTTCACGCGGGTCGTACAAATGGTGTAGACAGGGGCGTAGCCAAGGAGGGGTTTAGGGGGTCATAACCCCCACCCATGAGAAATTTTTGCCATACAAAATGTATGTTCTTCACTACATTATCACACATATGTATGCATATATATGAGTTGCAGTAGTCGTAACCCCCCCCCCATTAAAAATGGCTACGCCCCTGGGTGTAGATGATATTACGCTTTTTGTGGTTTTTAATCTTTTGAACTTTTTTATCATCTTGGAGTAATGGCTGCAAAAGTCTTCACCTTGAAGTGGTTGCCAGGAATTGTTACAGAGTGAGCCAGGGATCAGCGCAAATACATAGTAGGATAATTTATTTATACTCATTCGGGTATCACGGGATATAGTTATTGCATTTCTTGCATCGTTTAAAATAATTTTGCTTTCGTTCTATTTATTCAAAAAGAAGCTCGTGATGGTTTGTACGGTTATTCGTGCTTCGTTTAAATAGATATTTTTTTTCATCTTATACAAACAATGATTTAGAATCCAAAGCAATTTGATTTTTTAATTTTGTTCTTTCTATTTGACTATAAGAAGATCCAGACACCACCCCTATGATTAGAAAGCCAAGCGTTTTATTTCGCGACGTCATATGAGAAAGGGATTTATAATGAAGAAATTACATTTTTAAATTTCTGATTAAAAGGCGCTGTGAATTAGCTCACGTTCATTAAGTTAAACATAGCAGTTGTAATAAATGATGAAGACGTAGAGGTACTTTTAAACTATTTATTTATAAAGACTATTTAAAAAAATCTGGAGTGACTCCACTCGACTTTCCGAACACTTACGATTAATATCATAACCAAGCATTTAAATAAATTTTAATCGATGAATAATTCAAACATATATGCCTAATTTGAGCTCAATCGAATGCGCCGTTTAAACGCTTGCGCACTTTCAAGAATCTCTCCCCATACGCCATAATGTAAAAGAAATATTTGTTGTAGCCCTTTAGAAAAACTCTAAGTCCTATACACATCAAAATCAATACCGGACTTGTGACGGTGGTTTATAACATATATACCCAATCTGAGCTCAATCGAATGCCCCGTTTAGGAGCAATCGTGTTCACTCACATACACACACACACACACACACACACACAAACGTGTAAATACACCAAAATCTCGAAGTCGAATTTTTTCATGATTACAATACTTTCCTTACATGGTACATGTTCGGAAAGTAGTAAACATATTAAAAAATGCGGGCTGGTGGTGTCAGCTATTAAAAAAATCTGGAGTGACTCCACTCGAGTTCCCGAACGCTTACGATTAAGATCATTACCAAGCATTTAAATAAATTTTAATCGATGAATAATTCAAACATATATACCAAACTGAAGCTCAATCGAATGCACCGTTTAAACGCTTGCGCACTTTCAAGAATTTCTTCCCATATGCCATAATGTAAAAGAAATATTTGTCATAGTCCTATATAAAAACTATAAGTTATATACACATCCAAATCAATACCGGTCTTAAGATGGTGGTTTATAACATATATACCCAATTTGAGCTCAATCGAATGCCCCGTTTAGGAGCTGTCGTGTTCACTCACGTACACACAAACACACATACACTCACACAAAAAAAAAACCGTGTAAATACACCGAATTCTCGAAGTCGAATTTTTTCATTATTACAATACTGTCCTTACATGGTACATGTTCGGAAAGTAATACGTGCTACTGGAGCAACTGAATAAAGGTGGAGTGAATTGAAAAGGATGCCAACACACACACACAGCTTGACATTGGCGAGAACATAAACTTGGCCGAGATAACTCCAGTTACAGAGTTACAATAAATATAGACCAATGAAATTAAAGTAATCGAACCGTTTAGATAATTTTGAATGTCGTTGCACTACCTCAAAATAAAGTGTGCTAAAATAAGTGCCAACAGAAGGAAAGCAGAAGAGAGTGAAAAACACTTGATGATTGCAAACCACATAGGAAATTCGGTACTAACGTATTATCCCGGCGGTCATTCCCGCCAAACAATTTTTTCGTCAAATGTGCTGGCAAACTGTTGTCAATCGTATTCCAAACATCAATAATTTCATGTTTCCGGCATTTATCTTGGCGAAAAATCGCTCGTCTTGGGGGGATCGCCAGGATAATACGTAAGTACCGGAATTTTTATTTTTTTTTTTTAGCCCAGGAGGAGTCGGGCATGCAGAAGTAAATGAACAATAATAGGCTGTTTATTGCATACTGGAAAAAGCGAAATACAAATTTTAAAAACCAAAGTAAGGAAAAATAAGAACAGAACTATAAGTTAAAGTGCTTGATTTTAAGCAGATTGAATTAATAAACTGAAAACAAATGATTGTGAATATTAAATACGTGATCTACATCACAGCGCTATTTTTCAGGGGAAACCTTTAAATTCCAGAAATTCCATCTATGCAGATATATATAACTCAAGTTGCTATTGCTGCAATATGATTATTATGTGAATCCAGGCTTACAATAATTTATATTTTTAAGTTGCGTGCGTGCATTTATTTTCAATACCCATCAATTCGAACTGTTAATTTCGTTGCTGTTGCTGTTAAGTAAATCTAACCAAGCAATTCTAGTGGTTGTCATTGCAGTTACTTGAAAGTTAAGTGCATTCAACCGTGCAATATTACTGAGCAATTTCAGTTGCTGTTGCTTTTGATGTCATTTGACTGTTGTTGTCGTATCCACGATAGGACTCAAAGAAAACCAAAGATGGTCCAGACATCCTTGGTGATATCGAGGCAGTTATCCCCTTAAAGGTCAGCATGGGAATTGTTAGTTATTGGTAGTTATTTGGCCAGAATGGCAGGACAGGCGAAAATATGTTCAGGGTTCAGTTTCTGCTTTTCAGGACAACTCCTGCAGGTCTGGTAAATACTGGTACCATCTTGGATTTTCATTTCTCTATGTTTCGTTCTGTGTCTGGTTAAGATCTTTGCAATGGTTTTGTCTGTGTTTGATTCGCAGATTTGGTACTTACTTTTCATGGTTCGTTGAGTGAATTTATGTTTTGCTACTGTGTTAATTTCACTGGAGGTGACCTGGGTGAGTAATTCTTTATTTAGATTCTTCGCTTCTTTTGCCAAAGAGTCAGCGGCCTCATTTTCGTCAATAGGGCAGTTTCAGATTACGTCACAATTCAATCCTGGAAGACAAACATTACATGAATATGGGGTTCCGGTTGGTTCATTCATGTTCCTGTTGGACAAACGCCTCTTGAAAAGTGAGTTTTTATTGGCGGAGTCCATCAGCGGACACGTGGTTGAAACTGCTCTATACCAGCATGCGCTGGGATCCACTGCAAGAGAAGTTTCTTGTCTGGTTTAGGACTTGGTCCAGCGAACTTTGTATTTTCTGTACAAGCCTGGAACAACCCTTTATGATTGTCTTAAAAGCAACTTTAGAGTCGCTAAAACCAACCAATCCCTCAGCTCTTTCAGCTTCAGAGAGATTTATGTAATTTGACAAATCAGTCCATATGTACTATTCATCTTAAGCTTTCACCTTTAGCTAAATCTTCTACAATTCAGATTTTCAACAGAGAAGATGGAGCTTTTTTACATGGTACCTCACGAAAATAGCAAGTGTCTGTCCACAAGACTTTACAGATTTATGATGCATTTCCACTTTGTTTAGACGGTTAGTCAGCTGGAAAACTTATTCAGTTATCGCGATCTGCAGCCAGATTTTCTGCTACGTCGGTTACACTGGGTACGCAGTTTATACTTGAAAATGGGTGAATTCAACCCTGTACAGCAGGCAGTGATTGCGATAACGCCTCTTAGTGCGTACTTTACGCCTTAGAAATTCAGAATACTCCTTCAGAATTTCGAAATGCGCACCGTTCTACGGTTTCGGGTTCAACTCCCAGCGGTCGAGGTTCGATCCCCGACTGGGCGTGGATCTCATTGTGTCTGTCCCTTCGTAGGGGGCAACGTTGGTCCACCTATACTAGGTATCCCCACTTATAAAGTGATCAACAGCTCCGGCCTTAGTTGTGGCCAATGTTAGAGCCCGTCATTTGAAGAAAAAAAAAAGAAGCATTGCTTTTCATTATGAAATTAGGTATATTTTGATAAATAATTATGATTTGCTGATTTTAAATTTAAAAAATCCAATTATTATACTAGTTTTTGTTTAACGGACATTTATGTACCTAGATGTATAATCAGCTATTATTTATATGTTAAACGCGATTTAATTATGTATTTGAAAATTTAGCACAATTGTTCGTTTTTGAATTACTCCTTTGTAAAAGAAAATACTCCTTCTGAAAAGGTTAAGGAGTATTTTTACTCTTCTGAAAAAATCCTAGATCGATCACTGACAGCAAGTATGGGCTATCTTTGAAAAGTTGCGGGCCAAACTTTAGGGAGTTAGCGATGTCGCGGGCCGTATAATTTGGATTTATATTGGATTTTGAATTGGTTTTACACGGGGTTCTAATATGTTCAGCGGGCCGGATCACAAAAGCCGTGGCGGTTCCCATCCGGGCCGCGGGCCGAAGGTTGCCCATATGTGCTGTAGAGCACACGATTAGTAAGCACCTCGAAGCCAGTAGCGTACGCCAGGCGCGTAGCCAGGAAAATTTTTCGGGGTGGGGGGGGGGGTATGAACTTATATGTGTATAAATAGACGGAATTTCATCACTAATCCAAAAATTTCGGTTTCCTGGCGTACGCAAACTTGTTTAGAGGATCATGTGAGTATAGATATAATATTTATGTTAACCCATTTATGCCTAGTGTCCCTTTTTTGGGACGGCATTTTAGCTATCGCTCGAAAACGTTAGTTATTTTTCCTAGCCTTTATTCACGCGTATTGAATCTCAACTCCACAAAATATTTTAACATGGCCAAGTGGGATGTTGACATTTCAATTTTTATACATAATGATTTGAAAATGAATCATCCCTTGTTCAAGAATTCGAAATCAGAAATTTAGCTAATATTGCTGTTATTAGCAAAAATTGAAGAAATTCGCAAAAATATGTGGGCTCAAATGGGTTAAAAATGTATTTACTTTTTCTTATCTCTATGTGTACGACACTGCCCAAAGAACAGCAACTCCTGTTAGCTGCAACGTTGAAATGCGTAGCCCCTTTTCCTAAAAAGAATTTTTTTTTTAAACTTACATTAAATTTAGATTTTTTTTCCCTCGAATACTTTTTATGTGAAGTTGAACTCCTCCCCCCACACCGTCATCGCTTGCGAAACAAAAACTTTCAAAAACATTCGAGGCTTTCCCTTTCATAGCCAAAACTATGTGTCACGGGAGAAAGATGGAGTAATTATACTTTCTGAATAAAAAAAAAAGTAGAAAAACAAATAAAAATAGAAAGCTACCTCTACCAACTTTCCGACTTTTTTTCGTCATCATAAATCTCAGCACACACACAAAAAAATACCTATTAGTTCACGTCTGCAGCAAACTCCCACCTTTTCTTCTTGAAATTATCATCATTAAGGGGCTTTCACGTACCCCGCACTTTTCGCAAGGGGGGTGAAAAAGTGAAGTTTTCACAACAAACAAACAAGGTTTAAACTTTAATCCCGCCAAGAAAAGCTCTTAAGCTCCCCCAGAACCTCTGATATACAAAGGAAAAGAAAAATTGCTAAATGAATTTTAAAGCCCTCTTGATGCGCGAGCATAAGGGTAAAGAAACAGTAAAAAGCGTTTAGGATAAAATAATGTTTAATAAAAAATGTATTATTGCACAGTTATTTACTTTTACTAAAATTTTAAAAATGTATGCAGTCGACAGTTTAATATATCTTTATATATATATATATATATATATATATATATATATATATATATATATATATATATATATATATATATATATATATATATATATATATTGGCATTCTTCTTTCCACTTTTACGCATTTATTTTGTGGCAGCACCAGTTTTCACTTATTAGAATTTTTAATTTTCGCAACACTTGGCACTCGCCTTCCATGTGCTTTCTACCACTCCAGACTGGTATGTTGATTTTGCAGTGCTTTTTATATTATTTTGATATCTTTTTGTTTTCTCTTTTTTCTTCTTTATAGTAGGGTAGAGCCCAGAACGTGTGGAGTGAATATCTCTTTTGATATGCCATACAACCGAAACCCAACTATTTTGTTTGTATTTAATTATAATCCACTATTTGTATCTCCTGACGATGGTGACAGTGGCTATAATTTCCGTTCCATTCTATTTTCACATTGATTTTTGTACTTCATATGGCTCAGCTTCTTATTTATTATTTTTTTTTCCACTTGTGGTTTCTAATTCTTGCTTCTGGCTGTTATATTTTTAATGCGAGGTATGTCTTATTTGCAGTATATATTGCGTTTTACTTATTAGTTTTATATATATATATATATATATATATATACGCTTTAATTCTTTATTGGATACAGATGGACAATGTAAAGTGAAAAAATTTCGAAATTAGGTGGGAGAAAAAAGACTACGTTCAGAAAAAAATTGTTCTTTATTTTTTTTAAATTTGTGTACGACCCCCTTACAAAAAATCCAAATTGATAAAAATGCGCCCCATACACAGATATGGTGATGTAAAAAATTTCAGACTTTCATCAAAAAATGCCTCATATATATCATGAAAAAAGATCATATGGGGCTATACATGAATTTGAATCTTAACGTTCACTGCTAGACTGCAGAAAATTATTCCGTTTCGTAATTTCTGCACAACTCTTGAAATGCGATCATCCGACGTGATATCGTCTCTTCGAGAGCCATTGAAGAGTGGTTTAAGCCAGCATATATTCATCTTCATATCTCTGACAGTTTTTAAGATATACTTTTAAAATTTGGTACATCATCTTGTTAGTGAATGCCACACATTTTATTAACTGGGTATTTTTTTTTCCTACGGCAGTCGTATACAAGCTTAAAAATTTGTAACTTTTGGAAATTTACGACAGGGATTTTTGCTTAATATAATCCGTTTTTCCTACCTTACGTTGAACACTTTTACATTTTTTTTTCAATTTACATTCTCTGCTAATTACATTCTCTGCTAATTGTCTGCTGATTGTCTCTAGTGGATAAAGAATTAAAGCATGTTACCCCCTTTTTGGAGACACCCTGTATAAAGTATAGTTATTTATGTCAACTTGTTTGATTAAAATACAATCTCCAAAACTATTAAAGCTCCACAAAATTTTTTATTATGACACGGAGTTACCTTTTATGCATGCCATACATTTCAAAAGATTTCCATGGTGACGCTGTATACAAAAATTAAACCAAAAATCAAATTCTACTTTCGAAAAGTAATTTCAAAGATTGCGCATCCATTGCGAAGTGAAAATGCAACATTCACTGAGTTATTCCATATTAAAATTTTGACTGTACTTATCCAGACCATTCCTAAATTACGAAAATATGAAATAAGGAAAAATAAAAAGAAAAATATTTTCAATGCATTGCCACTTTCAGTTATCTTTTTTGTGTTAGGGCAAATTCCATATGAACATGGGCTTGACCATTCGTCATTGATTGTTGTTATTATTATTATTATTATTATTATTATTATTATTATTATTATCGTTTAATAAATTGTGTGAGAAATTATTCTGAATTGTTGTAAGTGTGTTGACAACAGTTTATTTTGTGTAAAAATTTATTTTTATCAAAATGACAGCACCTCAAAGTCAGACTTCAGAAGATTTTGGTCGTAGTTTGTAATGTGAGTTAGCCAGCCGTGTAGCATGAGATACCACACGCTTAGTATATTTCAATTCAATAAACAATTTTATAAAATACCCCATACAAAACAAAATGGTATTTTGGGATAAGAAAGACACATACAAACTACTCATGAAGATTACAGCATTTAAGAAGCACAATTTTAGGAGATACAACTTTAACTTTATCTTTTTTGGTAGCATGAGTTAACGAGCAATTTTAATTAATATTTCAAGAAATTAATTAGTTGTAATTAATGATTTATATTGAAAAAGGAAACAATTTGCAACCAGCATGAATTTTGTTGAAAGAAAATAAAGGTATTTTTTATTATTACACCTATCAGAAAATGTGATTTTTTAAAAAAATGTAGCATGAGTTACCGTGGAATCACAAATTAGTGTTTTGCAGGGCCCAATTAAGTTCGAACAGCTGTGATGTAGTTTCTTCATTATCAACGTATTCGATATTTCAGTGAGAGATATTTTATTCGATTTCTGTACAGCTCCTCAATTAAACAATATTAATAGAATTTTCAAGCGATGGAGAAACTTTCATTTTTTCAAATTTAAATTTAGGATCATCATCCTAAAAAAATACTTCTATTTTTTATATAAGCCTCCTTATATAATGTATAGCATGATGCAAGTAAAAGTTATTGGAATATAGTATTTCAGTTGGAAGTAAAATGCTAACACCAGTGTTTTAAAAGATAAATTCAAACAGCCGGTGCTTGAAAGCGTTTAAAATTATCTTTGAAATATTTAAAAACAATATTATGAAAAAATCTCTCAAATATTGAATACTAATTAAGCTTTAACAAAGTTCTTCATAAATCCCAACTTGACATGAATCGGAGGCAAAATGATTTTATTGGGTTCAACCAATGGAGTATTTTTCACAATTTTCTTTACAGTTACACGTGATTTCCTTATAAGCCACTTTACTGTATAGTGGCCACAGTTTCATAAGTTTCTTTCACGTCTACTTCATGAGCCAAAGGCACAGATGGAAAAGTATTGCCATTATGCAATAGTACTGCTTTCAATCTTGTTTTTCTAGAGTCAAAAAAGAGTGACTATTCCTGATGGTTAATACTGTACACCTAGCTGCATTAGCAGACCATGGACATCTCTATATACGCACATTGAATTCTGCATGTCAAAATATTGAGCGAATGAAGTACCTCTTCATCTCAAACAGGAAATTTTTGTACCTGGAGCTAGAAGGTTTCATTGTTTCAGTCTCGACCCCAAAAGTTCAGCTTCCTGTTTTGAAAGTTTTAGATCGCGAACCAAATTGTTCAACTCCTTTTGATTAAAGAGCTGAGGTGAAAAATATTGAGAATGAGGGGAATATTTTCTACAGATGCTTGATCAGCGTCTTCAGATTCACTTGGCATTGTTTCTGATTCTATGTTTTGTAAATAACAGGCAGGAACAGGCAACCTTTCATTATGTCACCGGCAAATGCAAAGATACATTTTATACTTTATTTTATGTCTAGTGTTGATAGAGAATGCCCTGCAATATTCGTGAGAGAGGAAGTTATAGGCTGAAAAATGATCCTTAGGCTAACTCCACACCATAGGAATTGAGAATTGCATAGCTCGGCATTTTCCTTTCAGTCACTTGGTTAAAGTAGTAGTACATGTTATGCACGAATATGAGGCCCAAAAATTTTATCTTGATCCCAAGAGGACTGTCAAAATATAATTTATAGGCCTTCTTAATGAAATAAGTAATTGTTTTTTCTGGCTTTTGGGGTGAATTTCTCACAGACGTAACGAAAGTTGTCGGGGTGGTTAAGACAACAACTATGTTTACTTATTGTTATTTTTAGTAAATGTAAGTTTTAAATATATGTATAAGGCAAATTAAAATAAAAATACCTCTCAATAGAAACACTCATTTATTAAAAAAAATATCTCAATACATTCTTAGGCTGAGATAAATACGATAGTAATTGCACCATGCATGTTTCAGCATTCACTAGGTCATAATGTTTATTTCGCACTACTGGATAATCTGTGTCCATCTAATGAACAACACTTGCCTGTGTAACATCTGACATCAAGCGACAATTTGTTGATCTTATAGCACACTTGTACCAAACTTTCGAAAAAAAAATATTAAATATTAAAATAAAAGAACGGAAAGTAGTGAAATTAAGAAAAAAAACCACAAAAATCCTTAAAATCTCAAAAATCTTACGTGCTAGAGCATTTAGAAAGGTAGATTCGGGTTCTGCACACCAAAATACATACTAATTGATGTATCACATCCCAGAGGCAAAATGGCTGTTGAGTAGTGTTATTAATGTTAATTCACAATTATCGATTGATTTGTCTTATACAGTGATCAATTTTTAATCGTTATCTTAAATCTGTCATCAATTGTTAATCGTAATTAGTTATTAATAGTTAGTGTTCAGTGGTTAATCGTGATTATTTTTTTCTCGATGTTTTTTTCTAACTAGTTAAGTTTGCCAGTTCAGTAAGAAAAAACTTAATACACTTCCTTTCAACCTTCTTAGTGTATACAGGGTCACCCTAAAAATATATTTATATTTTAGAATCGTCTGTCCCTATTGTAATATATAGAACAAGGCCAATCACATCGTGTTCTTATTCAAATTAAAGAAATCCTTAGGCATAATTTTATTATAAGAAATTTATCTTACATTAAAACGAACAAAGAATCTTAGAAGGTACTAAAAAAATAGCAAAATGTAACTGCAAGGCATTAGAATACTTCTTGTTATTGAACGTGCAATGCTGGTGTCAGGTGTCAGTAGTTTGAAAGATAGACCTCTGAAAAAAGAAATTCTAACATACAGTAACTCTGCAACATTTATCTAAGGTACATAAAATTGTTTCTTTCCAAATGTAATGTTAACAAATATGAAATTATTTTTCCTGCATACTCTTAAGCATTTTATGGATAAATAAATTTTAATCCATGCCCTGCGTGGTAGAGATTGTTTAAACGATAATGAAAAGCTTTTAAGTGTTGATATTAAATCCATACGCGTTTTACATTCAACATCTTACAGCATATGTCGGAGATAAAAAAATTATTAGTTTATGTGTTTCGTCTTTTATAGCTTTTTCATGATCTTCGCCTCAATAAAAATGCTTATTTAAAATGTTTATTATGATTAATGAACTTTGTGGCCGAATACGTTAAAATTACCATAAAGTTTAAATATTTAGATTATTTTGCAGTTCGTACAATATAAGTTCAAAAAATATTTTTATTTATTAAATAAAATAGTTTAGTAATGAAATACTTTTCTAAAATGTTTACCATGATTAATGAACTTCATGGCCAAATGTGTTAAAATTACGTTAACGTTTGAGTATTTAGATTATTTTGCCGTTTGTAAAAAACAAGGGCAAAAAATATTTTAATTTAGTAGCTAAAACAGTTTAGTAATAAAAATGCGTTTTTAAAATGTTTACCGTGATTAATGAATTTCATGGCTGAATGCGTTAGAATTACCATAACGTTTAAACATTGGCACGTGATTCTGAACCGTCTTGGTCTATCCTACCTCTCCTAAAAGTTTGTAAAATTAATTTCGAGTCACCCTGTATATACTGTATATATACAAGGTGTATCTAAATTGTGTCAACAAAGTATTATGGGAGATAGGGCACATAATAAGGAATCAGAATCACACACCAATATGGGGTCAAAAACGTCTTCATGTAGTAGTTAATAATCACTTTATGAAAAGTGTCGAAGCGTTTGTCAAATTTCTTAAGCAAGTTTCGTAAGACAATGGGCTTGTCTGCAAAAATTTCACCCAAGAAATAAAGTAGAATTTTTAAACTACGAATTTTACTCACATGTTTTCTAAGAAAAATACGTTAGTTTTGACAAACAATGGTTGGAAAGTTCGCTGTTGTTTTAGCACCTGTTCCAAAGTGGTTATTAATAGCTACATACGTTTTTCACCCCACATTGGTATATGATCCTGATTCCTTATTATGTGCCCTATCTCCAATAATATTTTGTTGTAACAATTTAGATACACCCTGTATATATATTATTAATAAGTAAAATACTAAGAATATTGCTGCAAAAATGACACACCCGTGGGAAAAAATCAGCAGAATCAGCGGGCCAAACAGTATGAAAATCGAAATACAATGAACCATAAACTATACAAAAAATGAATGGAGTGGAAATTACAGCCTCTGGGACTCTCATCAGGGGCCATACCCAGAAGATTGTAATTAAAGACAACAAAAGAGCAGGTTTTAGGTTGTGTGACATATCAAAAGAGATATTTTCTCCATACATTTAGGCTCTATCCTACTATATGAAAAACAAGAAAGTAAATACATAATTAATTAGAAAGCAAAATAATCGAAAAAAACTGAAATACAGACATACCCCACAGGAATAATGTAGATCACATGGCATGCGACAGCAAGATTTGATGTAAGAGTGTTGCCAAAATCAAGAAGTGAAATAGCGGTGTTGCCAGAATTTGAAAATTTAATCATAGAATAAAAATTATTAAAGTGTTGCCAGAAACAGTAGTGTATATATTATTTGACAGTATTTACATACAGGTATATTAATTAAATTAAAATTATAATTAGAGAATAACAATAAATAGATGGTATAGCTAGTTAAATATTAATAAAATTATTGTGTTTAAAACTATAATGAATATATGTAGTAGCTAAACAAAAGGAGTTGGTGTACAACATGGAAAATTGGATACTATTGAATGTCTAATTTTGCGTCACTTAAATAAATCCTGCAGTGGGCGTGAAAGAAATTCATATTATTTAAAATAATCATACATAATCATTTATAATAACAATTAATAATCCTCTAAACTTTAAATACACCTTTCCAAACTGAAATGCGTTGACTTCACTTTACAAGAAACTTACAATTAAACTTGAACTGCAAAAGGAATGTGCTGCTCACCCTTAAGAGAGATTTAAAATTCTCCGAAAAGAGATCAGGGTAGAAAAGGTTATACAAAGGAACTATATTTATACGCGTTCATTTTAAATTTACTTTTTTATCCATTTTAATTTCACTCCGGAAACTTCATTTTCTTCCTGTCGCCATATCTATTTTCTTCTTTTATCTGGGGGAAAGATCATTACGAGATGAAAATAGTTTTTAGAGCTTAAGAAAAAGACAATCTCTTGGCGTGTGTGCGGTGGTGGTTGGGGGTGCTATCAAGAATAAAAGGGAAAAAATTGTTTTTTCTTTCTTATATTAAAAAAAAACTGAATTCTTTAATACAGTTGTTATCTGTTTAAACCCTTTAACGCGCAGTGTTCCCGCCCTGGGAACACCAAACTCTGACGTTTTGACTGTTGCCAGTCATGAAGAATAGATTTGATTTCTATACAAATAGTTGCGGGTGACATAGCTCCACGAGAATCCTTTACTTTCTAGCACGTCATTTCCCGTAAAAAAAAAAAAAAAATCGTCGCGATTATTTTTAATAGCACTGACATCTGCTGAAAAATGGAAGAATGCGAGAACGGCTGGATAGATTGCCCAATGCTGAAAAAAGGGCAGCCGTTGCCATCGCTCGACTTAACTACCAGCAAGATGGCGGACGATCGAAACGTCTTGCTGGTAGTTAGGTCGAGCGATGGCAACGGCTGCCCTTTTTTCAGCACTGGGAAAGGGTTGAGCCTCAAAGGATTAAAAAGTCACTAAAAATCTCCATATGCTTTTACGTGTAATTATAACCTAAAAATACGATTCCGCATTGTATATACAACCCCTCAAGCTCCTTCCCTGCAATATTCCCCTGCTCTGCAATTTACAGGTGACAGGCAGTAACTATCAAGTGAGCTCTGCAAGTGTCAAACGAATCACAGGTGATGGTCGACCCTAAAAGTACTTGAATCTTTAATGCCTTCCTGCGAAACAACCTGGGCGTTGCGTTCGACAGGCTGCAACGACGAAGGTAGACAGCTGACCGTTGTCCACTCTAAAATGTACTCCCACTGCCATCCGTCTAATTGTAAATGTCACATCACGAATTTTGTTGCGGGATTTTAAGTATGCAAATGTTTTAAGACACAAAAATGTTGAGTGCCATTTATTATGATAAATTGGGTTATTACGCACAGTAAGTCGACAATAAATAAACGCTTTAGCACTTTATTTTTAATAAATGAAACTTTCTCTTTTTTTGCTATATAAAGGTAATAATACGAAATTTGGCGCATGTGTGTGTGTGTTTTTTTAGTGTAAGTGCTACATTGGAAAGCTTTTTCCAAAATTCGTAACTAATGGGAGATTCAGGGCCAAAACGTTCTTTTTACATATCTTGTGTGATTTCTAAGAGGAAAAGAGATATCCATAAAATTCTTGCTGTAAAATACAACATCTCATGAATATCTACAAATTGGTTTAAAAACATTTCGAATATAATCCTCAAAGGAATATAGACGTGAAGAAAGGGGGACGGTAGCAATTAATAAGAGAAATACTCTAAGCTTAATTTCATTTTTAAAGTTGTACTTTTATAAAATAAAATTATTTTAGTCATGAAATAAGCATGTTTTATTAATTGCCTCTCCTTTGAATTATTATAAATAAAACTATACCATGAGAGGTAAGCTAATGAAAAAGAACTATTCAGCTCCTTTATATTTAACTATTCTTTATTTTCATTTTATTCTTTTAGGGGCTTCATCAAGAAAATCTTCAATAAGACAATGAATAATTAATAAAAAGTTTAAGCAGCACTAAGTCACTTTAACACAAATAAAATCTTTCTTTTTTAGCTCTCTACACAGCCACGAAAATTTATTCGCTTTTTTTCCTTTATTTTTTTTTCGATCTTGATGACGAAAAAACATGAAAATTCTTTTCATAGTCAAGGAAAGAAATACGGATATATATCTGAAAAATTAACAATTTGTTACAGAACTGTAACGTTGCTTCCCTACGTTAATGGATGTATGTTAGAAAAGGTAGATTCACAAGCTCTGTTGCGAATCTACCAAACCTATGCCCCATGACCTTCGCGACCTCTTAGTGACTTGGCGATAAAATGAAGTTTTTGGAATTTGCCGGAATTTTATGTTTATCTTGATTAGAAAGGAAATCATAAAGAGTCATCCAGAAAATTCATTACGTCACGAGACTTCATAAGCTATAAAGGAGAGGGATGTGGCTCTTGCGGGCCCAACTATGTCCGAGTGGATATGACTATGAACATGATAGTTGGCTGAAGTATGAAGCTGTAGGCGCCTGGCTTACAGTGAAGCCTTCGAGCTAACAGTCCGGAGTTTTGGGTGGTTTTCTCCAGATGTTTAGTGGATACACGTTAGAACCCCTTAAGGTATGAAACTAACCAAAAATTCCTTGTTTTCTGAACGTTTTCAATTTTATAGGTCACAGATTTGGGATCCAAAACCGTTTTATTACTGTTCCTACGATAATTAGAAACTGAGTTATACAAGAAATAATGAACCAGAAGGATAGTATTTGGTATAGTATAGAACTCTTTAAACTTGTTTTCTAGAAAAATGTATTTTCCGTAAATTTTCTTTACAATAAATGCCATATCTCATAAGCTTAAGATAGTGATAGCAAACTTTACCAAGAAGTTTTAATCAATACTAGCTAAATGAACTAAACCCAAGATTGCTCGAGACAAAAAAAAAAAAAAAAAGAGAGAACGGAATTATTCGCGCAGGGTATCTCATACCCAAGGGTGGTTTTTTTTTTTGTGTGTGTGTGTGTGTGTTTTAACTGTAAAATCGATACACGAGAAGTAAAAAATGAATAAATAAATAAATAAATACAATTGTAACCATACATTTATAAGTGCTCCTCGAAGTACAATATAAAAACGTATTTATATACTCAGAACTGAATGATATTCAAAATCCTATTTGAAGAATTCCACCACAATTTTTTTCCTTTGAAGTTTATGACCTTAAAGTAAGCTGCACCAGGCCACATCAATTTTTAAAAAAAGTTTGGAAAGTACATCGGAAAAAAAGGGTATAGCTCAGAACAATTGCATAAATACTCGCTCAGGGTATGACACACCCGGCATGGTGATATCCGAAAACCTATAAGAAAAATTTCAAAACGAATTTTCCCTTCAAGGTTATGACCTTAAAATCAGCTACACGAGGTTTCATTCATTTTTCAAAAAAAAGTTAGGAAGACACATCAAAAACAAAAGCGTAGCGGTTATGTTATACCCTGCGCGAGTGCTTTTGGTGCCATATTTTTATTTTAGCTTTTATTTTTAGTCATTATTTTTAGCTTTTATTTTAGTCATTTATTTTTAGTCATTATATTTAGCTTTTATTTTTAGTCATTATATTTAGCTTTTATTTAGCTTTTATTTTTAATCAATCGGTGCCATATTTTTAATTCAGTCAAGTAGGCCGCGGGCCAAGGCAGCAAATTTTTTAAGGCGGCATTTTCCTACTTTTTCCCCTTTATTTTAATCATCTATATTAAAAGGCATTGTTACGATATCTGGTAGTGGGTGTGTGCTAAAATTGTTCAACAAGATTGGAAAATCGAAAATAACACTTTATTCAACGAAACGAAGCAATTTATTTCACAATAAATACCGCAATTTCAACACATATCTCAGCGGATCATTAAAATATCAAACGGCAATATCAACCGTATTGTTCCCCCAACCCCACGGAAATTCTAAAGACAACGTCCTCGTTTGAGAAATTGTAGAAAAAGGGGAAGTAGCAGTGTATTGTGATTGGTTGACGGTCTCATCTCCGACACTGTAGTAAAAGTTATAAAAATTTTCACTTTTACGTGCTGCTTATTCCTGGTAGCACCAAATTGGGGATCGCGGCTGTTTATCCGACGAATGTGACTATCTGCGAGTGAGAACTATCCGATACTGTTATTCTTCCATAATATCGTGGTAGGACCCCCTCCACTGACTCGTTATTAGAAATGAGGCAGATAGCCCCTTATGTATCTTTGCTTTAAGGTGCTCTTTTTGGAAAGCAAGTAATTTTTGAACAGCTTTTTAAAAAAAAAAATTATTGCTTTTCTGGGCAGACTCGAGATACTTGGAAAAATTTAGAATTGCTTTTTACGAGCTGTACTGTGAACTGTTACAAATGATGAACCTACAGGAGCTACAGAGCACTCAGACAAAAATGCGAAACATATGGAATCTAGATAATGAACGTGTTGTTCGTAACGATTCCGAGATCGACTCATCGCTGCCGGCCGGTGCATCTGCCACCATGTTCAAATTTTGATAAAAACGACTTTTTTATCTCTTACTAAAGCAAAAACTTTTTGTACAGTTCGAAAGATCTCTTAAAAATTTATTTTTTTCAAACTTGCAGCTATTTTCATTTCTAAATATCTAGCGAGATATCACGCCTTGCAAAATTAAACAGAAAAGCGAAGCACAGAGAGAAAAAGCGAAACAGATTTTTTGGTGGCGACATCTATGAATTATATTGTTAACTAAATCCTTAAAAGCAGATTTCTGCTTTACTTAAGGAATTATTTAATACAAAATTCATGTATGATTAATTACTTATTTCATTATAATTTATATTTTACTAATTTTTCACTAATTTTATTTATTTAAGTGCAAATGCATGTTCGGGCGAAAGTTTTATTGTTACAAAGAAAAATATTTTTAGAGAAACAATACATTTCAGCATGAATATAGTGATAAATATCTCGATAGGTTATTTTTCTCTTCAACGGTAATCTCCCCAGCCACCCTTTCAAATAGATTTTGCTACTAATAATTGTACTTATTAAAATATCGGTTTTAATCGAAAAAGTTAGTTATAGAATTATTTTAATATGTTGCAAATTTCGGTCCGAAGAGGCCCGTGTGCCATAGGTTGCACATTTTGGCCGCGAACGGCCAAAGCTGGTCGCCGATGGCGACTAGTTTGGCAATATTTCCTTAAATATTTAACTTCACGCCTCATTTTTGATGGCAATTTTTCTGCTTATTAATGTTTTCTGAAAATTGCATGAGGCACGAAGCTTTACTGTTAGTATTAGTCCATAGCGTATTGGAATGAAGAAGCACTGTTATATTTTTTGAGTGTTTAACAACATTTGTTTGTTTCTAAAGCTGTTAAAAATTCGGTGACGAAGATAGCTTATCAGGTGGAAGACCCTTATCCAACAACCTAATATTCCTGAACTTTTATTGCACTTAATTTTTACTAAAGTATGTAAGATGGCAGCACTAAACATTATACAGATACACCAGGAGCACTGAAACTTGCATAGATGGTGTAGTCTTAAGGCCAATTATCTACTCGAGGGATCTAGCCCGAGGGGGCATATCCCTCCGTGGTGGACTTTCTCAGGGGTCCTAACCCGTATTTACGCGAAGTTTCGGAGAAAACCACGGAAAACTTCGAACGGTTAGGTCGACGAACGTGACCTGGTTTTGAACCAGGTACCTTCCGTCTCTCAGTTGAGAGCGGAAACGCGCTCGACCACTGGTGGGGTGAAACATATATAAAATAAGGACTCCCTCTTGAATTTTTACTCCATACCAAATTTAGACTTTTACATTGTTACTGAAACTCCTGGCTTAATAATCTAGCTCCAACAGCTAACTTATAGTACAGCTTGGTCAATGTTTTTAGCGCAGAGTTTTGCCAACTGGTCAGGGAAAATAGAGAAACGTAAAAGATGAAGTCAGCTTCTAACAAAATTTTAAAAAATGAATGTAAATATTAAATTGATTTTAAAGTTTATCCACGAATTCTCCGTTCAAAAATCTTTTCACCTTAGATTAGTCGAATGATCCTATACTTTATGAAAAATTAATCTTTTATAGGCCAATGCTCCGATTTCGGAACATCGAATTACAGATTTATTGAAAAATTAAATTTTATCAATATTGAATTGAAACAATTAGCAGATATAGTTAAAATATGACTGAATTTTTGGAAATAGAAGTAGCATTTCTATCATGATTGGGAAACTGGACGAAAAATCATAAAATTAGCCATTTTCATAAATTTTACAGAGCTGTCTTGATACACCCCCTCCCCTTTCAAAATCAATTCATAACTTTACATAAATTTAAAAATAAATATTTTCTATGTTATTACTATTTCAGTTATTATTTAAACTACCTTTCACTATATTCCGCCTCACCATGGTACAGTGGTTATGCCACTGAAAATGAGAGATGGCCGAAGGTCCCGGGTTCGGGTCCCATCGCGCGGCTGTCGATCTAACGGTCTGGAGATTTGGTAGGTTTTCTCCGGATGTAACGTGAATACGCGTTAGAACCCCTTAGAAAGTTCTCCTACCAAGGCATCCCCCCCTTTGCAGATCGCCTTAGTGTAGCGTTGCCATAATCACGCACAACAACATTCACTATATTCTGTTTTTGAAAACAATGTAAAATATAGTCAGAAATGACCCTCGCCCCCAATTGAGAACACTGAAAATTGTATACAATTTTTTTTTCCAATTTAAATGACTAATGCCCTTTAATTAACGCATTAGAAGACAAAATATGCAAAAAAAACTAATTTAAAATATGCCTGAATCTGAATTCAATCAGTAAAACGTGCATTTAATTTTAACTGAAGCCCTTAGATGGCAGCACTAAACATTATACAAATACAACAGGAGCTCTTCTGAAACTTACATACACAAAGGACTCCCTCTTGAAATTTTGATAGACTTTTGCAATGGTACTGAAGCTTCTGGCTCAATAATCTCGCTACAGCAAATGTTATAATAAAGCTTGGTCAACGTGTTTAGTGCACAGTTTTGTCAACTGGTCAGTGAAAACAGACAAACGTAAAAGATAAAGTCTGACAAAAAAATAAATAAATAAATGTAAATGTAAAATAGATTTCAATCAATATTCGCGAATTCTGTGTTCAAAAATCTTGTCACCTTAGATTGGTCGAATGATCTTATATTATAGGAAAAATTAAAGTATATTTTATAATAAAATAAGAAAAAAATAATGGTTAGAGATGAAATAAGTTCTTTAATTGTTTGCAGCAACCGATGTTAGGAGGGTGTCAAGGAACTTTAATTGGCATACTGTACATTTATTTAGTTAGTTAGTTAATTAACTAGTTAGATCATTAATGGTTCAAAGAATGCCTCTACCACATTTTAAGCAATGTCCATAAAACGTAATGTATCGGAATTCTTTTGTGTGCACCTGTCAAAGCACTTAAATGCGTTAAACACCAGATTCAACAGAATGCATGTTATAGTGCGTAGCATAACATGTATAAATTTCGTAGCGATCCGAACATATTTAAGTCAATCAAATGACGGACGGACAGACAAACCGAAATCATGTTGGAAAATGCCAAAAATGCCTGAATGGAGATTTGTTGCCTGACTTTTTAACATAGATAAGTTATTGATTAAGGCAAATCTGAACGGGGACTATCTATCTAAGTGTGGGTGACTCAAGAGGAGTACTTTTTAAGGATTCTTACACGTATTCACGTTGCACCTGGAAAAAATAGACCAAAACACCAGATAGATCGGCAGTCGCTTAGTAGGACAGAACCTTGGACCTTCATATCTCAGCCAACTACCAGTATCAGTGGTTGTAACCACTCGGCCCTGAAACATGGTACAACTTTGTAAGTGTTGCCAGTTTAAAAAATTTAAATCAGATTCCATACTTATCTATCAAGTCCCCAAAGTTTTCCCTACAAACGCGCTTTAGACACCCTTAAAAAGTCCTCCGCTCAAGGCATTATCCCTCAACTAAACACACAGGCCTCGTGTAGGCAGGACCCGTTTATGGCAAACTGGGGCCTGGGGCAGAAGTTTGAGTAGGCGCCCCCTACATTTTTTTTTACTGTGTCTGGCAACTACTTTATGTAATTTTCCTGAGTTCGCATATAAATCTATGTCATGATTAAGTGTTATCCGACATGAAATTTACTAATATTAAATAAATGAGAATGTTTATAAACATTTTGAAACGGAAATGAAAATAGTATCTGCTTGTGTGTCATATTATTTTCACTTTCTGTGCGGCCGCACAGCCAGCTGTCGTCAAAAAAGGGTCTCTAGATCTGTGGCACGCGATGAACGTTTCGATCGTCCGCCATCTTGCTGGTAGTTAAGTCGAGCGATGGCAACGGCTGCCCTTTTTTCCAGCATTGGGAAAGGGTTGCGCCTCAAAGGGTTAAAGTACAGATATGGATAGCTCAGAATGCAGTAAAAACGCACGTGTACGAAAATAAATAAATAAATAAATAAACCTACAAAAAAAAAAAAAGTCTCTCCAGGGGACGGAAGTAAAAACATTATCGGCAACAATTATCTGCAACCGGATATTGATAAAAACTGGTAAACAAACACTCTTGAACCGAAGTTAGAATTAAGTACGAAAGCTTTCAGAGAAGCGCGGTTCTCCTGCGAGCATGGAAATACGGTTCGACGGCAAAAGAGCTCTGGTGACTGGAGCTGGCAAAGGTATGTTAATGAGGCATGCTCAAAAAATGTTACATATGTAACATTCCTTGTATTTAATGAATTTTATTTATTTTATTGTTTTGGGGGGAGGGGGGCGGGGGCTACAATATACATATATCTGCGCATAAATAATGTTTCTTTTCCTTCAAGAAAAAATCTGGAGTGACTCCACTCGACTTTCCGAACACTTACGATTAAGATCATTACCAAGCATTTAAATAAATTTTAATCGATGAATAATTCAGCAAAAATTCTTAGTTTTTTACAGTTTGAGCTCAATCGAATGCACCGTTTAAACATTAGCGCACTTTCAAGAATTTCCCCCCCATAGGCCATAATGTAAAAGAAATCTTTGTCGTAGCCCTGTAGAAAAACTATAGCCCTGTAGAAAAACTATAAGTCCTATACATACCAAAATCAATACCGGTCTTGCGACGGTGGTTTATAACATATACCCAATTTGAGCTCAATCGAATGCCCCGTTTAGGAGCTATCGTGCTCACTCACACACACACACACACACACATACATCTCGTAAAAATAGCATAAATTGATTCAGAAGACCTCAAAACGTGTCGATACACCAAAATCGCGAAGTCGAATTTTTTCATGATTACAATACTTTCCTTACATGGTACATGTTCGGAAAGTAAAAATGTACAGCCTGGATAAAAGAATGAAGATGTATTTACTAATCAAATATAGCTGAGCACCCGCTCTTTGTACGAGAAAAGTTCTTTTTTTTTAACACATGAAATTAGAGTTTATCCAATCGGAGCACAATTTTGAAAACTGCAAACTAGTCTCACTCTTAACATTTGCATCACAATAGCTAATGCTAAATGAAATCTGGTGTTACGGCCAATTATCTGCTCGAAGGGGGGGGGGGAGGGGTTGCCCTCCGTGTGGGACTTTCCAAGGGATCCTAACCAAACTTCGTGCGATTACACGATCATCTGTAATCGATTGCAATAAATGATATGGATTACGATTACGATTACTGACAATTTCCAAAAACATTATGACTAATAAATATTAATTTAGTAAAATAAAAGTAATCGATGTTAAAGAAATCAAATATCAAAAGAATTCGATAATAATGCAATTTTATCATAGAATTTTTGTAAAATTTGTAAAATATTATTTTAGTCATCGATTACAGTCGACTATAATCGGCTCGAAGTCTGATCCTAACACGTATTTACGATAAGTTGCGGAGAAAACCACGGAAAAACTCCGAACAGTTAGGCTGGCGGATGCCACCCGGTTTTGAGCTAGTCACCTTCCGTTCCCCAGTTAAAAGCGGAAACGCGCTCAGACACTGGTAGGGCCACAGTATCTCATGCAATTTTACTGTTGTTGAAGTACGGCTAATAGCTACACGTGGCTCTAGGCCGAAGTGTGTGGTGGTGTCCCCCGTGGGTGTCTTTCTAAGGGTTCTAACCCGCGTTTACGCTAAATTTCGGAGAAAACCCCAGAAAAACTCCGAACAGTTAGGCCCGCGGACGCGACCTAGTTTTGAACCAGGCAACTTCCGTCTCCCGTTTCAGAACGGTATGCGCTCGGTCACTGGTCGGGCTAATGCGATTTTGAATGTATTCGGACCTCTCAGTTATGCGACTCTCTCAATTATACGACGAATTCACTTGGTCCCGTCCAGGCACTATGAGATATAATACTAAATTTCTCTGACTTATAAGACTCTTTAAAAGTTCAGACGATTTTGTATTTCTCATTCAATAGCCGTTATTTTATAATCTTTAACCCTTTGAGGCGCAACCCTTTCCCAATGCTGGAAAAAAGGGCAGCCGTTGCCATCGCTCGACTTAACTACCAGCAAGATGGAGGACGATCGAAACGTTCATCGAGTGCCACAGATCGAGGATGGCATTTTTTTCGGCAGTTGGCTGTGCCGCACAAAGTGGTAGAAATGAATATACTTGGCAGGTACCGCCGCTATCGATTTAATCTGAATTTGGGGTTGGTACAAAATGCTATAAAAGCAGAGGTGCCGAAACCCTCATAATCAATGAAAACAGAACTTCATTATAATTTAGGTTTACATCCCTCCATAACGGTAGTATGCAAGGAATTTTTTTTTTTTTTCAAGATCGTGGGAAGTTTGAATACTGCTCCGTTTGAAGACTGAATGTGTGAACTAACCTCATGAACTAGCTCAACTACTGGAGTTTCTTTTACGGCAATTATAAGCGAGACATTATCAATTAAAAATTTCGTGAAATTTAATAACTCTGACACAAACTTTACGTTCTACTCTCAATTTGTGCGATTCTAAACAGCTCATCGATATTACACATTTTTATAATTTTCATCAGATTGAAACGTAGAGGACTTAAGTATTTAAATTAGCATTTAAATACTTAAGTCTACTCTGAGTCTAACATAAATATCATTAGTATAAGTAACGGGTAGTATTAGTAGATTTGTTACGATAATGTGCATAAAAATCCATTTAACCCTGTATAAATATTTCGCGAAATTAAAAGTACTTGTTGTATACATCCGGTTTTAACAAACGCCTTATAACTAACTAAATGATAAGCCAGCCAAAATTAATACATGCCGCGGTGGTTTCAACAGAGACTTTTTATTTATTTATTTATTTATCTTCTAATTTAATACCTGGCATGCGAGTAGGCATTTACCATCCTATTTTAAGCCAAAAAATTAATTTTATCTCATTCGCAATGCGAAAATGGTTCTAATTTTGTTAAATTTTTAAAAAATGAAATTTTTCAGATACTAAATCTGAAAATTTTCAGAGAAAAAGACTTTTTTTTAATATATGTTGAAAATAACAAGCTGTACAATTTAAAATAAAACTCTTCGCTGTTTATCAGTATAAACTGTTATTTGAATAAACCTTGTTCTGTTAATAGGAATCGGAAAACACCTGACCATCAAGTTAGTGGAAGCAGGAGCTGACGTCATTGCTATCAGCAGGACACAGTCTGATTTAGATAATCTCAAAAAAGAAGTGAGAATTTTTCGTTGAAACACCTTTCAAAGTAAAATGGAGTATATACTGATGGCGAAAATTTTACGTATGCAGAATTTGATAAAAAATCGTTTTTTTACTATCTGTAAATTGACTTTGAAGAGAGTTTTTGGGAGACGTCTCAACGTATGCATGTATGTATATGTTCGTATATAGGCATTTACAATCCATCTTGACGAACCGTGAGTCCATTTTTATTAGTTTTTTCCTCACGTCTGCACGTGCGTACGTATTAATGTATGTACGTAACTCGCATATCTCAAAAACTATTGGTCATAGAATGTTGAAATTTTATATTTAGGATTGTTATAACATCAAGTTTTGCACTTTTCTTTTTAGTTGCTTTGTTTGTTTGTTTGCTTATAGAGCCACCAAAAAGAATTTCAGTACATTAAGATCTATGGATACCTTCAAGTCATTAAAAGTTTGTTGTCAATCACTATTTCGGCTCTGCTCGAAATCTTGCAAACTATTGCAAGCTTGGCGGCTTTTGGCGAAATATTACCAAATTAAGTGTCAAAAGCAAGCTTTTAAAACTGAGCCGATCTAGACGATATCTCAAATTTTTGGGTAGAAATTGCTAAACCTTAGTATTACTGCGGTATTTTATCTCTTTCAAAGAAAATAAGTTTAGATGATATGCCATGAAAATAGTCATGATTTAACAGACGTGCAAGATATTCTTTTGGTGGTGTCTGTCCACATCAGATTTTTATTTTAATTTTAATACAAAGTTTTCAAAATTTATGTAAAATTCAATTTTTTAAGGTATATTGTTTATTGCAATGTATTCAAAAGATAAATATTTGGCTATAGTTAGCGTTTGTGCGTATACTAAAGGGGCTGTCAAGACCCCCTCCTACCCCCCACCCATTTACGACCGTGACCAGACACAAAAGTATAGCGTATGCGAATTCCATCGATGCAATCAATGCAGAAGAACAACTGGATAGGAAGTCCCAATGTTCCAAATGCTGAAAAAATGCAATTGTAGCTATCTCCCGGTTCTCTTCCAGCAACAGGACAGCCAAACGATTCGCCAATAGCGTGCCACACTGCCAAAAATTTTCTTTGACGCAGCCGGCTGTGTGGCAACTGATTGGCGGCTCATTCAACCCTCTTGTTGCTATTAAAGAACCGATCAATAGTAACGGCTGCGCTTTTTCAACACTGAGTCGTCTACCCGGGATCCTGATTCTCCCCAGTTGTTAGAAGCTAGTCAGTGGTTACCCGGAGGGAAAAGCAACTACCGCTCTCATCTAGAACAAATAGATGGCTGTTTTCTGTGTCCCAAAACTAGAAGAATAGATCGCAGAATTGTGTGTGTAGATGATACACACAACTGGTAGAGACAGAATGGTCAAGAATTTCTTGTCCCTAGTATTCTGGCTAATCACAGCAGCATGACTAGCTTGTGTAACGAGAAATGATCGGTCAATTTTTGAAACTCTAGAATTGCCGTTTGTGAGTCTACCCGTTAGCGTACGCAGCGATTTACAGAAATTTTCATCTGGTGACAAGCAACAGATTATAGAGGAAAGATCTAAAAATTAGATAAGCGGGGTCAGAAATGTCCATAATTTACAATGAATACATAGACTCATAAATTCTATAGTTCCACCAGTTATTTTCTAGATATCAGTGGCATTTTTTTCCTCAGTGTAGATTTCAGTTTTCCGCACCCATTCGTTTGTTACCGACTGCTCTAGTCACTTTCTGAACCAGTTCTAACCTCATTTAGCCAATCACAAGAACCCCTTATAACACTCCACCTTAAGGCACGGCAGAGACTTGTCTTTTCAACCGATTCGGAGAGAATCGAGACCCAGTTGCTTTTCCATATCGATGTCGAATGCTCCCTATAACCCTGCGACGTGCCTGACATTTTGTATACATCCGGTTGTATACAAAATTCACAGTAAGTATTGAAAGTAATTGAAAGCAATACATTTCAATACTGGTTCAGAAGAATACATTTCAATTAAATACTCAAGGAGGACATCTGGATAGACTTCCCAAAGTCGGAAGAGTGCAGCCATTGCCATCGCACAATTTAACTATCAGCAAGATGAACGTCGAACGAATCGCCCAGAGTGACACAGTCCGGGCGATTCGCTCTAAGTGACACGCTCCAGCGTGACACAGTCCAGGCGATTTGCCCAGAGTGTGAGTGATACAGCCGGCTATGTGGCGACCGCAAAGCCGACTGTGTCACAAAACACTCTTTATTTCATTGGCAGGCACTGGACGATCCGTTCGACCGCCATCTTATTGGTAGTTAAATCGGCGATGGCAACGGCTGCACACTTTCGACTGTGGGAAATGGTTGCGCTTCAAAGAGATAAACGCTGGTGTGCCGTGCGGATCAGAGACTTTTCAATCCACATTTTCGATTTCTCCCTCAGAATCCAGAGAAGATACGGACACTCTGCTTGGACGTGGGCGACTGGGAGCGCACCCAACAGGCCCTGAAGGGGATCGGCCCTGTGGACATGCTCATCAACAACGCGGGCATTTTGGAACTCAAGGAATTCGGAGAACTGACCGAGGAGGACGTGGACAGGTGAATACGTTTAATTCTATTGATTAAAATCTTGTCCAAAGCTTGATTACCAAATAGGTTCAGGATCTTTCGTTAAAGATCTAAGTACCGAAAATTCTTATAATTTTCAGTACTAAATTTCAGGGCCCCCCGAAAAAGGACTGAAAAACGGCGATTGAAAATGCCTGCCAGTTTGATTTAAAAATGCTGTTTTAAAGTTTTTTTTTAAGTGTTTTGTTTTTCCGAATGATCAATATCACTAAATGAGTTTATGAAGCAAAGTTTTAAAGTTAATATTTATTTTCAGTTTTTAATTTGCTATAAATGTTTCAGTTCTCATTGGAAACTGGATTTTTTATTGTAAAACTTCGAATCTGGTTATGAAGTAAAATAAATAAGCAACGAAGATTTGGCCTTACTCGGTTAAAATGTACTTTTATAGCATTTAATTATTTTTCTGAAAATTATTGTGAGAAAATGATAAATCTGGTTCATCAACTAACAACCTAAGAATTTTGGTGCAGCCTTAAGAAATTTTCTCCAGTTGTAATGTGAATACGCGTTAGAACCCCCTAAAAGGCCTCCGGACAAGGATATTCCCCTTTTAGGGCGTCTCGTAGCTTTGCCTTAACCACAAAACCAAATCGAGCAAGCAGCCAGAAATAGTTTAAATCATTTTCATATGCCATATATCTTTCTGTAAATGTGGTGCTGGGAGAAAAATGAATTTTAAAATGAATTCTGCAAGGGCACTTTTGGCAGTAATATCTGTTATCATTACTCAGCTTCTTCTCAATATGCATGTGTAGAGTTTAGAAAGTTTTCTCCAAACTAAAAAAAAAAAAAAGGGATGTCCAAATCAAGACTGAGCTTCCCTTAACTTCACAGGTTATTTAGACTATAATCTTATGTATTAAATGTTAGTTTATAACGACATCAACAAAATAAATTTAATATAAAAATTTTATAGTCACAACCACTTACTGCTACTCAAGGCCAAAGATACATTCAAAAAATAAGTAAATAAATGTATATTCACGTCCTATGCGGGTTCCGTAAATTTGCTTCACCAGGAGGCTACCCTTTAAACTAACTTAACACATACAATGCCATTTGAATAAAAGTTCTTTTTCATTTTATTTTCCCCTACGGGCTGGCGATTACCATTCAAGCGTTTTACACTACTAACACTGGAAATGAAATGAAATGAAATGAAATGTGGCGTTCGGTCAATTATCTACAGGAGGGATCTAGGCCGAGGTGGGATTGACCTCGGTAGGGGCACTTTCTAAGGGGTCTTACCCGTATTTAACAGCCAGTCCCAAGGCGAGAGTCGAACCAAAAGCTCTGATTGTAGAGAATGGGGTACAGCTTTAGTATGGTTCCTTTGGCGCGCTTCATTTTTGGCGATTTTTTTTGGCGCGATGAAGGATGCCAATATGGTAACCCCACCGTCTGGTGATCCGGAGCGGAGAGCTTGGTAACCCTAACCTCGGGCGAGCAGTGGATTCATCCGTGACGTCAGGGATTCGCTAACGTTTTCCTTCAGCGAATCGCGAGCGTTTGTTCCTTTATTTAACTTTTGGAGCCCCGTATTTCGCGCGCGAGGTTCGAGTGGTTGATCCGCCATTACGCTTTATGGTTTTATTTTAATGGCTTTATTTTACATTAAATTTTATTATTATTTAATTATTTTTGAAATTTAAAATGGGTGTTTAGGTTCATACTGACTGTTTATATACAGTGTTGTATGAATAAATATTCTTTTGATAGTACGTTTCAGGTTAATATTTTCGTTCTCGATTGTTTATTTGCTATGGGTACAAGCAACAAATAATTAAGTTATTAATATTTTATACAGCGAAATAATTTTAGATATTTTGATTTTATTATTTCCATATTGCAATAATTTAGCGATTTTAATCAAGATATGTGATAAGCATTGCTTGTTTTTATTTGTTATGATTACCTTTGTTTATTTGTTAAGGCTAGGAATAACAAATAATTTCGTTATTAATATAATATTTGATATTTTGATTTTATTATTTAAATATTGAAACAATTTAGCGATTTTAATGAAGGTATGAGATAAGCATTGTTTGTTATGATTTAAACTAGTTCTTTACTTTAGCTTACGTAATCTTTTGTCAGAATGCTATAATATATTTTAATTTTTTGTCTTTTTTTATTTGTTATTTTTGCGAGGTATTGTCTTTAGAATATTATTTGTTTGCATTGTTTAATTTAATCTACTAAAAAGAGAAAGGGGAGGTTTGAGGGAGGACACAGCCTCCCCCCATTCACATAAAAAGAAAGTAATTAAATTTTATTAAACCGAATCTATATGTACATGTAAGCCTGTTATCTGTTTAAATTTTTTTTTCATAAAAATATTTAAAAGTCATTAAAATAAATCATAGCAAAATTAACGGCGACGATCTCGGAACCAGCACCATCCGATCCGCCATATTGTTTACAATTGGCATCAGCAAGGCCCTCACCATGGCGTACTGGTTATGCCACTAGAAATGGTAGACGGGCGAAGTGTGAAGGTCCCGGGTTCGGGTCCCATTACGCGTCCGTCGACCTAACCGTTCGGAGTTTTCCGTGGTTTTCTCCGAAACTTAGCGTAAATACCTGTTACGACCCCCACGGAAGGCACCCCACCCATAGGCCTAGAGCCCATGCGTAGCTAATCGGCCTTAATCCCACAACACTACACAACACATCGGCAAGGCAAACTTGGGTTGGCGACAAGATTTTGTCGCCAAATCAAAAAATCGCCAGACAGGGACCATACTAAATCTGTTCCGAGAATGATACCCATAATGCAATCTGGAAAGTTTATAAAAAATAAAATAATATTAAAGTACTTTTTCGAAACCTAAAATTCACATTATTCATGTGCGTAGTAGTAGTAATTTTTTATCTGTAGTGCTGCCATCTATATTCAGGAAATTGAAATAGGAATAGTTAATGTAAATGATGATAGACTGCAGCACCAAACTATTTTAAAATATCTCGTTATTTATTAAAAAAGCATGCGAAAATTCAAGTCATGAATTCGATTTCGTTCTACTTGATTGCGTAGAACTATTTCCTTGATTTTTCCATTTTTATTTATTTATTTATTTTTTTTTGGGGGGGGGGGGGGGGGACGCAAAATTAGTTTTAAATTCTTGTTCCTCAAACTTATTCCTCTGGCTCTAAATCATTTCTTTTTTCTTCTTTCAGAACTTTGGACATAAATGTGAAGTCCATAATAAACATTACTCAGGTAACCCAACCATCTTTATAATAATGAATGTTTTGTTAATTCTTAATCATATTTTGTATATAGTGTACTGGACTTTGTTGGAATGATCATTTTTTACAAAAATAGAAACCTATTTTTAAAACCGCTTATACTGTTGTTTTGCTGGAATAGTATGATAGTTTTATCCGTTGAATAAATAGCTAGCCAAAAAGACGCTGAGTTAAAAAAAATTACGTGAGTGCTCCAGACTAGTACCGCAATTGGTGATTTCATTACTCGTTGCCAACATTAATTTTAGCGCCCAATCCTTCTGTTTTGACGACCCCTTAGCTCACACCGCTTCACTCTAGACAGATTAATTTTTTCGTGGTAGGTGTGAAACATTACTTTTTTTTTTTTTTTTTACTTTTAAAGAAATATAAATCTAGTTGATATTTTCTGAAGCTCTTAAATCAAATTAATCTTAGTTTAGAATTATAATGTTGCTCAGTATCTATGTCTTTTGCAGACTATCATTTTAATGAAAAACATAAACTATGTTATCTGAAAAACTGTTAACTTTCCCTTCAAAGCCTGATGACCGTGACTTCAAATAGGACGTTATTATCACTTGCAGAGCTTTATTTTGTCACTAAAATTATTCACTTATTTTACTCTCGGAAATAAAATTTAGCTGAAAATAGCAAAAAAATCGCTTTAAAATGAGGGAACGGGTGGAGTTTCAGATTTTTAAAGTGGCGCAGATTGTTTTCTATATTTTTATACATAATTATGAAAAATTTCACGTTTTTCAAGTTCAAGTCAATTTCAAACTTTTTAATCTTTGAGTAATGGCGGTAAATGTTTTATCTTGGAGCAAGTTGCCAGGAATTGTTAGAGAGTCAGTGATCCAGGGATCAGCTTAACTTAATAGTAGGATTATTTTGAAGCTTGAGAGTAAAGGAAGAATCCGTTGCGGTGCCTTATCCACCAAAATGTCTTCTAGAACAATGTTACATTAGGCAACTTCTTCCCCGAGTATCGTCTTAGTTCGTCATAGAAGAAACACTTTGATTGGCTGAATTTCGAGAAACTCCTAACTTTTCCTTTTGTAGAGGGAAAATAAAAATTTTGGAGATCTTGTCAAAGTAGCGATTGTGAAACTCGTAGTAAAAACATCACGTCCTAGATATAGAAAGCTTAACTAACACTTTGACGTCATCACCAGGCCGAGTTACACACAGTTTTTTACAAAGTAAAACTATTTAAAATTTCTTGTAAATACTACAAATACTTTGCATTATCTTATACCTATAGCATGCAATGTTCCCAATTGCGAACATCGAATTCAAAATTTATTAAAAAATGAAATTTTATCAATAGTGACTTGAAAAAATTAGCAGATGAAGTTAAACGATGACTTGATTTATTGAAATGGAAGTTGCATTTTTATCATTATATAGAAACTGGAAAAAAGATACATGAAAATAGCCATTTTCATAAATTTTTACTGAGCTATCTTGATGCATCCTACCCATCTTCAAACTTAATTCATATCTTTACTTAAATTTAAAAATAAATATTTTATTAATTCTTAATATTTAACTTTTTATTTAAACTACCCATCATAGTATGTTCAGTTTTTGAAACCAATGTAAATTATAGTCAGAAATGACCCATACTCCAAACTGGAAACAGTGAAAATTGTATAAATTTTTTTTTCCCCATTTAAATGACTAATTTCCTTTAACAAACGCATTAGAAGACAAAATACTCAAAAAACCTTACTTAAAATAAGCCTGGATCTCAATGCGGTCTGTAAAAGTTTACGTTAAAGATAAAAATTAGAACACCTTTCTGATACAAAATAATAATATCTGATCCATTTCCTTATCAAATTATATATTTAGTAATGGTTAAAAATTGTGATTTGTCATTAAACTGAATTTTCTATCCCAAACTATTTAAATGTTTCGATGCATGAGTAAATTCAACACAAATTTTTAATAGTTTTACTTTGATGACAATAAAACTGTGATGACGTCATTTTTGTAGTCCTAGTGGTAACGTCAAAGCTTCAGTTGCTAGGCTTCCTATATGTAGGAGGCGTTGGTAGAAGTCAGCCGAAAGGGTTGGTTTCTTTCTATTGAATTTCAGGCTGCATTCGTAAACGACAAACTAGTTGCACGAATTTTCGTAAGGAAACTGGAATGCGTTTGTTCAGTGCTATCAGCTTCCTTTGTCTTTACGAACAGCTTCAGTTTATTGAGTTTCGTCGCCTAAGAGATGTGTTTATTTACAATTCACGTCAGTTGTTATTTTTGTCGAGAAGAGATTTTAGTAACATACTTAGTATATAATCAATAGAATTTTAAAAGAAAGAATGGCCATAATTGAAGTGCATAGGTCAAAATTTAGAAATTTCAACTTACATTTATTTTCAAAAGTATTTAGCAAAAGAAGTTCAAATTTCTCTAATAACGGTTTAAATCACCTTCCATCTCAACACTAAAAATATGGATTTTTGAATTTACTAAAATGAAAACCTTTGAAAAATTCTGTACCTCCGTTGCATTTTCTAGCGTGTGCAGGAGTTTCCTCTTCGAAAAAATAATATTCGCAGCTTTAGCAAGCGTAAAATACTTTTCATGACAGCATACTTTCTATAACAGCGGACGCCATTTCATAACAACAACAACGTGCAGCAAGTATATCTTCTCAACACACTAGATGAACCTGCTCCGTGGTCAGTTTACTTGATTTGAAACTAACCGCACTCAGTTTTGCATACGAACGCTCTATTTTACAAACTGAATGCACTCAGTTTCATTTACGAACATCTTAGATGGAAACTTGTTGCACGAGTGTAACTGGTTTGTCGTTTACGAATGTGGTCTCAGTGTGATGACCCTATAATCAAAAGCGTTCCTACATGTTTCCCAGATGATAGCAAAGGACATGCAATCCCGAGGAAAAGGCGGCTCCATCGTACACATCTCTAGCATCCTGGCCATGTGCGCTATACCTACGTACGGAGTATACTGCGCAAGCAAAGGTGCCGTTGACCAGTTGACAAGGACCATGGCCGTAGAATACGGACCACACAAGGTATGTAATGATATCACGATTCACACTCGAAAACCGTTTTTTTTTCTTTAGAAGTCTCCACTAAAAAGCTGGGCATCCCAACCTGAAAAAAAAAAAATATTTCAGGTTTTTTAACATCTTTTTCTGCTCGGGGTAATGTTTTTTTTTTACTGGGGAGGTCTATTCTCCTCCGAGTTGGTGGAAAAGCTTAACAGTCGACTGATAAAAAGTCGATGACTGCACAAACTTCTATGACACCTGTCTCGGCATTTCCTCCTAAGGAAGTGATCATCTCGCATATCCACAGTAATCCAAATAGAAGTCTTCTGTGCACATGTCTGTGTTAAAGGGGATAATACAGAATCTGGGAACAAGAATGTTCCAGTCTCATACAGAGCCCTGAGGCAAACTACAAAATACCGCTTAGTATGAAATAAAAGTAGTGCAAGGAATCCGCCACTGGCCTGAGGCAGTCGCCGCCCTTGGGTCCAGCGTGGCCTTTTCTGTGAAATAGCTGCATTCTCTTTGCTTCTTTTAAATGCATAGGAAAAAAGAAATTCCTGCATCTATCATTAGTTATCTTATCCCGTGGCTGGGGAAATATGACGAAAATTACTTTTTTTTGGGAGAACCATTGTTTCAACTTTTAAAAGTTAAAACAGGCAGTTGAAAACATTCTTCTTGTGAATTCTTGTTGTTATCCATAAATCTCTTTTTATTCACAGTGGTGAGTAAAAATCATAGTTGCTTAACCCTTTAACGCGCAGTGTTCCCGCTCTGGGAACACCAAACTCTGACGTTTTGACTGTTGCCAGTGACGAAGAATAGATTTGATTTCTATAAAAATAGTTGACATAGCTCCACGAGAATCCTTTACTTTTTAGCACGTCATTTCCTGTAAAGAAATTGTCACGATTATTTTTAACAACAATGACATCTGCTGAAAAATGGAAGAATGCGAGAACAGCTGGATAGATTGCCCAATGCTGAAAAAAGGGCAGTCGTTGCCATCGCTCGACTTAACTACCAGCAAGATGGCGGACGATCGAAACGTCTTGCTGGTAGTTAAGTCGAGCGATGGCAACGGCTGCCCTTTTTTTCAGCATTGGGAAAGGGCTGCGCCTTTCCGAATGTTGAAAAATAACACGGATAGGCAAATATGTTATCCATACCGCAGAGCAGTGGCGTAACCGAGAGCTGGGTTGGGGGATCCTACCTCCTGCTTCTCCCCGAAAGGAGAGAGACAAGCACGGGGAAAGGGATCTTAGCCCTACTTTATATATATATATATATATAGGTCGAAAGGCAAATCATGGAACCCCCTTCGAAAGAAAATTCTAGCTACGCCACTGCCGGACAGAGTATTTCATGACTAAATTAAAAGTTATGACTAGTTTATGAAAATTTAATTGCTTGTAAGAGTGTCAGGGATGTAGCCAGCAAGCCAACCTCTCCTCCCCCCCTCAACCGGAAATTTGGATTTTTATTTTGAAACTGACAATAATCAAGCCTTTTTGTGAAAAAATGACTTTTTTCCCATTTTGCCCCTCCCTCCCTACAATTATTTTCTGGGAACGTGCCTGAACAGAGTAAGAAGAAAAATATATTTTATTAATGTAAAAACCGGATTGATCATTAATGGTTAATAATGTGAATCCTCTGAAAGTCGAACGCTAGCGGTTCTCTTTGTACGGCGGTATTTACATTATTTCTATGTTATGGGTTTGTTCTGTTCCCCGGAAAACTGTCCAATGTAGGGAGATGTCCAACTTCGGAACTGAAGCGGCAAATCCCTTTTTTCAGTCGGCAATTTACTTATCTTCGCCTCCCCCTCCCCTCAATATTTTCTTCTAGGATCGGTCCTTTTGCTCGGACTTGTTGTACGGTAGATCTTCCGTGAGCAAGCTGGCGTATATCATGATAGCGTCGTAAGCCAGGCCAGCGTATTGGGACCTGAATAGGCAAGCACAACTGTTCAATTTTATGCCCTGAAAGCTTAATCTCTCCCTTAACAATTGTTGACTAAAGAAAAGAGGTTGGGTTAAAAGGCATCAACAAATTTTGTTTAAATTCAACAAAACACATTTTTTGACAGGCTTTATTTCTCAACAATCGAAAATTCAACACGCAAAAAGTTTTAAAATATAACATAGAGAGAAACTGTGTATTGTTGATTTCATTCTTTAAAATTAAGCACGTTTTACCATTGTTGAAACACGTATTTTTCTGCCGGAAAAGTTATCAACATTTAAGTACTTTCAGGGCACAACCTTTCAGTTTGATGTCCTGAGAGCTTAGTCTCTCCCACAATTGTTAACTGCAGGAAAGAGGTTTGGTTAAAACTCATCAACAAATTTTGGTTAAATTCAACAAAACACACTTTTTGACTGGTTTTATTTCTCAACAATCGAAAATTCAACAAACATAAAGTTTCAAAATATAACAAAGAAAGTATTATTGATTTCATTCTTTAAAATTAAGCACCTTTTACCCTTGTTTAAACATTTATTCTTCTGCCCTAAAAGTTATCAACATTTAAGTACAAAATATGAGATGCAGGTTTTATTAACGGACACCAAATATTAAAATACTGAAAATGGAAAATAGACGGAAACATTTAGAAACTGACTACATGAAAGATTGCCGCCTCCAGTTCTTATCGGATGGGAAGTTACGCACCAAAGACGGGTGTGTTTTTGATTGCACAAGTTCGCTCTGGCGAGGAGTAGTAAATATTTCGAAGCGTTATTCTGTGGTCTTGGAAAGGACGAGAAAGATATCTTCATACCGGGTATAAAAGGTGATATCCTACGAGAAATTTTATCGTTCATTTATTCTGGCAACGTCAGCGTAATAGATGAAAATGTTTGAGAGCTCATGGTAGCGGCTGACTATCTTCTCCTAGACGACCTCCTCTCGCATTTGGCTATCATTTTGAAAAGGAATCTTTCCGTTGAAAACTGCCTCTCGCTCTACATTGCATCCCAGGGAGTCAACAGAAACGATATATTAAGGGAGTGTTACAGATTCGTCCAAACGCATTTTGAAAGTGCGCTGCTTGGCAGCGACGAAGGAATTCGGGAACTGTCCCTGGAATCTCTGAAGCATCTTCTCAGCGACAGAAACTTGTGCGTGTCAAGCGAAAAGCCTGTCTTCAATGCCATTGTCTAATGGGTGCTGGCCGACAAATTGAACCGTCAGCGTTTTGTGCCCGATTTGTTGGAGTGCTTGGTAATAACTTAGACGAACACTTAGCTTCGTTGATCCTGGAAGAAGATCTAATTATAAACAATCCTTTTTCTGAGTTTATCAGAGATGCAAAGAGGTATTACTCCAATGCAAATAATTTAGAAATCCTGCTAAGTTCAATTTATGACCCAACTATGGAAGATTTTCATTACAGACTACCTACAAAGCTAAACATTATTGCTTCCTACAGTGATCGTGATGCCAGACATATTGCCCAGTTCTATGTGAGTTACGACGAGAACATAGATCTGTGGCGAAAAGTGTTAGAAATTGACTTTGTCCCCAAGTACGCAATTTGTGTCGATGTGACAATAGAAACTTCCGTTACAGCATCACAGAGGACCAATGGTATGAACTTAATGATTTCGCAAGCCCACGCCATTTGTACGTCATTGTTGTGGTGGATGAAAAAATTTATGCATTAGGAGGAATTTCAGATCTTACGGGCGAGGTAATAACTTCGGTCGAGATTTACTATCCGGAGTCCAACATCTGGTACCACGGAGTGCCTCCGATGATACCGGTATTTGCCTTCTGAGTAGTTTCACTCGATAAATCCATCCGCGTAGTGGGATGCAGATTCAACTTCGAAGAAGATTACGAAATGTTTGCTCAAGTTTATCATACAGCCTCGGAGGCATGGAGCTTGCTCCCCTCCGTCTCCGTTGCCAGATCCCATTTTGCATTGGTCGCTTATCGCGAAAGGGTGTACGTCATCGGAGGGATGCGCGACGACGAGATTTTGAAAGACGTCGAAATGTTTGATCCCGAACGAAATGAATGGACAGCTCAAACTCGTCTTCTGTACGCCTACAATGCTCCAAGAGCCGTCGTGCTGAATGATGTGCTGATCGTGTACGATAATCACCGAGAAGATCGCGAATACATGAAGACACATCCTCCTGTGTTCTAGAACATTCAAAATGAAATTTGGGAGCTATTTGAAGAGTCTTCCCTGATGAACTGTTTGTATTTGTACCGGTTTATGACAATCGATGACAGACAAACAATAGCATCGATAACAGCTGCAAACAGAAAACCTGACACGTGTTTTGAAGAAAGTCCTTTCGCTTAGCAACAACATAAAGAACATTTTGCTATTAATGTCTAAATTAGAAGATTCTTTTAGTATAAATTTAACAATTTTGTTAAAATTAATTTTTTCATATATGGTCTCTGAGTTTGAACATGTCGAATAAAGAATATTTCACATTAAATTTCCCGTGTGCTTTCGCATGTATCAAAATGTGGATTTTATACACACAGCACAAGTATATTGTTGATTTCAGACGAGCAATTTTTATTTCATTTCAAAATGATATATTTAAATCTTGATGCGTTACAGGACAAAGCAGTTACCAATTTCTTAAATCGTGCCAAAATGGCGTTTTTTAAGTGGGTTTCCATTTTCAAAACATGAATGGTTATCAGTACGCATAACAGGCGCGTAGCCAGGAAAATTTTTCGGGGGGGATATGCGCCTGGAAAAAATTTCGGGGGGGGATATGAACTTATATCTGTATAAATAGACGGAATTTCATCACTAATCCAAAAATTTCGGGGGGGGGATATATACCGATATCCCCCCCCCTGGCTACGCCCCTGACGCATAATAATAATGTTATCTTTAAAACTATTATTCGATTAATTGCGATATTACTGTGCTATAAATTGTCATAAGTATTATCTTGAATAGTGAAGATGATTGTAATGTATTTATGCATTTGTCGTTGAAGTTTGACAGCTTGTTTGCTTTTCTTCATCGCTCATTCTTCAATTTTCTATCCAGTCCTGTGTAACGCATCCAGTCGTTTAAAAAGCTGCGAATTCGATGTATTTAATGAAAAACTGCGAGTTTAAAACAAATTCAAGAGGATTTTTTTTTCTGAAAGAATAAAATACAAGGTGTGCCACAATTCCCTCCCGGGTTCGGAAGGCTTATAAAAAAATATATTACCAATATAGCAACAAAGTTGACTTTATTAGATAAAGAAAGGTTTCAAGTTTTGTTTGACAAATGTTCAATATGTGAACCTTTCTTCATGTGGCAGATATCTAGTCTAAAGTCAAGTTCTTCCTTCCCCACACTCGCTTTACTGTGTTACGATCAATCGTAACGAATGCGGTTTTGATCCTTAGGCGTAAATCTTGTAAATCAAGTCGCATAGGGGGCACAATTACATTATCTTTGATGTAACCTCATAAAAAAATCGCATAGAGTTAAAACTGGAGAGCGAGGTGGCCACGGAAGAAGGTGATTGTCGTCATCAGAACCTCGACCAATCCAACGACGAGGAAGCTCGTTATTTCTGAAACATACCTTGTAATGTTTCTTTCTCCATTAAAGTCATCTTTGTTGCTGTATTGGCAATATATTATTTTTTATAAGCCTTCTAAACCCGGAAACAAATTGTGACACCCCCTGTATATAAATGTAAGGCGATAATGTTATAAGATTCCTCATAATATTATCGGATTTAATAACCACAAATGCACATCGAATTCGTTTTACTTCAGACGTGTGCAATAATGCAATGTATAATTCAATTCCGCATTGCCAACTGCTCCATAATTAACGTACAGGAATTATCATTTGATTTTCAGAATGATTTATCACAGCTGCCAATTTGAGTGACATACGTTTTTAAAATTGTATGTAAGCTTATTCGCCTGTATAGTTAAATTTTCATTTGTGAGTTTCAGCAATAAAGTCTACAAATTAAAATTTAATTATGATCATTAACGCCTGATTAACTCTTTCCAATGTTATAGGCCCGCTATTATTTCAAGGCCCCCCTCTCGGGGTCGCCGCGACTGGAGTGGAGAAAGAGAGAGGAAAGCAAGAGGGGGTCTGGGTACTGGTTTTCGTGACGTCACAAGAAAGGATGGGATTTCGAACAGTTTGCATTGAGTTCAATGGAAGAAATGGAATTAATAATGCCAGTAAATACGAGTAGCTTAATTTTTTATGACGCATTGAAATAGCATTTTCGTTTTACAACACTTTGTTCTTAAATAATAGTGAATCAACAATATTTTTTGTCAGAAATTAATGAAATAAATTGGTACTGAATTTGAATCAGTTTCAGCAATATGTGTAGTGTGTTCTGTATTTCGGGCTAGCATATACATTCTAAATACTATCATGGTTACTCACTGTTATCATTTAGCTAAAATAATATGTATATGTATTGAATTTTATTCGTTGTATAAGCATAAAGGCATATTTATTGTTTATAATTTTTATTACTTTTACTTAAAAACTGGAGCCGTTTGAACAGTGGTGGGAAAAACTACTTTTTTTTTGTAGCGCGCTACAACTACCGCTACTTTTCGAAAAATGTAGTTAACTACAACTACAACTACTTTTTGACAAATGCAGTTAGCTACACTACTTTTGAAATGTAGTCGCTACTTCGCTACTTTTTCGCTACTTTTAGGAGACAAATTTTGCTAACAGATTCAATTTGCATTACATTCATATTTAAGGATATTTATATCCTAATTAGAGAAAACTATCGATATCTAAAGCCTTGGTTTTCTACTCGCGTCCAGCGTGATTAATGACCTCAGCGGGTGTCTCTCGCGTCCAAAGAACGAAAGGTGGTTTCCTTGTAGCGTTGAGCGCCGCAGATTTGGTGGACGCACGGTAGACCCCGGGCACCTTTTCGCCTTTAATTAGAAAAAAACTATTGCTCTAATAAACAACTACCAGGCGAGTATTTGAGCAGGGGGAGGCGGGCCCCCTCCGAAAATGTAAAGCAATTATTAAAAAGGAGCTATTTTGAAACATTTCTTTTAACTTTAGAACAATAAAGTTTAAAATACCGAATCGTCCCCCTCCCCCCGAAATGGAAGCCTAGCCTATATATACGCTACTGGCAACTACTGCTAATTATTGAAGTATTGCTGAAACTAATTAAGTTTTAATACCTCTATGATAAAAATAAATTGGGAAAGTGAGCTCTGAAAGCATGAGAAAAATCATGAGAACTAAAAAAGTTTTTAAAAATATAATAAAATGGATGTCTGAACGGGAAAAAAAGGCCCGTTTTGAGACCCCTTTCATGTTGTACAAACATTCTAGTTTCTTGAGCACAAATCAAAATTAATGAGTATAAAGGCCTTTTTTCATGACTTACCAAATTAGTGATTTATGACGAATGACCCGTGTGAACCATGTAATATTGTATAATTGTTTTAATTGAAAACATCACATATGATATGCATATTATAAAATAATGAAAACAATTACTAATTAAATTCATGATATATCTATTTAAAACATTGCATTAAAAAAATCCTCTATATATGTTAAAGAAATTTTAAAAGTTATTATCATCAACACAACTTTTTCTTTGTGTTAGGTATAAAAGAATTTTATAGAATTATATTGTTATTTTAAGGCTAAGAGAGAGATAAGTCTAAGGATTTTACAAACTATTAATTATTAATAGAAATTCTCATATTTTCGTATTAAATTCTGAAAATTATTACACAAAAAACCTAATAATTTAAATATAATAGACACTTTAAAATTTTAACGAAAGAAAGCAGAATTTCAACATATTCATGGAAGACTGCCATGCCTCTAGTATAAAATAAAAACCACATAAATTTATTCAAAAACATGTTTATTAAATTTTAACAAGAGCTGGATCTCAAAATTGTTATCCGCCAAACATGATCGTCGAGGAGAAAATACGTCCGATGCAATCGAAAACAATCTTTGTACAGATGCACTGGACGGCACGCCAGTGTTAGTTTTTTTGAAGGCTTCTTTCATATACGTGTACGCCGAAAGCGAAGATACGGGTTTGATTGGCTCTGACAAGAACCTTGTAAGTTCTTCCTCGTAACTATTTCGAGTGCATGCGAAAGAGAAATTAAAAAAACCAGAAAAGTCATCATCCATGGGCCTCATCATCCAGTCATGATCCTCGATACTGATATCTGAAGTTGTCGGAAACATATTCTGGAGGTATTCCTCCATCCATTTTTTTGGCTTCGGTCTTCCTCTCCTCCTCAATCCAGAATAGTTTGAATCTGGGATGGAAACAAGCTGAGAGAACAGTTTCTCTGTCCCACAGCAAATGACTAAATCTCGTTTCCACCTGACAACTGAAGATTTTGCGCCCCCTCCTATTTTTTAAAAATGCAACTAGGTAGCTTTCATATACCATTTAGCGCCCCTTGGCCGATGCTGCGCCCGGGTACAGTTGACCTTCCTTGCTCCCCCGTAGCCAGGGACGGCCCGACACGGTAAGCAAGGCATCGGAGCGCCATATTCGAACTAAAAAACTAAGGAAAACTTAATCTGGAGCATAACACGGGGCTTCTTTACGTTTGCAGGGAGGCTCCACGTACCCTAGATCAGCTCTTGCACCTAGCTACGCCACACATTTAGCTATAAAAGCTTTCAGGGGTTAAAATGAGGCTTTCAACTTCAATAATATACGGACTGTCAAATATGCATGGTGCTCTGAAACTCATTGGCAAAAAGTTAAAGAGTGGTAAAGGTAAATAAGACGGTTATGAATCACGTAACAATGTAGGGTTTGATAAGTCGTCCTCGAGTACCTGTTAATAATTTATTTTTTCACAGAAAGTTCACTAAAATTCACTATTAACATGATTGATTACTACTGTACATTGACTAAAAGATTTATTATTAAACAATTATTAACAGGTAAATGAAACCATTTCCGACATCCACAGTGCTATATTATTGTGAACAGCCTTGGTAGAGATGGCGCCCGGTGCGGTCGCACCGTTCGCTCTACCTTAGGACCGGATCTGAAAACTGTCACTACAAACGAAGAACACTGTAACCGAGGTCAGCAATATTTTTAGCCCCTGAAATAATATCTTGGATGCATATGCTTATACCTTTTGTCCCTTTTCAACAAACTCAAAAAAGATAAAGTTATCAACTCGTCAAAAAAAAAAAAAAAAAAAAATGTGTACAATTTCTAGATATTTACTTTCTTTTTTTTCAGTTTCAGGTTCCACGAAAAATGTACTAATCAGTTTTTACACTTCTTTGAGACAAAAAACATTCCTAGTTGTAGAACATAATCACGTGATTAATTAATGTTTGAAAAGCTACAATACTGCAGAACTGTCATTACTCTTGTGGAAGTTGAACACACCACCAGGACACAAGGATAATAAAGAGTGCCCAAACTCAAAAAAGTGCACTATAACGTCGAAAAATGACCAAACCTTAATATAAATAAACTTAGTAAAACTAAGCATAAATAAAATTGTTGTTCAATGCATCGATCATAAGGAGGAGGCAAAGAGAAAATTAAAAATGTCGGTGATTCTTCCAGAAGCGGTCTCGATGCTTTCAAGAAAATTCCTGTGAGAAAACCGTAAGTTTTTCTCACGCTTCGTAGTTTTCCGTAGATGGTGAGTGAGAGGATGGGGGGGGGGGTCGCTAATTGCGAGGACTGACTATATATCATGTCAGATTTGAAAGGATATCGCCTAAAAGGAAGTTCACGGAATACTGGACACTGAATGATTGGCAATCATCCTGGCAAGTGGACACTACACTGTATTTATGGGTGCAATAAAAAAAAAGATCAAAGAAAATTAATGATGTTACAAAAGCATACAATTTACAGATATGTAAAATTCCTTTTCGAAAGCAAAAAATACTCATTTTTATGTTGATTTATGTTGCAAACACGCAATAGCAGTCAAAAATATGCAGACCCTGATCAGACATAGAAGGGGCCCCGGGGCAAAAAAAAAAGGTTGTTTTGGGCCCCTATACTATTACAGACATTTTAACTTATTTGTGATTGTTTTCTATTTTCCCAGCATAAAAATGAAACATTTCAAAATAATTCTAAAATTAAATTAAAAATTACCCATGTATTTATACTCATTTAGAACAAGACTATGCATTTAAAATTGATTTTAATATTTTTTTAATCCATTTGTATTATTAGCGTATGTGTGCGCTGAGTTCCACCTGCCAGAAAATTTTCTTTTCTTCATCATAATATTTAAAAAAATGCTAACTAATGGATATTTTGTGATAAGTACATATGGCCATGAATTTTCAATAACGCCTTTAATTTCTATTTTATTGATCTAGTCTTAGAAACCATTATCATTGTGTTAGAAAGAAGAACAGAAAATAAGTCTCGAAGCCTTTTTATTGTTACCCAATTATGATATAGATAAAGGAAATTTAGCTTAATAAAAATTATTATTGCAGCATATATAAATTTAATATACAATAAATGGAGAGATTTGCGAGGCCTTTATTTTTCAGGGGCTCACGGGCCCACACGCCCGTGTGATAATGAGACTCTCGAGGCCCCATCAAAATAACCTCTGTTCAACTTTGGACCTCTCTTTCCTTCCTTTTTTGTCCTCTTTATGGCAGATTGGTGATTCTACAAATAATACTGAGAACGATAAAAAGAAAAAAGATGCACAATGTCAGGCTTCCGCTTCAGGCAAAGCAAACCCCCCCCCCCCTCGTGTGCGTGTGTCCCCTGCATGAGGGGGCGGGGGAGAGATTGGGTGTCTTTCAAGCATCAGTTTCAGTTATGCTTGGAGTCAGAAGAGAGAGAAATTGCACCACGGGATCAATCGCCGGAAATGATGACACGGCAAAAGTAGCTTCCAAAATTCGCTACAAACTACTGTTTTTTTGTAGCGCGCTACACGCTACACTACTTTTTTAAAAAAGTAGCGCGCTACACTACAAACTACAAAAAAAAGTAGCGGCTACTGTAGTTTCGCTACAAGTAGCGCGCTACTCCCCAGCCCTGCGTTTGAATAGCTAATTTGGGGATGTATAATGATTTCATCAAGCAGCAAATTTACTTTTAATTCATGAGGCTGTAATTTTTCGGCCTTTTTTCTCAGATAACTGCTGTTTTCTACACCATCGGCATTGTTTTCTACACAAATTTTTGTACATAATTTTCTGAGATTCCGTTCATGCGGAAGACACAAAAGTCCGAGATTGTATATTTCTTTATAACAGATGGGGGATTTAATATAAATGGAAAAGGCATAAGCGAATAAATCTGGGCTATACTTTCGAGCTTTGGGCTTTAAAACTGTTAATGACAGTCAGTGGCGGATCCAGAAATTTTTTTTGGGAGGGGCTAAATTTTTTAAAAAGCTTATTTCACCCAATTAAAATGTACTATAAATCAAAATTTTAGTCTAAACCAATGTATTAGGCTTTTGGGAGGGGCTAAGTAATAAAATATGACAATTTTAGCTATTTAAAGTGTATAATAAAGCAGAATGTTACCCTTGAGCAATCTCTTTTGGGGGGGGCTGAAGCCCCCTAGCCCCTCCCCTGGATCCGCTACTGATGACAGTTGCTCTTCCAGAAACTTAATTTTATCCAATATATTTTGATCAATGTTTTCATCTTGCTGCTCAATGAACAATGCGAGTTGCTCTAAAATTGAGTTAATATCCATATCCGTATTCATATTTATTTCCGAATTTTCCACAAATTCCAATATACAGTTCAGCTGGGAATACTTCTTTAATAAATACCTTCCACTTTTTTGTTTTTCTAAGAATACAGAAAACAGATTTTTCTTTGTTCTTTTTTGATTTATAAATACATCAACAGTGAGATCCGCATTTACCTTTACGCTGCTTGATACGTGCAGTGGAAGTGGATCTGCGTTTAATTTATAATAAATTATGAAATTTTCCTTTACGTAGTTTTGCCATGAAACTCTTGATGTATTTCTCAATTTCAAGTCTTCAAAAGAAGTTATAATATCCATTGCATTATTTTTTTTGGTTGCTTCAATATCTTTTTTCAAAACGTTTTCTCTTCTTTTAGAAGGATCAGTTCTTTCCTGTTTTTTGGTGATGTCCGATAGATAGGCTGGTAAGTTTGAAAAAATACACGGGATAGCATTCTGTTTTAATTTGTAATGTTTTCTTTTTACATTTAAATGTGTTCCATCTGATTTTGAAACTGTATCCTCTTTTACAACATCTTCATCACGAAAATGTTGAATACAAACGTATGTATTTTTTCTTGGGGACCAATTTTTTCTTGGAATTTTTTTTATCCATTCAGCCCGCTTTTCAACGTTCTGGGGAAACATAAAAACTTTTACGTTTTCTCCCCTTTTATAGTTAGCTTTACAGCCTGGGACGCAGCAAGACGAAGGCATAGTGATTGCTAGAACAAAAGAACAGAAATCAATAAAACTAAGGCAAAATACGGACAGTTTTATATTTTTATGTACACTATAGCTTAATAACTATTATCAAGTATGTTGTATTAAGAATACAGATTGCTGACTTACCATTAACATCCAAGAAAGGCACAAAACATCATAGTTTCTTGTACTTTTCCCTATGATTCCAATGCTTTTAACGGCGAAAAGTCCATCCTTTCTTGTGACGTCACAGCACCTCGACGCGTCCAGTACCCAGGCTCGCCTTGTAATCGACACTCTCCCCCTCCCCTCCCTTCCCGGGGGCTCCGCCCCTCTCCCAAACCTTTTACTATTATATTCAACAAAACGGATTTAAAAAAATACGTAAATTCAATGGACTCTGCTTTGACTAATACCAACAGTTCCAACAAATGCAATTTAATAAAGCAGAGGAAAAAACAGAAATTGGAAATAAATAAGGCTGTATTTAAGGCTAATTTTATAAGGCTGTTCTTAAATCTTAACTTGGTTCCTGACAAAGTGCCGAAATCATTTTAATCGAAAATGCATAATATTTGTAGGTATGCTTATAAGTATAATAGAAAATAAAATAATTTTTTATTAGTACCTGTATACATAAATTTTTAGAATATAGTTCGCAATAAATAGGTTTTCTAACACTATAACATCCGGATTGCAAAAGTACATAACGGATGGACTTTTTACACGTGACGTCACTGGCAGTATTTGATCTGCCACGTGCGCGAGCTTATGGTGATAGTTTCAGTTTTAGCTTGTTTAGATCATGATCTAACCTGATGTTTGATAGATCTCTAAGGTATATAAAAATTCTTTAACACTATATAAATTAAAAAATTTTAGAACACCATTGCATGTAGTTGTAAAGTGTTCGGTTTGGCTCACAATTTGTAACGAAAAGCGTTCAAACAGATTATTGTGCATCATTGTTGCCGATTTAAGGGATTTGCAGCTAAATTTAGCGATTTTTGATTGTATTTTGTACATAATTTTTCTATTTTCAAATTTAACGTTTCAGTTAAATGAAATGAATGTCAATTTTAACGTTTCGAATATTACACGCCCCCCCCCCCCCAAAAAAAAAAATGTGTGTATTAAATTCGATTATAGTTTGAATTTGTTTAGAGCTACAAAAAGAACTCATATTCAGATAGTGATTTGCATAAAACAATCAACGGTTTTGTTTTATTTTGTTTTCTTGCTCCTTTTAACGTACATTCCTATTTATGATCAACTTGAAACTGTCTTTTTCATTACAAACCTGCTATTTTAAGAATCATCGGAATGCCAACCTCGCTTTCATACGCCAGTCACTTAATTTTATATTCAATTTTGAAATGTTCAAAGTATTTTTTGCCGAAAACGGTATACAACTTGGTTTTTTTTTTTGCAGATCCGAGTCAATTCAGTGAATCCGACTGTAGTACGCACGTCTATGGCGGAAAAGCTTGGCTTATTCGATGAGGGTAACGAACGAGCTGCAAAGATCCTCGACAGAATACCCCTTCGAAGATTTGCAGGTAAATGAGTCTGTCTCAAATAAATGTTACGATATCCATTTTCACACATGTGTTTCTAAAGACTTCGTGGGACCTCCCTGTTTCTCAGGGACTTTGGAAAACGCATGCACACTTACTACACGCTTAAAATAAAAGAGAACCAAATTCGCTTCGAAGGAACTAAAATAACTTCAAGAAATTTAAACCGGGACAAGTTTGTCCCGATTCCTTCGAAGTCCCTCGGAGCTATTTTAGTTTTTTCGGAGCGAATTTAGTTCTTTTTTTTTTCAACAGCGTAGATGTGCCCTATGTATTTAATAACCAGCATGGTAAGCCTCAGTGTTGCAGGACAGAAATTCATTTCCATCTTACATTTGCAATGCCGAAAACGACAAACTCACTAAACTTCACAAATTGTGATGCAGTATTTTTGCAAAATGTCTCATTAAAACGCAATTCATCCCCGCTCCACTCCTGCCAACCGAAGATGCAGCCAGACAGCATTTATTTTGAGTTAACTTTCACACATGTAATCTGCAAAGGGCTGGAAATGAATCCCACTGATTGGAGTTGGACATCATATAAACATGATCCGGTGATTTCCATTGACGAAGCTGTACCACCAGAATTGAACAATTTGGCAGCAATTTTTCGTGCAAGTGTTCAGATTGTGCTAAGGGAGTTGTACTTGCTGGAGGAATGGGGTTAAACATTCGGTAGTTTGTTATCACCGCAATGGTGCCACGTGCACCATCATTTAGTTCAACTGACAGTTCAGTAACTACTGATTGGAAAACTCGACTAGCCTGTACAAGATTCATATTCACCGTTAGCCAATGAGAAAATGTTACTGAACCCGTGGTTACTCAACCTATGCTAAAATGGGACTCGGTTAAAAACGAAACGCTTATATGTCAAGTGTTCACAAAGCACTGCGAGTTCGTATCATTCGGAAGTTGTTCATTTAGCGCCCTAAGTGAACTCACAATCACTCTGCTTTTACCTCCTCACAAATCCCTGTCTGTAAAGTAGGGAAGAGCCAATTCTTAGAAGCGATGGATGCAAGGAAGCTAATGTTTCAAGGAAAAATCTTATCTGACCATGCTCGGTTACTTTGAACCTAACTCTGCTGTAAAGTTGAGTTTCTCGATTTTAAATATCAATGTTATGCTAGGTTAGCTCCAGCCATTTCATCTGTGAATACCCTTTGAGCGTTTGACCGAGAATTTGTGGGAAAAGGTGAATATTAGGGTATATCTATACATATCTAAAAGAAACTTTTCCACCAGCGAGACAAGTGGTAAATTTCAAGTATCAAATTTCAGATTACCTTGCAGAAAAAACATGAACGAATTCATAAAAGGGGTTAATAGCCCAATTTAGCCCAGGGAAGTAATCCTATCCTACAACTATCCATGGTTAAAAAATGGTTAAAGTTAAAAAGTCCTAAGTTAAAATGTCCTAAGTTAAAAATGGTCTTTCAGGGAGGGGGAGGTCCTTTAACAGAGGGAATTACAACACTCAGCCTACAGCCAGAAATTACGGATCAGATATAAGCTGCCTTTATGAGAGGTGGTCTTTTTGAGAGGTTTCACTAAAATACGTTTTGTTATTACATAAAAATTCCAGATCATTTTGAGAAACAAAAGCAAAAAAAGTATTATTTCTATTGAATACAAATTCAATATTTGAAACTTTTTTCCGGAAATGACGCAAGTATCCTAATACTAAACAATCCTTTTGCAGAACTTGACGATATCGTCGGACCTGTGTTTTTCCTGCTCAGCGATTATGCTGCGATGGTCACTGGAACAGTTCTGCCTGTCGACGGTGGACTTTTTGTCTGCTACGTTTGATGCTGTGCGGAATGCGATGTCTTGTTGCCTACATCATTTTTCAGCCAGCATTTAACTCCTGAATAAAACGAATGGATAATCCGAGCATTACGCATAATCTCTGGGATAGATCACTGAATATTTATGAATAGATTGTCAAAGAACCATTGGTGTCGGATTTTCAAAGGGGCTCCGACAGTATGGGCGGATCCTACTGCTGTTTTTCCAAGGAATAAATATGAAAAGAACATCAGTGAAAATCCAGTTATCGCTGGCGGAGTCAACTCGAAAATCTGGCACCGGTGACTCTTTGATAACTTGCAAATTCCCGATTTCATTTGTTAAATATTCAGTCACTTTTTATCATGATTATGCACGATCCCTGGATTATCTGCTTTCACAACAATAAATATATTTTACTTTTATTTGTGAAATTGTTAGCTGATTTCATTTATTAAAAAGAAAACAAATAAATTCTGTTTTTGCCATTTCGTAAATATAAAGTTTGGAATTTATTTTATTCTTACATTAGTCTTTAAGACCCCTCGACAGAATTCGTCTCGTCTTTCACAAGGGCTGCATATCTGGTTTTGTTTATCAGTCCTCTATCATGTATGGGCAGGTGCATTAACGAACGTGTATGCAAAAAAAGCTTCAAAGTGTAGATATAAAATGTCCCATTTGTTTCATATGTATTTTTATTTTTAGAACTCTAGAAATTACTTCAACTTTCGCTTGATTGTTAAATGAAACATTTTAAGTAGACATAACAGATTCTGTTTTTATGGTATCTATAATGTTAAAAAAATAGGAAATAAAATTTGATACTCTTTTTAAAGGGATGGTGGATATTAAAAAGTTTTTTTTTAATTTAAATAAGATAGGATTATGAAATTTTGTATTTTAATATATGAAACTAAAAGCATTATAAACAACTGAAAAAAAAATGTAAAATAAATTTTAAAAATATTAGTAATTAATTAAAAATTAATTAATTTTTTAGTTTCGAAAAAATGCTCCATGCGTTTTAATTTTAACTTTTTTTTAGTAATTTTGTTTTATAATAGCATAAAAATATATTTTAAAAAAGTCTGTGTATCGGTTTTTGATTCGGCCGAGTAGTTTATTTTTTAGAAATATTTTCATGGATATATACCAAACTTTCCCGAAATTTTTCAGTTTTTGTAAATAAAAGTAAAATTTCATAATCGAAATTTTGACCATATTTAAAAAGGATACACAGATTTATTGTAATGTATGAGAAGAATGTTTGTACAATTCCGACCAAAATTAAGTCGCATGGAGCATTTTGAAGGCAAGAAAATCACAAAAAACTTGATTTGGAGAAAATACAGTTTAAAGTGTAATTTTCCATTTACCTTTAATACCGTCTCTTCTGAATAATTTTATTTATGATTTTACCTTAACAAAACATATTTTAAAAATAATTTCATTAGAATATTATCTTATTTTGTAAAACGTTCAATGAAAATTGTGACGTGTTTATTTACGCGTTTGTTTGCATTTTTGTGGACATTTAACTGTCCCTTTTAATTTTTTCAAACCCTAATACCTTTTCTAAAAATTTCCGTAGACATACGCGGTTTTTTCTCCATGGTTCAGCTTTAACTGTAGAATATTAGTATGTAAAAAAGAAAAAACGCATTTTTTTGGGCCAATTTTGATGATTTGGGTGTCCACCATCCCCTTAAGTGGGCAGAGATGAAACTTATTTATACTAAAATTGTCTTTGAAAATGAAGTCGTAGAAGAAGTTTCACACTTCATATATCAGAAATGTAATCCCACTGATAAATATGAGAACGTATGCAGGGTGCTTATAATTAAACTTCCCCTACAAACAGCATTCTGCAGCTGTAACCGGTGAGCAGATTGATGCCAAATTTGACAAATGGACTGTACACGTGATGCGTTCAAAGAAATTTTTCGGAACGTTTACTTTAAAAAATGCTCACTAGATGGCACTTTGCATGGTGAAATCAGCTCAAATATTACCAAATTAGTGAATAAATGTCCGAAAACTATTGAATAAATGTTAAAATTATTTTTATATTTCGAATGAGCCATTTCCATCATTAAATTTGCCTTTTTTCATGCAAAACGCCACCTAGTGGACCTTTTTTGAAGTATTTTTTTTTTAATTCCTTGAGCGCCTATCATGTATAGCCAATATACCAATTTTGGTTACAATCCGTTCACCCGGTTTAGCTACAGAGCACTGTTCATAGGGGAAGTTTAATCATAACCACCCTGTATATTTACAAATAATAGCTCGAATCCCAACGCATGCAAGGCACATTGAGGGAGGACACTCAGGAAGAAAATCCGAAAAGAAACGCAGCTGAAGTTTATGTAAAGTCATGGCACCATTTTTATCCTGCACTGTTGCTCGGGAACACCGACCCTGATTAACCAGGATTTGAGCAGGAATTCGGGCGGCAGACATATCCCCTTTTTGATAGATCAAAAAGGGGATGCACATGAACCAATAAGATCAGAATAGTAGGCATCGATAATGAACTGAAGATGTTCATCTTGTGTGATACAGTGCACGAATAGCAAAAATCATGCACAACGCATCTCAGACACAAGGCTCCCTATGGCAGTATGACTTCCACTATCGCCCAAAAAGGTAGAAGATACAATGCTCGAGCGGGGCCAACGTGAATCTTCTACAGGACCTGCTTGTATGAGTCATCCAATGAGGCCTGCGGATGTTCACTTATTGGTTCCAGCACTTAAACACGTCATCTAACAGCCGAATCTAACCAGTGAGAAACGTCCGTAAGCCTCTTTGGATGACTCATCAAAGTACGCAAGCAGGGCCGGAGAAGATTTACGGTGGTCCCATCAAGAAAACGGTGGTGAGACCCATAAAACCGGGATAGGCATCTTGCCGACTCAATGATGTAGATGAACGCTGAAACTTCTTGACAGCATCATCGAATACAGACAAATGTTACTTTGTCGTTATTAGCCCAGACAGTACAGCAAATTTGCATCAAACTTGCAGTAAGCTTGATTTATCAAATCAAACTTGCATTAAGCGGCATAGCAAACTTGAATCAAGATGACACACTTCAAACTTACTGCACTCTAAACAATTTTCCTAAATACATGGGGTGCCGGTCGGCGAACCCGCCCCATATATTTTATTTTTCCACGCATTTCCCCCTCTACGCTGAAACCTCAAGTTATTTTAATCTGTTTCTGTCTAGCGTCCGCAACAGGGCTCGGTCTCGGGACCTAAAGTTTGAGAAACCAGCATCCTAACCACCATGCCAATCTGACTGGAGGTGACATGACTAAAGTTTGAAGTGACTGTTATGGTTGTCACGCCGTTTTTTGGAGAGATTGATCAGTATTGCCCGATGCCGATCTGCATCTTTTATTTTTCCATGGGATGAATCACAATTAAAATAATGTTATGTGTGATTTATAGACTCTACTAATAGGGAAATAAGCATAATATAAACTTAAAAGCAGCACACGTTTAAAACTTTCAATATCGCAACAATTATGTTGGGCAATATTGGCCAAAATCGAGACAAATCAAGAAATCAATTTTATAGTATATTTGTATTTTATTTTTTACAATTTCAATATTTGGAACTATAGAATCTTTTTCCTTTTTTTAATTCTATGGCCAAGTACATTTATGAATGATGACAAATTATTTCTTATGTGGCTTTCCAAATCAAGCAGTCATCAATTTGTTTCAAGCTTGACAGTTCAAATGACTTAAATTCGGCGGGAAAATATTTGCCGACTCATCTTTTTGTAATCTCCAAGCTTGCTGCAAGCTTAAATAGAATTGAACTATCAAGCTTGTATTAATGTCAAATTCAAAGGAATGTCAAGCTTGATTTAAACTTATGTGCTGTCTGGGAGATTTCATTTTTGCATCTGCTGAATCTCAATATTAATAAAAAAAAAACTAGTGAACAATCTGCGCGGATTTATTTTTTTGCCAGGAGAGGACAGCTCGCGTCACTGAATGCGTCGCTTAGAGCTACATATACTTCCTTCCCGGAGTTTTCCAACACTATTTGGAAACTCATCAGAAGGAGGGGCTTTTGAATATCGCCAGCCCTCGGAAACTGCTAGCGACCGCCGAGAGGACTTTCGGAACCACGGATTTAACATGCACGTACTACCATGTACACGGTGGTCTTTAGTGGTACGCCAGTATCGAACCCGCAACTTTCCAGTTACGAGTCCAACGCCTTAACCACTGGGCTAGGGCGTTGGACTCGTAGGCCCTAACCTGCACAGATTGGAAAAAAAATAGGGTGTGGTTGTGTCGTGGACACGGCCGTGTGTTTAACGTAAATACGTGTGTGTAAATAATATTTATTTTTGGACGCCTTCATTCTTTTACGTTCCCGGCACCGCTTCAGTCTGCCATATGGTGTTTAACGAGTATCACTGGATTGCGCTTGAGAAGCCCTATCCAACCGTGAACGTTCTCTATATTTTGATTTTGCTTTTCGAGGAGTATAGCCCGACATCGCATTATTCATTTTAATTTTTTACTTTTAACATCTATTTATACTGATATGTGTTTGTCGTTCTCTGATTATGTCACAGATTAGTACGAGAACACAGGTGAAAATTCAGAAGAGCAGTTGTCAGATTCTCTAAGGTGACAAAATGTATAAAGCCCCTCCCCCCCCGTATTTGTCGTTCTTTTGCAGCAGGCCGTCAACCCGGCCCGGAGTTGACGCGCAGGCCCGGTTTGCCATAATCGGGACGCAGCTAGTATTGCACATATAAGGATTTTCTTCTGCTCTAGTATAGGTTAAAGGTTGCTGCACGACTTTGTAGTACATCTTGTGCAGGAACGTCCTACAATTTTCTCAGTCCTTGACTGTTTTTCGAAACCACAACCACTATCTTTACAAGCATTCTTGTAACTCGGTTGTTTTTGAAAGGACGAATACATTATTATTATAAATGAAAATATAGTTTAAAAAACCAAAAAACACGCTTTATTAATAAATTGAACTAACTAAAAAGCGAAAACTAATTCATAATATAGAAATAAATTAATGAACGAAAAATAGTATTATTGTGAAAAAACCGTGGAGTGCTTTGGGCTATATTTTTTGTATCATTTTTGTACTAATCATAACGATCGAATATTCTCAAGATTGTGTGTGATTAAGGAAAACCTGCGCGAGGGGTATCTGCCTAAGATGAGGGATGCCTTGGTAGGAGGACTTTCTAAGGGGTTCTAACGCGTATTCACGTTACATCTGGAGAAAACCTACCAAAACTCCAGACTGTTAGATCGACCCCCCATCACATCGCGAATCCACCCCCACGACTTTGACAGCAAAAATCAAATCTCCAAACTTCTGGACTTTAAAATATCCACTACTACACTAATTCGGACACCCCCCCCCCTCTCAAAATTGTTCTTAAAGGCATCCCCGCTAACACCGATCCTGATTTAATTAAAGAAGCCCTACAATGTAACGGTTATACCATACTAAAAGTCAACCAACTAAAAAGCAAAAAAGATAAAGCCCCCTTCCCTATTTTCCAAATTCATCTCCCCAACAACGAAACAAGTAAAGAATTTTTTAATCTAGAAACCATCCTTTCAACCATCCTTTCAAATCAACGTTGAGAAGTACAGACCCCCAAGAAACACCGTTCAATGTTACCGTTTTAATGGATTCTTTCACTTTGCGAGATTCTGCCGAATGCCCCGGCGTTGCGTTTTCTGCGCGGAACCCCATGAAATTTTTAATTGCCCCTACAAGACGCTTGAAAACAACCCCCCCCCAAATGTAGTAATTGCGATAAAGATCACCCGGCCAGCTATAAAGGCTGTGCCAAATTCCCTACCTTAACCCCAACCTCCAATCCCACCACTCCTAAACCCTCTTATGCCACTGCCATTAAACGTAACCACCACCCCCTACCCCCAACTTAACTTAAACAATACCCTAATCGAAATTCATAAAACCACCAAACTAATCGAGCAAGAATTAGAAGTTTCCTCTCTGAGTGACCTTCTTTCACAACTTAAAACTCTTCTTAATAACATTAAACTTTGCAGCAATAAGCAGGAAAAACTTCTTTATTTCTTAAATTTTCTTAACCCCATTAATAATTGTCAAGATAACGAAAATCAAAAAAGACGCAGCGAAAACAACGAACTCGGTGATATCGCTAATAACAACGACTAAGAGCTTTGTTTTTCTTTTCCCCCGGCTTCGCCGGTGCAATTTTTCAAAATTTTCTCTCTCATTTCTCTTAACGCTCTTTAATTTTTTTAATGTAATTGAATTGGAGTTGTGGGACAAGATCCCAGGCACTCCGCATACAACACGTTCTTATCTCTCTATTCGGTAGCTCTCTCCGTCTGTTAAAATCCAAAATCGTCCCAGCCTCATCATGACGGTATTGCCAAGACGCGACCTTGAAATTTCGGTTATACCCCACTCTCCGCGCAGTCAACCCCCCAACCTGTCAGAATGCACTTTTCCCTTTATGACCCCCCCCCCTGATTTCTTCTCGATTCCCCCATTCCTCTCAGAATGCTTTTTGGGCAATAAAAATCCTATAGATGGTCCCTTATGCAGGAGGAAGTAAATCCACGCAGGGTCAATTTTGGGGGTCACGCACAGCTATTGTTGACTGACTGACTGACTGAAGTAGGTGCTTGTCGGAGTTCCGGCACAGCGTGCACACCTCCAGTATGTAATGTGTTTGGATATTCATAAAATGGATGTTAATAGTGGCAGCTAAAGTTAGCTGCTGGTTCAGTGCAGAGAGTCATAGGGCAGAGAGGAGATGTCGACCCGACAAGCGGGCTTCACAGGTTGGGTTGCTCGACAGGAGGGACAGAAGTATGGTGAGAATGAGGTTCAGAGCAGCAGGGCGCTGAGGACAGCTTTCGGTCGTCTTCGGAAGGCAGGATCTGTAGGTTCATAGTCCGGCAGGGCCGCGATGGATTCATTCGGGACGTTCCGGATGTTGGTATAGAATCGCTTTGAGAGTCGGAGAATGTGGCGTTTCAAAGATTTCAGATTGAGGTCTTTCAGGATGATATCGTTCGCCAGATGATGATGGCCAAATCTGATGGTGCGTAGGTATCTACTTTCTTTGGAGTAAAGTGGTTGGAGGTTGGACTTGGCCGCGTAGGCCCACACAGAGGCCGCGTACGTTGCAATAGGGCGGATGATGGTGGAGTAAAGCAGGACTTTATTCCTGGTGTTGAGCTTGCGTGTGTAAATAAGCTTGGATAGGCGTAAGAAGGCCGCAGCCATCTTGCCGCGTATCTTAGTAATGTGCTTGCAACACGTGAGGTTTTTGTCTATGGTGACACCAAGGTAGGTGACGCTGTCTTCCCAGTCCATGACAGTGTTACCAAAATGAAGGCGTGAGGGCGGGAGTTTCCGACCAATGGAGATAGCTTGACATTTTCTGGGGTTGAGTTTGATCTTCCAGTTTTGGAGCCAAAGCTCCAGCTGATTGATGTGTTCTTGGAGATTCTTATGAAGGGTTCTGGCGTTCCTGGCTCTTCCTACAATCGCCGTGTCGTCGGCGTAGAGTGCTAGGTCTGTGAAGGGGTTTCTAGGCACGTCATTCACATAGAGTGAGTAGAGTGTGGGTCCCAGGATGGATCCCTGTGGCACACCACTGTGAATAAGGTAATATCTTGAAAGGGTGCCCTCAATCCTAACCGCGAAGCTACGTCCAGTGAGGTAATTGTGCAGGAGACGTACGAGAGAGTCAGGTATGTTCATGCGGTACAGCTTGTGAATTAGACCAGTGTGCCAAACTTTGTCGAAGGCTTTTGCAATGTCAAAGAGGACCATGGCCACACTGTCTTTGACTTGGATGGCTTCGGAGAGTTGTTCAGTGACTCGTAGGAGTTGGTGGGACGAACTGTGCTTGCCTCTGAAGCCAAACTGTTTCGGTATGATGATGTTGTTACGGTCAAGGAAGTCTGCAAGACTATTGTTAAATCGAAGTAGTTTCACTGAAAAAGAGATTTCCGTTGAACGCGTTTTCTTTCGGAAGAAAACTCTCATTTACACGTTCTTTTCTTCGAGTATGGAGATCGAAATTTATTTCAAAATGAGATTTCGTTTACCACAAATAGAGCATCGAAGTCAAATAAACATTATTTTAACAAACATTCATAAAACCTACATACATGCTTTCTGTTATCATTTACAAGGTAGCATATTTTTAAGCAAGTTATTGAAAAGATATGATTATCAAAGTCGATACATATATCGACTAAAATGCTAAATTAATATACGTTTAGTCGATACGTGTATCTATTAAAGTAGGATTTAAACTTTAAAATAACGATAAGAGTTTTTAATGATTGCAATACATGTTATATGAAGGTACATAATAGTATTTAAATGGAATTGCCTATACATATTACACTAAATTTCATTTACATAATTTTAATCGAAAAGTAAATAGGGTATAGATGAAATTAAGTTTTATTGTTATACAATAAAACCTGTCTTAAATAGAAAGACATACTTTTGTTTAAGACTTTCTATTTACTTCATTTTCCGTTGAATAAAAATTATATAGATATGGATTAAGTGTTCACTGGACCAAGAAATATTTTCTTAAATAATAAGTTTATGCTTAGTTAAGGGTTTACTTAAGGCAGGTTTTATTCTGTAAAGGTCCTGCCATTCAGGCGCAGTGGATAGCACAGTGAATATGGTAGATTCATGAATGAAAAATGTCTCCTTTATTGAGCATACTCCTTGAAACAGATTTTAAAACGCGATTCATCGGTAAAATAAACGTACTGATATAATGTTAGAACTTGCAACAAAATAATGGATGGGTAAAAAGCTAGCTTTTTCACATAATTTACTAAATGGTGTGTTGTGCTATTTTATTTGCGTATGTGTGTTAAAATGCTGTTCATTCAAAATTTTGGCCTCATAATTCACTGGTCTTTCATAGTTAGATGCTCGCATTGTATATATTCACATCGTATTATAAAAAAATTTTTGAAAGTAATTTTGTTTATATCAACTAAATTCTTATATGCGAATTTCTTAAATTTATTATGCAAAATCGCTTTTCTGGACGTGTTTGAAATATAACACTTTTAATGTCACTATCTGAGATTTATAACTTGTATTTTTCTGTATCTAATAACTCTAAGTACATACGAAAGTTTAACACTGGTATGACTACTCAACTTTTTTTTTTTTTTTTTTTTTTTTTTTAAGCACTATTGTTATTATTTGATAAACATGGATATAAAGAATTAGAAAGTGCATTAAGAGTTTGCAACTATATTTGTCTTTAATTTGCACAAACGGCAAAATTTATCGTATTCTATCAATGAAGTAATTGAATTTTTATTTATCTTTAGCTGAAATTTCGGACTCTAGCTAAGACATAAATAATATTGCTCGGGCTCCGACATCAAAAAATGAGCCCGAGCTCATCTCTACCGCTAATCATGAGAAGGGACCCTTTCTACCTTTCACCTATTTTCAAAAATCGACGCGTCCGAAGAATCCCCCCCCCCCCGAGTGCCACGTGATCGGAGGCAGAGGATGGACATCAAGTAACAAAGAGAAGCCCAAATGACACATACCGTACTGGAGACCACCTAGACTGCGTTTCTATTGGCTATTTCCTAGTGGCTGCACCTGCACTTTGCTCCAAGGAACAAGTCCAGTCAGAACCCAAATTTTTCGTGGGAACACAATGTGTTTGTGCTTGGCTTGAGGAGTCGCTTCAGGGAAAGCAGTGATATATTTTCAAGTGTGAATATAGGATACTATTACCACGTGGTGAAATTTTCTCAAGAGTTGAATCTAACATTGAATCTGATGGCCTCCGTAAGAAGTAAGTGTACATTTTTATAAATTTTGCCATATTTGAGGCATGTAGTTTTAAAAGCTCCTCAATCCATGCTTAAAAATTTCTTTTACGAAACACAAAAACGTTTCCCTGTGAAAGAAGTTTAGAATTGAAACCACCTCTTTGGAAGCGTTTTACTCCCGGTCTGGGTTGGATTTGATCACCAGGCTTTGCAGGGCTCGATTATGACCAACAGGGGCAGGGGGCATTGATGAATTTGGGGGCCCCCATTTATGAAATTTGTTTTATTTTTCATAAAATTTTCATATAAAAAAGTATATTTCAGAACATTTCAAATTGGGAACCCTTAGCAAAATCCCGATTTGCCCATGCGATATGATCCTGGCTTTGTAGGGTAATATAGCAAATTATGAGCTTGCGAAACATAAGGAAAAAGCTTATTTTCCGAAAAACATAGATTGAAAAGGGTTTTATTTATTTAATGATTTGTTGTCGCGAGCAAATGCAAAGGAAATGTACACACTCATTCAATCTTATCATGCTGGATTTCAAAACACAGATTTGTACAGAATTAATAATTATATAAACTATGTATTCTTTCTCTTTCTGCTTGTTTGGTAAAAAGATCTTTTTACAGCCGAAGAAGGGTCGTCCATGTGAACTACTCGAAACAGTCCGTCAGTACTGTTTCATTTTATGTATATGTGTGCTATTCACAAAGTTATTTATTAGTTTTAACAAATGTGTGGTCACATCACTGTTATTATCATTTAAACAATAACTTCATGACTGTGAAATTACGAAAGATAACGTAAATTTCGTGTCCTCATATGCTTTTGAATAGCCGTAGTAGTTTTTCAATCGGAGCCAAAAATCTTTAAAATCTTCCATTGTACATCATTCCTTATTCCGTTTGTCTGCTATATGAACAGTTTAGATTATGGATTTAACCCATTTATGCCTGGCGTCCCTTTTTGGGACGGCATTTTCGCTATTAGTCGAAAACGTTATTTATTTTTCCTACCCTTTATTCATGAGTATTGAGCCTCTACAAAATATTTTAACATGACCAAGTAGTATGTTGATATTTCAATTTTTATGCATAATGATTTTAAAAGAAATCATCCCTTGTTCAGGAAGTTGACATCAGAAATTTATCTATTATTTCTGTTATCAGTAAAAATCGAAGAAAGTCGCAAAAATATCCAGGCACAAATGGGTTAATTTTTTTAATTTGAAAGCATATTGAAATATTTATAATTTTGTGGTGTTTAAATGAAATTTCTATTTCAAATTCGAAGATTTATCGCAGAATTCAGAATAAGTATTCCTAATTAAAAAAGAAAAAAAAAAAAAATAAAAAAATAAAAAAAAAAGTTTAAACTGATTTTAAGTGATTTGCAAATTTTTAGGATGGAATGGTTTCGATTCATAGTCAAAATTATAAGTAAAAATAAGCTGTTCGTCATTAAAATCTAGTAATTAAGCCTCTCCGTGTTGGCACGTTCTTGCCGCGAAGGGTGGAAAAAAACTGCCCCGGTAAAAGGTTTTCGCCGGCAAAATCGCCCAAAATAGATTTCTAACACATAAAAAAGTGCATTTCCCTTCTTTTACCTGCCTTACATGAAGTAAATACTTCATCTGCATTCTGTAGAATTTGAAATTTATACTTAATCTCTGAAGATGTGAAAGATAAGGGAAAAAAAGCATTATTTAAAAAAATTCTCATAAATAATCTTCAGACTGATTATCCTATACAAAATGACTTTTTATACTTGAAAAAAGAAAAGGGAGTCTGAATAATGGCAAAATTATGACTACTGAACCATCATATGTCACTTGTATACAATGACACTGAACATGGTAGATGGCTGAGGTGTTAAGGTCCAGGATTCTGGCCTACCGCGCATCTGTCGATTGATCAGTTTGAGTTTTTTTTTGCGGTTTCCTCCAGATGTAAAGTGAATACGAATTAGAAGCCCATAAAATTTCTCTGACCAAGACAATTCTACTTCGGCAGATAAGATAACCCTCGTGTATTTTGGCCTCAACACAATACATATATATATTTCTTAACTTAATCAATAAAAGCATTTATTGACTTCACTATTACTATAATACAAAGGGCTTACTTATATTTTGTGACGTGAGACTTACAACTTTATTTAGTCTTACAAAAAGTATTTCATTTGTTACTGATCTATAGTTAAAATCTATGTTATTTTACAGAAGAGGCTATTTTTTATGTGACATTTGTCTTCGAATTTAGTTCTGCTTTACTGTAAATGTTTTTGAACATAATTTACGTATTATGTTGTTACTTACACTGTATTGCATGTATGAATACGCTCCGAAACCTATTTCTTAACCGTGATACTTTTCACAAGATTTTTGAATTCATCGTTTAATATTTCACAATGTACTCATTTATAAATACAGAATACAGGTATCTTCAAAATGTATGTCATAATTTTGATCTGCTTTTTTTTATAATCGAAATTTACACTTTCAAATGAGCGACCATGCCGATGATAAAACGCAAACATTAGTAAATGACTCGGTGAAGTCCAGGACTTGGCTATCGTGAGCTTAGAATTTTGTTTGTTTTTCCAATGTAAGAATACGCATAGAACTGAAAATTCCTCCCCAAGACATAACACTGGCAGATTTCGCCTATAACTTGCTTAACCAAAAGCAAACCTATTCAAATGTAAAGAAATCAAAGTTAAATTGTAATACATTATTTAATATTTTTGATAACCCTTTATATCTTTTGCAAATAAATATATTCTCTTCGTTCTTCGTACGAGGCACTCTGCTAGTGAATTAATAAATAAATGATAAGATACAAATAATTTATATTATTATTTTTAGGAATAATTACATTACACTAATTACCGCATTCAGTTTAACGCCTTCACAATCGTCATAAATAAATAATACTTCAAAAGAAAAAAAATCTCAAAATAGCGGTAAAACTACTATTCCAAACATAAATTAATAATATCGCTATATTTTCACTAGTTTACAGGCCGGTTTGGCGGGAAAATGCTTTTGTCGCCAGCTGACTATCCGTTTATTTTTTGTCAATATCTTTAAGAAATCCGTCCACGCTCGCCTGTAGAATTTTTTTAAGGAGGGGGGGGATTAAAAAAAATTCTAGAGGGGTACAACTTTCACACTTGTAACTATTTAAGTTCCAATTGTACCTTGCAATGCACATTTGTTTATAGTATAACAAAATACACTAAATCTCTAGGGGGTGGTGGTGGAGGCAAGTGCCCTACCTTGCTCCCCCAGCTTTCTATATTCCAGTTACTTTTTTCGTTGTCTTGTGTATTTAAAATTACTCAAATCATCTGTTTAATATTAACGTACTTGTTTTCTCTTACGAAAATCACTAAACTTTAATGTGAAATTTTCCTTTTATAGAAATTTATTTTTTTATATTTTATTTTTATTTTTTGTTATAATTATTTTTTTTTGTATTTACTATTGAAATATTTAGTGTAATTTAGTAATAGGATAATTTATTTAATTTTCAATGCGTAATTTAAAGAAAAAATAGTTTTTTTTTTTTGTTTTTTTTTTTTTTTAGTTACTGAAAAGTGTAATATCTGAAAAGCATTCAGAAATAAATATTGCGGGAACACTGGTTTTAGTACTTCTTAATATATACACTTAAAATATAGTGTGTTGTAAGTTTTGAATATTTTTTCATGGTATCACGATGACAGTTGTTTCGGTAGAAAATATTTTTATCATTCTATAATGGAGTTATATAATTCTTTTATGTTTTGTTTGAATAAAAATAAGGATTTTTAGAAATTTTTTATTTTGCTACATAATTCCGCAAAGGAAAAAACTAAAAACAACGCTACTTTATGTAAAAATAGAATACAGTTAAAACGGTACTAATTTTCAAAATGAACAGTTGGCAGAAAAGAATAAGTTTTACCCATTTTGCTCTTTAAAAAAACACTTAGTATTTTTCTCAATACAAAGGTTACATTAGGGGTTTGTAACCGATTCATCGAATTCCCCATTCCTCGAAACACAATTAGGGGACGTTAACCATTGTGTGCAAGGGATTTGAGAGAGTCGAGAATTAGGGGTTGTATTACTTTTTCTAAAAACTGTATTCAGCCCCAATCCTCGATTATCTTTCTTCCTTTTTTTCCTGATCCCTCCCCCCCAAAAAACAAAATTTTTTTGTAGTATCCTTTTCCTTCCTCGGGGAGAGTTCTCTTTAATTTCATCCTAGTGAAAAAACAGGGGGCGGGGGTTCTTTTAATGATTAGTAATCGTTTTCATTATCTCCGTGTTTCCTTTTTAATAACCATTCCTTCATTTTGAGAATATATATACACATATGCATTCATATGTTTGTTGTGCACGTTTACATGTAATGTAATGATTGAAAAACTTCCTAAAGTATGAAGCCTTGCTAAAATGTGAAGACTGAAATAAAAGAAGTTATTTTGAGAAAAATCACTTTATTTTCACTTATCAAGCTTAATTTTCACTTATCAAGCGTTTGTATCCACAGAGTTCTGGAGTTGCCTGGTCATCAATCACTTCGACTGTAGGGGGAAGGTATTCTTGAAGAAACTCCAAAGCCAAACTGCAATTTTACAGCCCTTCAAGTTATATGAAAATAAAAAATTTCAGCATATTTTAAATTTATAAAGAGAATAAAAACATGTAACTACGGAGAAGTGTCTTCGCTAACACATGTTCGTTTTAAAATCTTTCAGAATAGTACAGTTATCTTGCAATCGCCTGTGGGGCAAACCTGAAAGTAGCTGTCCTTGAAATTTTCATGTTATTTTCAGATGTAATTCACGTATTTCTAATTACTTTAGGCGAGTTCTGCTAAACTAAAAATATAGATCACTGTTTTCAGATTAAGAGGACGAAAGAATGGATGAAAAATACAAGCGCGTAGCCAGGAAAAGTTTTCGGGGGGGATATGCGCTGGACTATAAAATTTTCTTAAGCGTGGAAAGTTTTTTGGTGGTGGATATGAACTTATATGTGTATAAATAGACGGAATTTCTCCACTAATCCAAAACTTTCGGGGGGGGGATATATCCCGATATCCCCCCCCCGATGGAAAAATATGCAATAGTTCGTTTCGAAATCGAGTTCTAGTGAAGGCCGTTTTCCCCATAGAATAACATTACGGCGATCGACTTCCGAATTTAGTGTACAAGAGCCTTAATGCTTTAAAAGATATAAAATGCAGTATTATTTAGGAGATGTACAAGATAATTGCACTGGAATGTATCTTTGATTATTTGTATTGAAATCTTTAAAAATCGCATCTTTTATATCAAAAAATGAGTAGGAACTTTCTGAAGCATCGCGTGATCAAAATTTTTTCATTTCTCGTCCATAACTGCCAAGTGTTCCGATTTCGCCGAAGTTTCTCCGATATTTTTAATTTGCTCCGGAAATCCGATAATAAATGAAAAACTCCGATTTTTCGGTCTTCAAAATTTATTTATAGAGGCAGGGAGAAATTTTCAATCTTTCTTCATCCTTCTTGTAAATGATTGTCTTTTACTGTACATTTCTTTACTGAAGTCTCCAACATCTAATGATTAAAAATTAACCCTTATTTTGCAGTTTTATTTATTTATTTATTTGTTTTTATTAATGTAATTTAAATTCCCTTATTATTTTCTGCATGTTGCAGTTGATTTTTAAGATCAAATTCAAATCTGCTTAAAAATCTTCATTTCAAATATGCTTGTGAAATATTTATTAATGAATTATATCATGGCTGCCTGTGCAGATGGCCATGTTATAACATGCTGTTTCACTAGTTTAAAATAATTGTTTTAGTTACTACTGCAGTATTGTGAATGATGGTTATTCTAGTTACTACTGCAGTATTATGTATGATTATCATTCTAGTTACTACTGCAGTATAGTGTATGATTATCACTACATCACTCCATGTATAAAGTAGCTTGACTAATTTATTTCTTTTCTCTCTCTCTGAAAAAGTGAAAATTTCCCTACAATTTGTAAACTAATGTTTTTTTTAAATGACATTACCCCACCCCCTAATTTTTTGCTTATGGCGCCATTATATGGAAGCTCCTATATTTTACAATTGGAGGTTGGCAGCTCTGCATATACTAACAGAATGCAGAAGAAATATTTATACTGGTACTATCGGAGTTAAAATACAAAATTATACTTCATTTGATTTGTTTCTTGCGAGCAATGTCTACCTAATTAAGATACTATTTAAGATGTAATTTGACAGCATGGTACTCCACACTTTTTTTCTGTTATTTTCTGTTAACACCTTTTGAGTGAAAGAAACCTCGTGGGTGGAAAAGTGATAGAAATTATAACGAAGTTAATTGCTTAAGGTATTTTAAATTATTAAAACTGTGTTGTGACGGTTAAAAATCCAGGTTCGATTGCACTTAGTTGCAGTAAAGAAAAAGACATTGTATGCTTAAAACTATTTATTTAAAACACTAAGGGCCAAGGCCCACAGACTCGCTACGCTCGCTTTTCGTATGAGGCATTCGGCCCCTAATAAGGCTTATTCGTAAAAAAGACATAATTTCAACAGACAAAACCCGAAGATTGGATCAGATAGAATGTTACTGAGCTACACGTTGCTTGGTTCTTGCATGTTGATTGGTACATAAAAATTTAAGCTTCATACTACAGTAGACCCCCCCCCCTCATAACACGGAAGATATTTTGTTATGGTAATCCCTGTAGTAAGGGTCCTGAGCTATACTCCATCTGGAGTGCGGACTCTGCTTATAATCGCTGGAAAAATTATTTGCACTCCTCAGAAACACAATGATATTTAATGTTGCCATTCAAAAGTTATAATTAGACCGCGGATTATATGCACTTAAAAAATGACAAAATATGCATCAAAATATCTAAAAATATGCACTAAAAATCTAAAAATATGCACTAAAATTCTAAAAATATGCAAAAGTAAGACATCAAACGGATGCCACTCGATTTACTTATAATATTTTGCTTTGTATGGTTCAACTTTTTCTGGTACTTCATACCCCTCACTATTAATAAAATTATTTATTTCATTCACTGCCAAAAATCCTAAATTTTTATTTGAAATAAAATTCAATTTCTCACAGATTTCTTCTCCTAATGACTCTGGAATCTTACCAACGCATTCCTGTACTTTTACAACTTGATATATTGTATCACTCAGCAGCAGATTTTGAGATTCTATTTTCGTGCGTGTTTTGGTTATCCATAGACTTTTTAGGACGGACATATCAAAATTTTCATAATAAAATACAGCGGCATTTAACCAAGTCCCCATCTTGTCAATACAGGCTGTGGTGGAAGTTTGAGGTTGGGATACATTTCTCCGTATGTTTTAGTGCGCAAAGGAGCTTTTAAGAATACTTTCTTAATGCAGGATAGCAGCTTATTCACAGGGGCGTCTATTTCTCATCCTTTTTCTGCTACCCTGTAAAGCCCGTGGGTTATACAAATAATATGTATGGTATTTGGAAAAAAACTTCGCTGTGCTGTTACTGCTTTTATCGAACAAGGTACTGTGCCAGTAATAAATACTAACACGTTAACAGTCATGTTTTTTTCAGGCCACAATAATTTCAATGATTCCTTAACGAATCTTTCTATGCTAGAAAAGAACTTATTTCTGGTACTTTGCAAAAAGTGAGATTTTGACGTGATGGGGCAATATCTAGCTTTCCACAAACTAAATGTGCTATGTAACAGCCATTTTTATCAGTCGTTTCATCATCGCTAATCCATATGCAGCTTGTTCCAATATCTTGGTGAGTTTCGTCGAGTACTTCTTTATAAATAGCAACCAGGTAATAATTGCTTGGAACATGAGGTTGTATAATTTTTTCAAAGCATGTGACTTAAAGAGTTAAACAAAACAAAAAAAAAAAAAAATACTGAAAGGAAGATAAAAAAGAATTGCGTATCCAAAGCTAAAGAAATTGAAATATGCACTGGGCCAGATTTAGAAAATTCTTGACTATAAGCACAACTCGGGATGGGGGCCCCCTAACAATGATGTAGGAAGCGCAGAATTTCCAAAGGTAAATTACAGTCTAACTGTTCCCTGCTATCAAAAGTCTGCCCTCCCCCCCAAAAAATGTGGTCGTCTACTATTTTTCATGGTGAATTTAACAAATTCAAGCAATACATAAAATACTATTAAGAATTTACAACATTTTTCAATCTCTGGTTATAAATGCCATCCAGTCATAGTGCAGATTGACACATTGTTTAAAATATTGTTTGAAAAAATGTGAAAATACATATAAAAATCTTATATTAAAAGAGATAAAGTTAAGAAAAGTTGAATTGGGATTTTGTTTGTGGGGCCCCCAACATTCGGGGGCCTTAGGCCCGGGCCTACTGGAAAATCAGGGCCTGAATATGCATGCAAGAGAAAATACGTCATTTTATGCAAAATCACCAAAAACACCTGAAATATGCAATTGCATATGCAAATATGCGATTGCATATAATCCGCGGTCTACTTATAATCATTAGGAGCTAAAGCGTAATAAAATCAGAACATCTGTTTCAGCTGTATTTTTCATAATGTAAAACCTATTGGACACTTCGCGAATTTGCCACCCATGACGATTTTTGATTATTTGGCGACTTGCGTAAATGTAAAGTTAATAAAAGCTATGGAACAGATAGAATAGCTTGCGCCCAATGGCGACTTTTCATTATTTGTCGATTTACACATGTTCACAACCTATAATTACTGTTCATTTAAGGTTACCGGAAAACCGTTATCCATATTTTCATTTGCATAATCGTTTGCAGATTGGCGTACTTAGCACCACGAATTATACCATCTCGTCGCGCTAGCAAATATCCAAAGTGTACTATAACTGATAAAATGGCATAGTTAACGCCGCCAAATATTTCTACTGGTAGCAAATAATCCAGACCGAACCGGCTTTAAAATAATCTGCATTTTAATTATTTTTCATTTTCAAGATATTAGTTATTCTCTTTTGGAAAAACGAATAATCCCTAATTCTAAACTCCTGTTTTCTAAGCGAACTTACTATTTGAAAATTGTCAACTTTGTGTAACACATTTTGAGATACTTATTTCATATAGTTTTTATTTTGGCGTAAAATGGGCGTAATTCTAACTCATGTTTGTAAGTTTCACGCGATTCTAGATACTTGGAAACGCTTTGTTGCAAAGGAATGAATGATTTTATGCCAAATCTGGCAACCACTATGTTTATTTTTTCAGTTTTTTATTAATATCTTCTAAAATAATTCGATTTTCGAAATTTAAGTCAGTTTATCAGGTTCCTCGGTATTTTTCAAATCTGTGGGCACCTTAGTCGAAACTCAAATCCCCACGATTTAGGAGGAGATAGGGAAACAAGCTTTGACAGCGACAGCGGCCTTTACTTTTTTTTTTTTTTAGAATAGAGAGATAATATTGAAACATTATTATAACGGGCGATGGTGGCTCAGCGAAATTATACTACGTCCTATGTGAACAGTGAAATTATGATGGAATGAATTAAAAATTACGCCAGCAGAGAATTACACATTGGCGAAAACAATAACTTGGCTGAGATCAATAACGCCAATTCAAGAGCAACCCTAAAAGTTAATACAATAAAATTAAAATGACGTAATCGCAAGCAACTAATTTTAAAGATGTCGCAGGGCAACAAATAATAACTTACGCCAGCAGGATGCCAAGAGGGGAATCAAAAAGTACGTGGATTTTGCAAACTGACGCAATGTAATCTAATTTTAGCACAACGGTGCCAAAATGGTTGAAGAGACAAATCAACAATTAAGAATGGTGCGTACGGGGAAAGGCGAATTTACCGTTTTAAAAGCCGAAATGGCAGAAAAAATGAGAACAGAAATGATTTAGAATTCTTGATTTTGGATAGATTACATTAAAGAAAGCCGAAGTAAATGACTATTAAAATTAAACATGTGATCTCCATCACATATATAGTGACATCCCCCCCCACACACACATACACACACACGCTCCTAAATTATCGATTTTTTTTATAATGAAACATCGATCAATGCAGGCAAACACAAAACCTGCTTATTTCACGAATTTGAATGTGTTGAATTGTATTTTCAAAGCGATCATTTATTAAATCATAGTTTGTCCATACAGTAACTGAAGCTTGTACATAGCAGGTTGTGACCCCTGTATATTTATTTTATTGTGGCGTGAAACTCCATACTTTACTGAGAATTTTCTTTTTCTATTTCCTCATAGATTTAGAACATGAAACAAACGCAAACCTAATTCTGGATCGTATGAAGCATCAGCGTCGATTTTGCAGTCGAGAAGTCTTTCATGACTATGAATATCGTACGTAGATCTTTTACCTCCTTTCATTTATTTCATGGAATATTTGGTAAAACTACGAAAATATATTCCTAATGTTGTAGTTGTATCAAACTCCTTTAAAGGTTAAAAAAAAAATCTTTAACCCTTTAACGCGCAGTGTTCCCGCTCTGCGAACATCAAACTCTGACGTTTTGGCTGTTACCAGTCACGAAGAATAGATTCGATTTCTATAATAATAGTTGCGGGTGACATAGCTCCACGAGAATCCTTTACTTTTTAGTACGTCATTTCCCGTCAAAATATGGTCACGATTATTTTTAACAGCACTGACATCTGCCGAAAAATGGAAGAATGCGAGAACAGCTGGATAGATTGCCCAATGCTGAAAAAAGGGCAGCCGTTGCCATTGCTCGACTTAACTACCAGCAAGATGGCGGACGATCGAAACGTTCATCGCGTGCCACAGATCTAGATACCCTTTTTTGACTACAGCTGGCTGTACCGGCACAGTACTGTCTGCAAGTGCATAATGAAGCAGAATGTTACACTTTAGCACTCACTTTTGGGGGAGGGCTACCCCCCCCCCGAATCCGCTACTGAATATGAGTATATGTATGAAAGACTAAATCTACTGGTCGAAATGCAATTTTCGGTTTATAAAATTTAGCGTTTTACAAATTCATTTTCACATATTCAGATTCTCAAGAATATAAAATATATATTTAATTTTCTCATAAAAAACTTAATGTCTACGAATAATCTTATCTGGATTAAAAGTTTGCCGTTCAAAAGATGTCAATCTCATCTGTCATTTAAAAGAATTTCAAATTCCGAAATCATGAACAAATGCGAAATAAAATTGAAACAAGAAATTAATGGTATTGTTTAGTTACTTTTATTTGTTTGACCAAATAAAAAACTAATATGAGGAAAAATATTTATATTTTGTGGTGGGGGTCATATTATGAGAGTTTAGTTAAATATATAGAAGACTTTCAGCGATCCCACGGGTCAGGGAATACCCGTAAAACTTGGAACAGAATTTCTCTTTCAAGAGCATACTTTGTGGCTGACTGGAATTTTATGAAAAATGCCTAAACAACATGGAATATTTAGGAATTTTTTTTCCAGATATTGAGAGGGAAAACTGGATTTTGTTATGAAGTTTCATAGCATAAGCAAAGATTTTATTAAAATTTTATAAACTATATCATAAATATAAATTATATTGAAATATAAACTACAGTTTAATTAACATACAAATTTATGATAGTAAAATAGCCGAAAATCTTGTTGAAAAGTTTTGCTGCTGCATTTCAAATTTAATTTAAGAAAAGACTAACACACGACTTTTTTAGACTGACTCGATTTTCGATTGTCGAATTCCATCTATAAAGATTGTGTTGGAAAGAGTTTTGTAGTCTGTGCATTTTGTGTGGTTTATATTTCTTGTTCCAGTTTTATTTGTTTATTAATTGTTTGTCTATATATTTTTATTTTAGGTATTGACTACAATTATCTAGAACGGATGTTTTGTACAAGATCTCGTGGAAGAGTATATTCTATTGAAGGAAAGAAACTTTATGTCATTCCCACCAATACCGTATCGTTGAATTACCTTGACCTAGAGGCACATGTGGTGCAATATTATGATGTGAACGATACTTTACCATCTAGTTTAGAGTTTGCAACGCTCGATCCACTGGTCGAAGACTGCGAAGACAAAGTGCTCCGGCATTATATGGGAGATTATAGGCTCAAATGTTTGGAATTGATTGCTTCGATCATAGATCTGTCTTGTAATATAATGCAATATCTGTACCCAATCACAACTTTATTGACTCTCCTAAGGCGATGGGATGCTACAAAGTACATGAATCTTTTCCGAACATGTGCAGTTTGGAACTTGCGCCATCCAGCTTATTTCTACTTCACTACCTACAGCATCACCCTCTCTAAGATGTTTTTTGAAGTTCTGATCGCTTGCTGTAACGATTCTTCCTTCATTATAGATAACGTGGTTAAGTTATATAACAGCGGTAGGGGTTCCAGAAATTGGGGACAGCTATTTTTTCATAACAGAGCAGATTACTATTACATATTCTTCTTGTGTCACTTGCAACGAGCCCACCTCGAGAATTTTCCATTCCAGGAAGACATGAGAATACTAGAAATATTGCCTTCTGCCCTTGAACATGGTATGATCGAATCAATGAAGCTGATTCTGGAGCTGGAATATTCGTCAAGTTACACAAATCATGTCTGGTTAATGTTTGTTATATTGATCAAAAGGAGGGTCCAGGAGTTTCCTGTGGAACCTAAGCTTTGGTAAGTTAGTTTTATAAAAGAATCATTAATGAAATCAAGCAAACAGATTGAGGGACAATTTAAGGGTTGAGGGATTGACAATTTAACGGCATGTAGTGGGAACCAAGACGGTTTAGAATCACATAGCAAAGTGGGGTCGGAAGCGTCGTCCTTATGTCCCTGTTGATATTCATTTCGGAATAGTCGTAAACTTCCAGACCATGGTTCGTCAGAAACTAATGGATCTTTCGCAGAAAGCACTTGACTCAAATTGGCTATCAAGTTTAGATTACTAAAGTAAGGATTATACAGGGTATCCGAAAAGTACTTGCCACATTTCAGAAATTCACAAAAAAGCAACAAATTGTTGAATGACAGCTGGCTGTGCGGCACAGCCAGCTGCGCGAAAAAAGGGTCTCTAGATCTGTGGCACGCGATGGACGTTTCGATCGTCCGCCATCTTGCTGGTAGTTAAGTTGAGCGATGGCAACGGCTGCTCTATTTTCAGCATTGGGCAATCCATCCGGCTGTTCTCCCATTCTTCTATTTTTCCGCTGATGTCAGTGCTGTTAAAAATAATCGTGACAATTTTTTTTACGGGAAATGACGTACTAAATGTAAAGGATTCTCGTCGAGCTATGTCACCCGCAACTATTTTTATAGAAATCAAATCTATTCTTCCTGACTGGCAACAGTCAAAATGTCAGAGTTTGGTGTTCCCAGAACGGGAACACTGCGCGTTAAAGGGTTAATTAAATGATTATACACCTCACATTACGTTATTTTTTCTTACTGTGACGGTACAGCGCCACCTATGAACACAAACTGGAAGTAATTTGTTTATTTTTACAATGGAAAAAAAATTCGAGAACCTGAGAAGTATTATTGTACAAACTGCATATTCATAGGACAATTTGATGCTTTTCTGTGAATATTTAAAATGTGTCAAGGACTTTTCGGACACTCTGTATATTGATTACAAGATTCATTATTGAATTGATTATTAACAGGTAAGTGAAAGTAACATTTCCACCTCCACATCGCTATGTGATTCCGAATCGTCTTGGTTCCCTTTACTAACCCTTAAATTTTTGCCCACGAGTTTCAAAACACCCGGTATATATAATTAACATGGAAAAACCCTTAACGGGTTAAAACATTTTTGACACAGCATTTTACTTTATAGCTATATGAATTTTAAATTCGGATCTTAAAAATAATGATATCAAATTTTGAGTGACGCCCTGCTGTGACTTTTAAAGATTTGTTTTTAAATTCCACCACAGTCACTTTAGTTTTATTTTCTAAAGAAGTTTTACGCATTTAAGCAATGCTTTTAATTATGAAATACACTGTCAAATATATCACACTTTCACTGAGTCTATATAATGCATTCAAGTGATTTTATTTCAATAATCTTATCTTATATATAATAAAATCCGAGAGTAAACATTGTATGTAGCTATGTAGGTAAGTTTGTGACCACCGTTCTTCTTGCGCGCGTCTCTCGCTCGCATTGCGCCGAGACGGTGGGTCGCAGACCTACCGAATTTTGCATACGGCTTCACTAGGACAGATCCTAACATGCCTCGGAGTGATTTTTTCGAAATTCGAATTAGAAAATGTTTTATTTTATGTTTTGTCCGATTTTTAGCGATTTTTCTCGCTTAATACGTAATAACGTCGGTAATTACACTCGCAAGAAAACGAAATTTACATCATCGGATAGAGGAGAAAATTTTCTTTTAAAAACTATTTGTTCGAATGTGTAACATAATTTTGAGATTTTTGGGAATTTTTCAAATAAAATTAAATTTGACGCTGACTTTCGTAAAATGTTTTTTAAATTGCTGCATCCTGAATTCTATCCCTCATAACTTTTTTATATTTTGTCAAATGACGGAGCATACACTTCGCCATCTTTTAAAAGAAGAACAAGAGGAAAATATAGATTGGGAGATTTTTTTACGAATTTTTAAGTAAGGAATTATTTTCATTTCAATAACAGCAGTTTAAGAATTTCGGTATGATATCTTGCGGTTGGTTGTCTTTGAGACAGTAACAATGATTAAAATTGCCAGTTGGAAAAAAATAAATAAAATTACTTTAAAATAATTGAGTTTTCGCATTAATGTGCGTGATTTTGATGTCACAAGTTTAAAACCTCTTTCGAAACTTAATCAGAATAACGGACTCACGAGCAAAACATACGCCACGCATGAAATAATTCTATATTTTACTTTACGTTGCCAGATAAATAATTGGATGCTGTTTTTTCACCAGTGAATTAATTATCCAGCATTATTTCCGATTGAGATTTTAAACGGGTCACGTTTTCGAATAGCAGGAAATATATTGCGGTGTTAAACAGGGCCTGATTATGACAAAGAGGGGGCCCCCGGGCATTGATGAATTTGGGAGCCCCCATGTATGAAATTAGTTTTATTTTTTATAAATTTTTTTGTAAAAAAAGAACAACATTTGAAATTGGAGGCCATTTCGAGCCGGAGGCCCCTGGGCAAAGTCCCGATTTGCCCGTGCGATAACAGGGCCCTGGTGCTAAATACACCAATCTGACAAGAGTTATGCGTAAAAATTTATGGAGAGCTGATTTAGTGGCAACCATAAAGTGAAATGATTATCGTTTATGCTAATGCATAAATTGCAAAGAATCACCAAAGAGTAAAAGCCTACATTCGTGGCAAATATCTAAACTGTTTCTTTAAATGAAGCATTAACGATTGCAAAACGACAATATATTGTATTGGTATCAGTAAAAGATAGTACTTAAAAGTAATAGGAATTGATATGATAAGGCAATATTAATCAAAGCAGAATATACCGCATTAATAAATACACTCATGTCCATAAATTAAGGATAATGAAGTTCAGGCAAAGAAAGAGAAAGAAGCAAAACAAATTTGACTTATTTGTAAAGTCTCTTTATTAAACAAAAAGTAAAGAGCAAAAAAGATGCTATATGTTTGACATAATTAATAAAAATTGCAAGTTTTACTCCCTTGACCAAATTTCAAAAAAGAACCTATTTACAAAAAACAGTATAACATGGTTAGTAGGATGGTTAATACGGAGTATGTCTCCCGGACGATGCAATACAGGCCTGACAACGCCTAGGCATGCTGAGTATCAAATGATCAATCTGATCTTGGGGAATATTACACCATTCATCAAGCAATGCACTCCGAAGTTCCGGTAGACAGGTGGGAGGGGGTTGACGGGCTGAAATTCGTCGTCCAAGCATATCCCACACATGCTCTATTGGATTCAAGTCCGGTGAGTATGCTGGCCAATGCATACGGGTGATATCCTCCGATTGAAGGCATTCGTCTACAATGTTTGCACGGTGAGGACGGGCGTTGTCATCCATAAACACAAATTCAGCACCCATGGCGCCCCGAAACAAACGTACATGTTGTTCCAGAATGAAATCCCGATAGATGTGGCCTGTCATCGTTACACTCTGAACATGCAGGTCAGTTCTGGAACGAAGAATAATTCCTCCCCAAACGAGCCATCCTGCACCACCGTAACGGTGTCTTTCAATGGTGTTCTCATGGCGGTAACGGGTACCTGGCGCTCTCCAGATGAATGTCCGGCGAGAATCAGACTCCAAACTAAACCTGGACTCGTCGGAAAACATCACACAAGACCACTGTTGCGGTGTCCACAATGCACCCTCTCTACTCCAGGTTAATCGCAGGCGACAGTGAGTTGCGGTAAGTGGCACACATCTGACAGGCCTACGAGCATATAGACCAATGTGCCCTAAGCGTCTGAACACGGTCTGCCTTGAAACTGTCGTACCGGTAGCTGAAGAGAGCTGACGAGACAGGTCTGATGCTGTACTCCGTCTGTTTCTTTTGGCAGTAACTGCCAAATAGCGGTCCTCATTCGGCGTTGTAACTCGGGGGCGACCTGTGCTGTAACGTCTACTCACATTACCATCATCTTGGAATCGTTGCCAAAAGCCTGGAGATGACACTCTGGGCGATTCCAAGTTCCTCGGATACTTCCAGCTGGGTACGTCCACATTCCAGTCGTCCGATAATTCTGCCACGTAAAACATCATCCAAATGCCTCCTTTGTGCCATAACTATGCGGTTTTTGCACTGAAAGGCTTTCACAGCGCTTGTGAACAATTTTACTTCTTTGCCACCATCCCTTATATACCCCTCTCTTACACTCTCCTCATTGTGACGTACCATCCACGCCATCTGGTGGTTTCCTGTAATTTGCATATTCTTCTTCAAGATGTGTGTGATCATTCCACAGGTGAAATTTTTATTTTAGAGATCAATTTCTGTGTGATTCTGAATTATCCTTAATTTATGGACATGAGTGTATTTTGTGAAACTGAGTCTTCTATTCATTTTTCAACAGCCGTATTACATCACAGCTAACTAAACATTAAGTAATTCCACGTCGCGTTAATATATCCCGCGGTAGTTTCAGCAGAGCAGACTGAAACAGAACTTTTTTTTTCTTGCAGATTCTGTTTTATCACAAGTAGTTTTGATCACATTTTAGGAAAACGGGCACGCAGCTAGTTTAATATATCTTTTGCGCCACGCTATCGAAAAGGTCAAGTAAAATTTACGTAACTATTTACTTTTAGTGTCATAGTATCCAAACTAAGTGAAATGTATATGAAAATTTCGCTTGCTCTTTTGGATAGCGTGACGCAAAAGATAAATTAAATTATTGCAGTGCATAATTTAAAAAGCAGTGCAATAGAAATTTGATTAATTAATCCAAATTTATACATGCAGTATCTTTTGTATTATACATTTAAAGGCCGGAGATGGCATCTAAAAAGAGATGTTGCGCCTACCCGAGCCGAGTTGATGAGATACTGAAGACGGTAGATAACAGAAGTATAAAGATCCAGAGTTGTGGTCTACCGGACTGCTGATAATCTAAAAATTCGGAGTTTTGGTCGGTTTTTCTCACGAAGTAACGTAGATACGCTTCAGAAGCACTAAGAAAGTCAACGCGCAAGGCACCCCCCTTCCGTAGGAATTACGAAATACTCCTCGTATGGATTTACCATAACACAAAACAATATAACCTTTTCAGAAATAGTTAAATGCTTTTAATATTATGTTAGAAAAACTGAATTTAAATTAATAACATAATGTATTTCTTTAATTTATAAAACAGAAAAAGCAGATATCCATATTGTATTAATCACTTACTTGGTGAAAGACAGCATGCAGTACGTAAATTTATCGAAAATGTGGCTGCATTTTAAGTATCAAAACAGCACAATTACTTAATATTTTAAAGCCTCTATTTTATGCGAATCATTGACATCCAGTTTTTTTTTCTTTTTTTTTTTTGTCATCCTAAAATAAGTATAATATGTGCAAGTAAAAAACATTTACAGAGAAATTGCTCCATAGAGAGATGCTATTCTTTTAAACATTAAAAAAAAATCTAAAACATTTTCGTTCGAATGCTGATTTATTGTTATTTTAAGGTCTAATTTCGCCTTAATAATTGAAATTCTTTAAATTGGAAGTCCAAATATTAGAATTCTTCTGTATTTAAAAATAACAAAAGTGGATACGTTTAAAAGAAAAAAACGCGAAGCAGATAAAAATTTAAACGCGCATGTGCGAAATTACTAATAGCCATTGGAGAAAGCGTACCATTCTAAAAGAGATAACAAAGCTAGTGGAAACGGAATTCTGCTTTAGCGTTTCGACATTTGAGTCAGTAAAGACTCAAGTAGAAACGGAGCTTTATACGCCCGGCTTATGTCAGCACGCCCAGTCTCTTTCCCACCTACAGCATGCGGATTGCCGATCTCGCGGACATACGAAAATTCTTCTGACGCTGCAGAAAACGTATATGTATTTAGTTACAACTGTTTTCTTCTGACACTGGTCATTTTCTTCTGGGGGGTGTACCTTTAATAAATTAGTTTATGTTGGTTTCTACTCAAGGGATCTGAAGTATGTTTCGATTTTTAGACCGACAGCCTCAAGGAAATTTTATTTTAAACTCCTATTATCAGGGGGGGGGGCTCGAGGGCAATTCTATTTTAATTCATATTACAAAACTTTTTTTAAAAAAATACAATTCTTAAAATGGTAGTTTATCTAAACGTCCTTAAAAAAAACGAATTTATCAACTGCTAAAAACACATAGTATGAAGTTAGATTTCTAAAAAGTGACATAAAACCGATTATAAAAAATAATTTTTTGTGTAATTTTCTATTTTATTTTAATGATTATAATCATTAATTGATTTGAGATGTGTCATTAACTTAGTAAAAAACTCATAGTGTATCATAATATAGTTAAAAATTTAACTTACCGATAGCTTTAAACTGAAAGCAAATTAATAGATTACATTGCATTAAAACAATACAACGAATAATTAGATTATCATTAATTAAAAACGAGATTATTTAATTAATAATTTTAACGAAACTTAACCTACGGTTAGCGTTAAACTGAATGCAAAATAATGAATCACAATGCATTAAAACAACAAAACCAATATTTATATATCGTTGTGTTTCTGGAATTACGGACGATTAGCTACACGTAGGCTTTAAGCCGAGAGGTGGGATGCCATCCATCAGGGTCTTTCTAAGGGGTCCTAACCCGTATTTACGCTAAGATTCGGAGGAAACCACGGAAAACTCCGGACGATTAGATCAGCGGACGCAACCTGGTTTTCAAACCAGGCACATTCCGTCTCCTAGTTCAGAGCGCTATGCGCTCGGCCACTGGTGAGGCCGAATAGTTATATAATTATAGTAAAAAGTTAATTTACGTTTAACATTAATCTGAATCTAGAGAAAAATGCAGTATGTTTATTGGTTCATAAAGTCTTAGTACGTAACCGGAAGTGATATCTTCACTCTTCGGCGATAAAGTTTCGTCTCAGTAACCCTGAAAGTGTGATCGTGTATTTCGTTTCAGCTTGAATAACCATTGGAAGCACTCTGCCAAAACGTTCGAGCGGTGGACTGAAAAATGATCGATTCGAACTCGATCGCGCGCGTTTCACTTGAATTTCGCTCTAAGTATGTCTGATCGCGCATAGATTTTTATAGAGCCTGACTATAACCTTTTGATTGCAGATTAGTATTCTGAAATCACCTTTGCTTCTTTCTCTCAATTATGCTAGAAAATGAATTTATAACCTATAATTTAAAATTTCAATACTTATATGGTTACTTAACGGTGTACCGTAACGGGACATTTTTAAACTTGGAAAAGTGATTTAAGCCAAGATATTTGCTGCTCAATAACTCGGTGAATTTTGGTCGTAGAAGGGCGAATTTTCTTTTATTGTGAATGAAATTGTATAAAGAAAATTTTCTATACACACACAACACTATATGCACACTCCAAGAAAGGAACACGCGAATTAAGAAAGGAAACAGTGCTTGCAAAATAAATACTTATTGCTTTTTCTTTTGGTATTATGTAGCATCTTACAAACTCAAAATTATTGCTTATATTAATTACGAAATAGTACTCTAAGACAATTATGTAATTAAAAGAGAAGTGTCTACTCCTATAAATTTACCTTCGTGGTTACTGGACACATCATCAGATTGGTTAATGTATTGACAGTCGCACACAGGCGGATTTTCAAATATTCGCGGTCAAAACTCCAATATACGAAGTCAGGTACGACAGTCACGTTACTTCTTTTCCGATTCTTATTTGCTTCTTGAATCCAATGACAGCCTGCATAATATTTGAATCGACGGTCATCCACTTATAAAAAATTTGTCGTTTCCTACATTACAATTTATTATTGTTTAAATTTGAAGTAGTTAAAAAGAAAAGTTCTCGTGTTTTATAAGTGTTTTTAACTTTTATATTCGACTGTAAACCTGGGACATATATTTGCGAATTTAAAAAATATAATTATTATTTTCTCTTTAGTTCTTTTGTTTTATTTTTTTTAAGTCTGTGTTTAATTTCATATAATGATTGACTTTATTGAGCTATAAAGTTATAAATTTATTAGAATCGGACTATGTTATAAAGATTATAATAAAGCTTCTTATCTTAGCTTAATGTCTTCGTTTATTGTAGTTTCTAATGCTTGCTACTCTCCTAATTATTAGGTAATTAACAACAAAAAGTAAACACTAAAATATTTTTTTTTTTCATTTATGCTTAGGTTCATCTTCTGAGAATGTCGTTATATGTCGTTGACAGTTAATTTAATATTACAGAGACTGTAATTCAAAAGATAATAATTAAAGGAAATTGAAAATATTGTCTGCAAAGTAAAAAGTTTTTTGGGTGTTGAGGATGATTTAACAGATGACTTCTTATATGCTTTTAGTATATGCCAATCATGTTTTTTTTTCGATTTCTTTAGCTTTTTTAATGTTTAAATACGTCTATAGGTTTTGACCAAAAAATAAATAAACAACTACCTGCGTGAGTCGTATTGTGATAACCTTATCCAGTTTCTCAATTCCTTTATTTAAACTAACTCTTTTTGACCTTAATGATTTGAATGATTTTTGAGGTTTTATCTTTGGTAACCTTTTTTTTAACGTCAAGAAATTGTTCATTAATCGTTCGTTGATCTTAGCAATATCGTGGCTGCTTATTCCTGATAAAGAAAGAACTCGAAATCTGCTCACTTTCATGTTCTATTTTTTTGCGTTTGGCGTTATAGCCAGAGCCTGATTATGACACGGGCATACGGGGCAATAGCCGGGGCACCTAAAAAATAAGGGCCCCCAAGTCTCCCGATTTATTGCTATCATGATTTCTTACATATTCATATATACTGCAATCATAATTTTTAACAATAAATGGACTTGGAGATTTATTTTCTATTCTTCTAATTCAATGGTCTTTAAGACTCATGGATCCATAAACAAGAAGTTGGTAGTTTTTGAAAACGAATGGTATGGCCATATATATGCTTATCACAAAATATCCATTAGTTAACATTTTTTATTTCGTGATGAAGGAAAGAAAATTTTTTGGCGTGAGAAACTTTACTCCCGTGCCTCGTAATTGCAATTCCTTGAATGAGCGCACCCATGCGCTAATAATACAAACGGACTAAAAAAAATATTAAAATCACTTTTAAATACATAGTCTTGTTCTAAATAAGTATAAATACAGAAGCAATTTTTAATTCAATTTTAGTATTCTTTAAAAATGTTTTAATTTTATGTCGGGAAAATGCAACAGCAAACAAAATAAGTGAAAATGCTTGTGTTAGAATAGGGGCCCCAAAATAACCTCTTGCCCCGGGGCACCGTCCACCTATGATCAGGCTCTGGTTATAGCGAATAACGAACCAGGAGGAAAAAAACCAACATAATAATAAAAATTAATCATCATAAGCATTAGGTGTCTAGATTCATCAAAAATGCGAATAAATGTGTGTCGTTACTGTAAATACGTGTCCTTGAAGTATTTCCTGACACTTAAATGTTCATTTAAACATATTGCCATTTCTTTAACATTAAAAATATTCAGATACATATTTAATTAGCTTTTTTACTATTATTGTTTAAAGTAAGTTATGTATTCTCAATTGCCATTTTTAATGACGCTTTTTTATGTATTTTGTATATTGTGTATTCTTAAATTTGCATTTTGTAATACTTTATTTCCAGGCCCAGAAAAAAACACGAGCTACACAGTGACTCATTCAACTCTATTGAAATGCTCGTGGCCTTCACCTATATAACTTTTTGGACTGCTTGTCTCAGAAGCTCAGATCGTCCATTTCAAAATATTGTCCAATGTTTTAAGCTACTTTGGAGGGCCATCCCAATCCCGTATTTGCCCATCGGAGACATGCAGCAATATCTCAATAGAATTAACTTACCATCTACATTTTGGCAAGATACCGCGGCAGAGCTCTTCGAAGACGACTCTTCACCCGAATTCAAACCAAGAACTTTAAAACATTTGAGTCGGTACGCTGTTAGACGGAAATTTCGATCTCCTGAACAGATATCGGCACTACCAATACCTAGACGTATAAAACAGTATCTTTTGCTGGAATTTTAATCTAGAATTTATCTTACACGTTTTTCAAATATGACAAAGGGCTGCTCGATATCTGATATTTGGTGGTGTTTATGTACAATTAAAGATTGTAAAGGAACAATTAAACAAAAGAATAAAAATGTTATGGTTTCTGTCTTTTAGTCTCTATCACGGAATCTAAATCTATTGTAAATGAAGTATGAATTGAACATTTTGTCCAGGGGGGTGCATTTGATTTTCAGAAGGCACCATAAAATCTGGAAAAAGACAACGCACTCCGAAATCAAAAATTCAGATCAATGGAAGCAAAATGGCAGATTCAAACGAAACATGCCCCACCAGTGGCTGAGAGGTTCTGCTCTCGAAACTGGAAGGTAGGGTGTGCCAGGTTCAAACTCTGGTCGCGCCTGTAGACGACGTAGCCGGTTGGAGTTTTCCGTGGTTTTCTCGAAACCTCGCGTAAACTCGGGCTAGGATCCCTAAAAAATCTGCCACGGAGTTTCCCCCCCCCCCATAGGTGTAGGACCCTAGTGAAACGAAACGCAGTTCAGTTTTTTTCAGGCAGAAAGGGGGGGGTATGTGTTATTGGCTTTTGCATTTGTATCTACTGATTTCTTGAGAGAGGATTGCTTATAGTGCCCATGAATGTAAAGTACATTAAAACCTCGGCACAACGATACTTAAGGGAGCAAATAAAATTATCGGCCTAGAGGGATGTATCATTATATCGAGGAGAGATTATACTGTATGGAAATTCCAAGAGATCGCGAGCGAAATTTTATCGTCAGAGAATTTATCGAATATCGTTATACCGAGGTTTTACTGTATTATGCATTGTTTGAAGGAAGCATTTCTACGTCAAAATGAATTGAAATGAAATACGAACGTCTAGTCAACGAGAAAGGTGTAAATATAAATGGAGACATAGACCTTAAATGTTGTACTCAAACCTATGTAGCAATAAAAAAAGAGAGATAAAAAAATGTTGTACTTAAGTACCAAGTGAGATCTCGTGGGCCTCATCCTAACTGCAAATAGGGATGGATGCGAGACGAGACAAACATTTTTAACATTTCGATATAGGGATTTTGCGAGAGGAGAAAAAGCTTTCAGGCTGGTTTGCGAGACGCCTATTTTTCGTCTCGCGTCCATCCCTAACTACAAGAACCCCCAAAAGTGGAGGTGAAATGGAAACTAGATAAGATTAATCAAGCTCTAATGGCAAGCTCTGGAAATGGCGGAGAGGAAGTTTTTCGATGTCTACATTCTCAAAGGCTGTCTGTATTGCATTCGACAAATACACAAACAGATTATCAAACATCTGTTCCAAAATACGGTGGAATTGTCTAATATGGCAGGGAGGGGGGACGAGGGGAGTTGGAAACAGTAGCGCACTAGAGAAAGGGCTTAGACCATAGAGAAGGAATATAGGTGGAGGGAGCAATTGTAACCCTAAACTGAAGCGTGCACACGAGTCACGTGACTTGTGGTAAAGCGGGGTGGAATTTCTCCATTTCCTTTGCTGTTCTCCATAGCTTTGTGTGAGGTCGATAGTTCTAATACAAAAAAAGGATGCATTATTTCTCTGCATGTGGATGCAATGAAAAATTCTTGAAAGGAGGACAACTGGCATTTCACAGGAAAGCTATGTTTTGCAATTGTAGCCGTTTAAAATGTATGAATGTTCTTTAAAACACTAGATTGACAATTTGGCGATTATATTAAGGGGTTAGGGGTAGTCAGAAATTTTCAAAAAATTGATTTTTTTTTTTTTTTCATTTTCTTAAAGTATAGTATCTTAAAAATATTCTCTGAAAGTTTGAAGTGAATCCGACAAATATCTTTCGAGTTATTTAGCGAAGAATAAAAGGCTCTCGAGCGGTCTAATATTTCCGAGAACAATTAGCTAGCGGCATAATTCTCCCTTACCTCCTGAAGTTTTAAAAGCAATCAAGCCTATTTATGAAGATCTTTATTATGAAGATCTTATGAATATCTTAGTAATGAAAATTTACTTTCAAGATGTGTAGGTGGATTTAATCAAAATAATAATGAGAGCTTCAACCAACTAGTGTGGAAAATATGCCCAAAAACTATCAATACTAGTTTTACCATTGTTCAAATTTCTGCATACGTAGCTATGACTATATTTAATGAAGGGACAAAGTCATTATTAGTAATAATGAACACACTGGGACTTAGTTGTGGGCGTAATTCGCATCGGTATACTGAAAAAACCGATAGTGCACGTGTAAAAGTAGCTGATCAGCGCGCTAACGACAACACTCGCGAAGGTAGAATGCGACGCGACGTAGACAACAACAAATTGATGTTTTAGAAAGTTCTACAACGGCTGAAGAACTCTTATATGGTCCAGGAATAGATGACTCAGTGTAAGTATTGAAATTATTCGTATTACTGTACATCAATCGACTGTAAAACTTTAAATGCGTTTTTCTCAAAACTATGTTTTTTGAACTGGTGATCACTGTAACTCAAACACCGCTCGATAGATTTGAATGAAACTTATACAGCTTTTAGAAAACATAAAAAGCTAGTGCCTGATCGAAGGATTTTTTTTTAAACTTCGATTTTTTATAAACAATTAATTGTTGGTTTTTTCCCGAAAATCTGCAAAAAAATTTCCAGAGACCGCCATTTTGTTAATTTTGAAAAAAAAAAAAAAAAAGCTTCGATCAGGCACAAGATTATCTATGCATAAAAATAATCTTTTTTGTTTCATTGATTTTAGATGAATCTCCAAGGAGCTGTAATGGTCACCGCAAGGACCCATTATTAAAACCTGTTCAACTTAGACCGCCATAACTTGTAAAATAATAATTTTTTTTTTCAAATTTAAGTGAAGTAATGTTAAAGTATGATGAAATGATACTATGTTTTTACTTATGTGAAATAAACTTAATTACTAGTAAAAAAAATTAATAAAAAATGGCATTTTTTCACACCTCTGACTACCCCTAACCCCTTAACTCGCCAAGTATTGCAGATCTGAAAGTCACGTAATTTAATTTTTAATTTCAAATTAAAATTAAAAATCAGATCAAAATAGAATTTACTCTTTATTTTCTCAGTTAATATAACAGGTTATTGTTTTAGAATGTCTATTGGCGCTGTAGTGCCTCACTCATGTTTCTTTCTTAAACATTCTATTTTTTCAAAATTTCCTTATTGTTAAGGTAATTTTGAAATTTATAATATCCCTTCTCTATGGCTTAGACTCCTTGACCGCTGTGAAACCAGGAATTTATCCGTTGCAGTGACGCATACTAATCTTTAGCTCTTTAATTGGTTCCGTGCTCGTAGCGTACGTGCTCATAGCGTACACCCCATCAAGGGTGCTCGTAGCGTACATCTTCCCCGCACCTATTTTCACCACAGTAATAATTGAAAAGAAGAAATAAAAAGGGAAATCCGGCTAAATATAGATCTACTTTAGTAGCGGTAATTTTAGTCCACAAAATCGTAGATTTCATTACTACTATTTATTTTCAATTGTAAATTTTGTTTTTATTTAAGGAACTGTTTTACTGCCGATTCCCAATTATAATGAAGTGTTTAAAATAAAAAATTGCATCTAGCGATGTATATTTCAGAATTTCTTTTAGCATGTTCGAAAAACTGGATAGAGCTTCAAATATTAAAAACAGTGCTGGCTATAAAGCATTAAAGTAAAACAAATGGTATCTCCGACACCCCCCCCCACCACCACCTCCAGAAAAAAAAAAAAAGAGAAAGGTGCTCTTGCACTATGAATGAGGAGAGGTAAAAGCTTAGGGAAAAACATTGGTTAGCTCAAAATTCATTATATATATATAGATATTTTTTTTCGCATAACCCATGCGACAATTGAGAATTATTAGATTCATGAAAGTCTCAGACGGTACATTACAAAAATTTTAAATACTTATTAATATCGGAGCTATTCAAGTACGAAGAAAGGGATGATATGATATAATGTTAATTATTAATAAAAATAACAAATATATTAATCATTTTATAATAATTTGCTTAAGCAACGCTATTAGCGGAGGCGACCCGAAGATTTAAATCTGAAAAGCTTCGAACATTGTAACAAAAGAATTAATTTAATGTTTTAAAAATTGTCTTTAAATGTTTTAAAAACTGTCTCAAAATACTTTTAAAAAGGACGTAGGTTTTTCAATATTTGCAGTTAGTGTGACACTATACTGCAGTAATTTTTTAGAATAGTGCTCAATACAATAATTTTTTGGTTACAGTGTCAATGAAAATATCAGATAACTCTTTATGACTTTATAACATGGTACGTTGTTAGTGGGCTTGTGTTCTACGGGCAATTGATACAGAAAATTTTGACGTTATAGGGGAGTTATAACTATAATCAAAGTCACTATAACCGAATTCAAAATATTGTTTTTCAATAAAGAATTTGTAGCTCTATCCCCCCTTAAACCAAAGTCCTGGGTGCGCCACTGAACAGTATTAATAATTAATAAACATTAGTCTGTTAGAGCATTTTACCAGAGTCGGGTCGTTCCTTCATTACAGCTGATTTTTAATCTTAAACCCATGTTTATTGTGTTCGCTGCCATTATTGAAAATAAGCAAACCAAGGAAAACTTAACCCTTCTCTGACCAGTGTTGCTTCCCAGAATAGGTTAAAAAAAATGGTCACAGAAGGAGATCTTTGTCCGTTGTGTATTTTCAATGATGACAGCAAAAGGGATAAACACAGAATCAAAAGCGTGTTAAAATCCATAGCAACTCCACAGATTTTTAAGTTAAGTTTACTCAAGGAAGGGGAACGCGGCAAGACATTTATCCAGATAGAAAAATTAATAGTTTAAATAGCAATATATTTTAAAATTATGCTTTTTTTTATCATTTTAAGAGGTTTCTAGTATAATACATTATGTACACAGATTGCCTACACACCTTTAAACAAGAGAACAGCAACGTTAAACGATCAGTATGTCCAAAATCCTCATTGCTTTCAATAGGATGACCAGCAACTTAATTTTCTTGCAAAAGAAGGTGGGTTTTTTTTCCATATATTGTTTTCTACCTACGATTTGTGGACTAAATGGCGCTACTAAGTAGGTCTACATCTAGTCGGATTTTCTGTGATGAAAACGAAAACGGGTGGCGGGGGAGATGTACGCTACGAGCACCATATATACGCTACAAGCACCCTTAATGGGGTGTACGCTGTGAGCACGTACGCTACGAGCACGACACCCCTGTGGTTAAGCTAGCTGCATGTGAGAATACCACCCGTAACAGAACAGCCTGTGTAATGTAACAAGGTATACAGATTTTTCTCAAGATGTTTCAACAAATGAATCGAATAGCATACGGTGCTCGCTGCTTTGTACTTGCCTATGAAACTAGATGCATTACTATGTATACCTTCTTATAAATAAAAAAGAAATTCTGTTTGTTTGTTTGTTTGTTTGTGGATTTGATTTGTATACAAATCCACAAAAATGGACCTATCAGCCTGAAATTTTGCACAGATATGCAAAATAATATTGAATAAATCATAGTCCACTTTAAAACTTTGAAAGTCCACCCGTTCCTGGAATTTAAGAGATTTTTTATGTTCTCCACGCAAAAAGCTTTCCGTAATTGTAACCTCTGTAGTGAAAAAAGTGTGAAATAAGGATCGTGGTTGCCATGTGGGCGATTTTGCCGAATAACATGTTTTAAATTCTCAAAGTAAAAATAAAAGAATAATAATGATTTTTTTTGTTAGTTTATATTTGTAAGATTATTAATTTTTTATTATAATATCGTGTGCATGGGAAATCGGAGCAGGAATGAAATGTTTTATACGCAAAACAATAAGAATTGAAGATTTCCGAGGCTATTATGTAATTTTTTTTTAGTTTGGCGAAAAAATAAAATGGCTCAAATGCTGATTTTGAGAAAGTGAGTTCTAGCGGTTTGCACAGTTTTCGGCTTGGCGCAATTTATTGAGAGCTTAAGGAAATATATTTTTGAAAACAAGTGCAAAGGTTTTATTAGAATACAGCATTAAATTTTAATGATCCGTGAAGAAATAATGCAGTTATTAAGGGATTTCAAGCGATCTATCTTCAGAATTCTCGCCAATTGAGTACATTGATTTAAGTTGGGGGAATTTCGCCAAATTTCAGAAAATTGAAATCTTCTCATTTGGTACATCGGAGTAACGATGAATAAAACACGTTATATAGTTGATAATTTAAAAAACAAGGGGCCAAGGCCCCCAGACTCGCTACGCTCGCTTTTCGTATGAGGCATTCGGCCACTAATAAGGCTATTCGTAAAAAAGACATAATTTCAACAGACAAAACCCGAAGATTGGATCAGATAGAATGTTACTGAGCTACACATTGCTTGGTTCTTGCATGTTCATTGGTACATAAAAATTTAATCTTCACACTACAGTAGACCCCCCCCCCCTCATAACACCACGAATTATACCATCTCGTCGGTCTAGCAAATATCCAAAATGTACTATAACTGCTGTAATGGCATAGTTAACGCCGCCAAATATTTCTACTGGTAGCAAATAATCCAGACCGAACCGGCTTTAAAATAATCTGCATTTTAATTACTTTTCATTTTCAAGTTATTAATTATTCTCTTTCGGAAAAACGAATAATCGCAAATTCTAAACTCCTGTTGTCTAAGCGAACTTACTATTTGAAAATTGTCAACTTTGTGTAACACATTTTGAGTTACTTATTTCATATAGTTTTTATTTTGTCGTAAAATGGGCGTAATTCTAACTCATGTTTGTAAATTTCACGCGATTCTAGATACTTGGAAACGCTTTGTAGCAAAGAATGAATGCTTTTATGCCAAATCTGGCAACCATTCGGTTTATTTTTTCAGTTTTTTATTAATATCTTCTAAAATAATTCGATTTTCGAAATTTAAATCAGCTTAGCAGGTTCCTCGGAATTTTTCGAATCTGTGGGCACCTTAGTCGAAACTCAAATCCCTACGGTTTAGGAGGAGATAGGTAGATACGCTTTGACAGCGCCAGCGGCCTTTACTTTTTTTTTAGAATAGAGAGATGCGGCTGTATTAAGGGATTCCACTTTTCAAATAAATGCGTGCTTTACTTTTTGGCGGCCGAACCATTCCCCATATTGATTGCTGCTAAGTCAATGCTTCGAATGATTTCCTGAAAAAACGCTTGCAAAATGGCGTATGTTGGCACTTTGGCGAGGCTTAGATTTGAAACTGGATTTTATTTGAGACTGGAATATATAATGAATGTTGGCATGTGTGTATGAGGTTGAAAAACTCTAGCACCGTTGCACCATGAAATTTGGTTCACCTAAGTCTTTTATCATTGAGAATCTTTTTATGCTAACCGTTTTCCTCTAACTTGCCACTAGGTGGCGCAGCAGAACGTCGAATTCTATTCCGTTTAGCCGTTTACTATGCGAATATCGTCCAACCGATTTCGATGAAATTTGGTACACGCGGATATTTGAACACGGAAAATATTTTTCAGTATCCATTTTGCTGTAACTTGCCGCTAAATGGCGCTGCAACGAATCAACTTCTATACCGTTCGACTCATCGGCATAAAATTTCTTATACTTACACATTTCAGCACGAAGAATATATTCTAACTGTGTTCCTTTTGATGTTACTCACCACTAAATGGCACTGCAATGCATTATTATTTTAACTCGCCACTAGATGACGCTGCAGCAGGCCAAATTCTTGACCATTCAAACGGTCGCTATGAAAATCAGTATACATAGCTATATGAACAATGAGAATATTTTGGCGTTATCCATTTTGCTATAACTCGCCACTTGACGGCACTGTAGCAAATCATTACTTTAATTAACCACTAGATCGCGCTGCAGTGTATCACTTCTTGACTGTGCAACTGATCGCTATGAAAATAGGTATACATAGATATTTGAACACGGGGAAGAGTTTGGCGCTATCCATTTTCCTATATAATTTGCCACTAGATGTCGCGTCAACACATGAACTTCAGGGCTGTCCAGCCGATCGTCCTGAAATTTCGTATTCATCGATTTCTGAATGCGAAGAATATTTTCGCCGTATACGTTTTGCTAAAACTCTCCACTAGATTGCGCTACGCCGTACAAACGATTGCCTTGAAATTCGGTATGCATGGTTATTGAACACAATATAAAGCGATATCCATTTTGCTATATCTCTTTATTACAATAAATAGTAATCACCACAAATCGTAATATCAAAAAGTCCATTCATTCCCGTGCGAAGAACGGGTACTTCAGCTAGTACTTTCATAAAAGTAGATATATTACTGTATCTACTTTCATAGGCGTAGCGTTGAGGCGGGGGTTGGGAGCATTTCCCACGTGCCCTCTCAACTTTGTTTGGAATACTATTAATTTTAAAACCTTTTTCTCCAATCATGTAGAATTTTTTTTTTCTTGAATATGATATACCTCCCCCCCCCCCCTCACCGAAAAATAAAGGAAGGAAAGTAAATAAAGAAGGGAAAAGAAAATCGGTCACGCCGTACTTATGCATGTTACAAAAGGAATCACCCTATGCGGTTCAAGAATTCAAGAAGGATTGTTCTGAAGTACTTTCGATAGCAACTTCTAAAGTAAAGGATAAATGAATCCATCTTTTACAACAGATGTAGATTTTCAAATTTTTAGCCATTCTCTTTTTTACTTCCTTACACGATGTAAAGGAAGTATTGTAATCGCAAAGGAGTTTGAAGTTCATATTTTGTCGAAAATATCAATTTTGAGTAACCAGATAAATAAAACGATACATTTTTTCAATTTCTTGGATGAGGTCTCGATTTAGGCATGCATGCATTTACCTTTGTATGCACGTACGATCGATTTTGATCCTTTTGGTGGGCATTTTAACTAGTTTTGCCATACCGTCTGTACTTACGAGAGCATGAATGTATCCAGCATATCTGAAAACCGATTAGTCTTAGAATGTTGAAATTTCGTATTTATGATCATTACAACATTTAATTATGTACTTCTTATATCGATTGCGATCGACTGGTTGGTTTATTTACATACCCTCTTCCCCGCCCCCCCTCAAAAAAAAAATATTTCAGTAAGTTCTATGGAGAAACATTATTTAATGTCACATAACTAAATAACCTATTACAATCGGGTGTGAGAATCAGATTATACAAACAGCATTTTATATACCGTATTCACCCACGTATACGTTGATCCCGCGTATAAGTCGACCCACCACTTTCCACCTTATCGAGAAATTTTAATTTTTTTTAAATACATTTATTCAAAATCATCTGAAAAAAAAAGAAAGTACTAAATATACAATAATAAAGATAATAATATGCAAAAGTAGTATAAAAAAATTAAACTAAAGATAATGAATAATAATATTTAGACGCTACTGATAATATGATATGGTAAAATACTAATACACAAAGTTAAACTGATTCAAGATCCGATTCAGTATCGGACTCGCCAAACAAATCACAAAATTCCTTCGTCGTCATCGGCTCATCCTGATACACGTATTGGGCTAGGATCCCTTAGAAAGAAAACCTCCACGGGGGCACCCTACCCTTCGGCCTAGAGTCCACGGGTAGCTAATTGGCCGTAATCCTACAACAACAGCAACATGATACACGTTTTCAATCTTCGTATTGCTACATTCTTCCTGGTATGGAAATCAACCTTAAACGACGTCATTGTGTTATGGAATACGGGAAGGGAGCAATTGTCTTTTAAAATGGTATTTTTGACTTCTGATTTAAAAAAAAAAATGAAACTTAAATTTAAGGACCCTCGTATAAGTCGACCCCCAACTTTAAAGACCTTTTTGTTCAAAATTTCTCGACTTATACGCGGGTGAATAAGGTAAACGGTTTCCGATCACCGATAGCTGAGTGGTTGCACCACTCTACTATTCAGGAGTTTGAGGTTGAAGTATCCTATCTAAGTTCCTATATAAATAAATTTAAATAAACTGCATAAAAAATGTGTATAACTTAATAAACGTACAAGTAAGTCATGTTTTGGCCACATCGGATTTTTATTGTTTGAAGCCTAGCCTCTCAGTGAGTTTTCGGACTAAGTTTGTCGAAAAATCCTGTTCGCTTACATTTCGCCCATTAGAATATTTATGATTTTGAAGCTAAAACGGTGTGATTGAGTAGTATTTATTGGATTTCTCTAAGACAGGGGTGGCGAACCTTTATGGATCAACGTGCCATTTTTTCTAAAGAAATGTTTAATGAGGCCATAGACGTGCCGTCAAATAATTTTGACTTAGTGACCGTTCGATCGTGGTGCTTTATGGTGAAATTTATTATTTTTAATTAAAATGCAAACCGTTTTGATCGGTGGCGTGTTCAAAATATTGTGTCCGTGCCATCTATGGCACGCGTGCCATTGGTTCGCCACCCTTGCTCTAAGAGAAGGGACAAACAATTTGAACTGCGTTACTAAATTACAAAAAAATATAAGACAAATCAGTACTTCCGCAGAATAGTTGTGCAAATGCATTTCTTAGTGGAGAATTTTTGCAAATAATGTCCTTTGATGGAAATGAAAAAAAAGTTAAGCTGCTATCACAGTCATTCAAGCCGAATTAATTAGGGGAAGGACTTTTTAAGGGAAATATGAAAGCCAAGACTTTCATAATATGTGGAACATCCACATGTATCATAAATTTTAAAAAATCTCTTGAAGTTAAAGCTTTTTTCGAATTGCTTAAGTTGAATATCAATGTTCAAGAGTTTTATTGAATTCAACAAGTAAAAAGTATATATAGAGAGTTTTTTTAACCTCTTTCTTCCAGATGCGTCCGCCTTTAATATTCCTCAGATATGAAAAATGAACTTAATACGTCAATAATATGCACTGTTAAATTCCTGTTCATAAATATCTGAGTTTCTTTCTTTATTATAATTCCGAGTAAAACCTGATAATGAGAATCTTGTACCATAACATATATTTGTTTAGTTTGTTACTCAGAAGTATAGATTTTTGAAAATTAATTTCTTTAGAAACTACACGCTTAAATCTACTGAGTAAAATAATTAAATATAAGAAATTATATTAATAATCAAACCTTTTGATTATTTTTTTTAGTTTGTTTTGATTTTTTTTGTAAAGTAAATTGGAATCTTTAGTTGAAAAATTAGCGTTTTCTCAATTATAATGCTGTAAAAAAAATCATGTATTTTGAAAATGTATGGCAGGCAAGGCAAACAGTGGTTTTCTGACGAAACAAAGATATGATAATTTGTTTAAAAAAGTGAATAATAGTAAAAACAAAAGTAGTGGGAAAAAATTGGAAGATTATCAACTAAAAAGATACCATGTAATGCAGCGGTTCTCAACCTTTTAACGACCCTCCCCCCTCACATTTTTCAGCACATATTCAGATTTTTAATCTTTAACAATGAACATTTAGTCGAATTTTCTACAAAATAATGTTATCAGTAAAGTTTGAATGAACATTTTAAGCAAAAATGGATATATTTTGGGGTAAAAAGGAGACTAAATAAGATAATTTTTTTAAAAACATGCATCACTACCATCTCTTTGGTATTTCTCGCCCTCCCCCTGCAGACGCTCTGTGTCCCCTTGGGGGTCGCGCCCCACAGGTTGAGAAACGCTGATGTAATGAAAGTAGGAAACGTTGAAATACTTATCTTTCCGTAAGTAAAGACAGCTCCAACGTTAGATTTTACGTGTACTTTGAAGAACTTTGTACCATAATTCATTAGGTGCACTTATCAGTAGGCCATGGTGGTAGAAACAGGATGTTAAAAGAACTTCAAAAAAAGTACAAAAACATTACTACCGAAGAAGTCATGATTTACTTAAATTTGTGTGAAATTTGTCCAAAAAAAAAAAAAAGTTACCTAAGAAAGGACTTGTTGACGAACTCAAGACGCCAGGTGGACTTAATTGGCATGCAGTCGTAACCAGATAATGACTTTAAGTTTATGTTTGTCTATTAAGACCACTTGACGAAGTTCGTACACTTGCGTGCCCTAAAACGCAACCGTGTGCAGAAGAGGTTGTACCCAGGGCCTGATTTCCGGGAGGGCATTCGGGGCAAACGCCCGGGCCCCCTACTAAAAGGGGCCCCCCAAATTGTTCTTTTAAGCTAAAAAATTTGTAAATTTTGAAAAAGTTTTCGAAGAAGGGGCCCCAAATGAAGCTTTTGCCCAGGGCCCCGAACTCTGCAAATCGGTCCCTGGTTGTACCCAATGTACTCCAAAGTGACAACGGTCGTAAGTTTAGTAACAAAATCGTAGAAGAAGCTTGAGCAATGTGACCGGATTTGAAAATTGTGCACGGAAAACCTAGGCACAGCCAGACTCAAGGTTCGGTTGAACGTGCAAACCAGGATATTGAAAATATGCTAAGTTCTTGGCTGAAAAGCAATCACACCAGTAAATGGTCATAAGGGTTACGTTTTGTGCAACTTATGAAAAATAGAGCATTTCATGAAGGCATTAAGTGTTCTCCTTATGAAGCAATGCTTGGGACACCTGCAAAATTTGGTTTGAAACCGTTTACTTTTCCGAATGACTCTATAGAATATCTTAAACTGAAGAAAACCTTCAGGCATTAATCGAGACAGTTAATAATGCTTGAGAAAACACCAATAGCAAAAAGAAATTGCTTCTAATATGGAAAACAACGATCTATCTCAAAATGACCCTCCATCTAATGTTAACTTTAAGACTCGGAAAGAGAATGAAGCAGCGGTCGCTCTAATACAGGCAGATATTTTAGGCAGGCAACAGAAAGTAAGAAAACATAGAATGAGTGCTAAAGAAGGTTTCGAATTACAAGTAAAGAAAATGTTGAAGGTTTCAAATCTTAAATTCCCAGCTGGTAAAATTGGTGACACAGTGAAACAACGAATCCCAGACGTTGGCAGAGCAAGAAGTGATCCCCGAAATTTATTAAAGGTGATATTAGGAGTTCAAAATGAAGAGTTTTATGAGTTAGGAACGAAACAAGGAAACTTTCACAGTTGTACAATAAAATAAATTCACAATTTTTGAAGAAAAAATTATTTTGCTTGAGGATGTTCCAGATCTAGCAATATCACTTCGAGAATGCGTTAGAAAGACATCTCTTTCTGGAGGTCAGGGATATCAGCGATGCGTTTGTAAGGGACAATGCGAGTCTGATAAGTGCAAATGTAAAAAATCTGGCAAACTTTGTAATTCTAAATGTCATAATAGTCTAATACGCTTATATAAGTAAACTTGAAATATTTAGTTTTTTGTAGTAATAGCATTTAACGTTCTTCGAAAAGAAAAAAGGTTTCTTTTTCTCTTGAAAATGAGCTTAGTTTGTTTTTATATGTAACTTCTTCAGTTTGTTTTTTTTTTATGTGCAACTGTTTTGTACAAGTTAATGTAAATTGTATTTTTTTCATTTCACAACACCTGTCAGTCCCGTATTCAAATTTCGATCAGAAAATAAATGCATGTAACTTAAAACAACTATTTATTGACTTTTTAATTGTAAAATATAAAATATTGTAATTCATGGTCTCTTACGCTTTAGTGGCCAACGAAAAAATATGCTTCTGAGTAGTAATCAGGTGATCACCAGGCTTTGCAGGGTTCGATTAAGACCAACAGGGGCAGGGGGCATTGATGAATTTGGGGGCCCCCATTTATGAAATTTGTTTAATTTTTCTTAAAATTTTCATATAAAAAAAATATTTCAGAACATTTGAAATTGGGGGCCCTGAATATTTATATAAACTATGGGCCAGATTCAAACGAAACAGAGTTCTATCGTTTTCCGTTGCGATCGCGGTTATTTTCGACTGATTCCTATGTTTCCTATTCAAGTGAAACCTGTCTATCGCTTTTGGATCACGTGACACTGCGATCGGTGTTTTGCTATCGCTTTTTCAAAAACGATCGTTTTCGTGAACATGGCGGATCGATCGGCGGATGGTTGATAAGAAGATTACAACAACAACGAAGACTCGTTCTTTAAAATTATGAAGCAATCCGTTGGAATTATCAGACAGGGAATTCTGCAAAAGATTTAGGTCTGCGGAAAGCTGAATTTTCTCGCAGAACAGAATTTCTGTAGGGTTTATTTTCTGTCGGCCTTTGAATTCCACTCTAGCAGACACTACGATGCAGGCGCCATCTATAGTCCTTATTTTAAATCGTTTATTGCTCGTTAAATTTGATGTTTGAAACAGCGCGAAAAAATACATGAATAACGAATTATTTCTCGCTAAAATAAGCGTCCTAGCAACGCTCCTAAACAAATACAAATATTCATACCATTATATTAAGGATGTCTTTGATTGTTAATTATATATCATAAGGTAAAATATATAGTAATTCTACCCCTCCATTATAATTATAAACAGCTTCTCTGCTACAGAAAAATAAAATTTAGTAATCAAACTAGAGAACAATTATTATTCGATAATTCGAACAATTCGACATGATAATTTTGACGAACAATACTATTATTAATAATTTTCTGAACAAAATCTTCATAAATTAAAATTGTATTTCCATGATTATAAACATACAAAAAATATTAACCTAAACCAGTTAAAATTTTAAAACATTAACCTACAATACTGTTGGGGAAAAAAATTAAGACACAGCTAGTCGTCGCCATTAAGTTAAAAGTTTTTTCCAGAGAAAGATGCGATTTTTTTATTGGTTAACAGCGACTTTCTACGTCACCGGAAGTTGCGTTTTCACTCTGTGGCGATAAAGTTTCGATCTAGCAAACCTGTAAGTTCGATCGCCTATTTTTTTTCACTTTAAATGCACTTTTGCGATCGCTTGTAAAAGCGATCGAACTTCGAGATAGAAAACGATCGTTTTGGAGACGACCGATCGCGTTTCGTTTGAATCGGGCCCTATGTATTCTTTCTCTTTCTGCTTGTTTGGTAAAAAGATCTTTTTTACAGCCGAAGAAGGGTCGTCCATGTGAACCACTCGAAACAGTCCGTCAGTTATGTATATGTGTGCTATTCACAAAGTTATTTATTAGTTTTAACAAATGTGTGGTCACACCACTATTATTATCATTTAAACACTGACTTCATGACTTTGAAATTACGAAAGATAACGTAAAATTGCTGTCCTGACATGTTTTTGAATAGCCGTACGTAGTAGTTTCTCAATCGGAGCCAAAAATCTGTAAAATCTTCTATTGTACATCATTCCTTATTCCGTTTGTCTGCATTATGAACGGTGCCACAGATTTAATTTTTTTAATTTCAAAGCATATTGAAATATGTATAATTTTGTCTTGTTTAACCCTTTAACGCGCGGTGTCCTCGCCGTGAGGACAACAAACTCTGACGTTTTGACTGTTGCCAGTCACGAAGAATAGATTCGATTTCTATAAAAATAGTTGCGGGTGACATAGCTCCACGAGAATCCTTTACTTTTTAGCACGTCATTGCCAGAAAAAATTTGTCACGATTATTTTTAACAGCACTGACATCTGCTAAAAAATGAAAGAATGCGAGAGCAGCTGAATAGATTGCCCAATGCTGGAAAAAGGGCAGCCGTTGCCATCGCTCGATTTAACTACCAGCAAGATGGCGGACGATCGAAACGTTCATCGCGTGCCACAGATCTAGAGACCCTTTTTTGAGTTTTTTCCAATAAATTTTAGAGAATTCGAATTAAAACAACATTGCTCGACGAGGTAGGACAAAATCTAGAAAATAATTTATACAGTTTTGGAACCTGGGGAAAACATTTGTAGGTAGTGCAATATTAAGAAACAGGAAAGTTCCTCTACTTTGGGGGGGGGGCGTCCCCCTTTCCTCCAAAAAATTTTTTTTTGCAAAATGGTTCTTTTTTTCAATAATAATTTATATTACATAAGCGTACTATTTGGTTTTATTTCGTTTTTTTTTAATTTCTTCCTCCTATTGTTTCTGTTGAACTAGTTACATTTTATTCGTACATAAACGCATATTTTACACATAAATGCTAGTACTAAAGTCTAAATTAACCCCCTCTCCCACCCCCCAAAAAATGTTTTGAAAGTGATATTTTTTACATCAATAGAATTCTGTAATGCAATACATCTGTTCCATATTATGTACTTTGACATTTGCATTTCAGTGATCATTCATCATCAAAATTAATAATGTCAGCAAAATTGATAAAAAAAAATCTGATGTGTCCAACACATGACTTCCTTGCACGTCTATTAAATAAAAATGTTTTCTACGCACTTCCTCTAAACTTATTTATTTGAAAGAGATAAAATATCAATAATAGTAAGGTTTAGCGATTTCTAGCCAAATATTTCGATATCGCCAAGCTGAGTTCAATTTGAAAGATTTCCTTCTGACACTTTATTTGGCGATATTTCTGCAAAAGCCGACAAACTTGAGATAGTTTGCGAGATTTTGGGGATAGCCACAGTAGTCATTGACCACAGACTTTCAATGAATTGAATGCATCCATACACCTTAATGTATTTAAAGTCATTTGGCTCACCCTATAAATAAATTGTTAGTGGATTGCTGTCAAAAAAGATATTGAAAATAGTTAGATATTATAATATAGTTCTAAATACAAAAGTTCAAAATTCTACGGGTTAAAGTTTTAGAGTTATACAAAATACGAAATAATTTTTGGCGCCAAATTTGGCGATATTTCGGCGAAACTCGTCAATGTCGACGACATTTGGCGAGATATTAAGCATGGACCAACAATGACAGATTATCGCCAAATTTGGCGATATTTCGCCAAAACTCGCCAAGAACGATGACAAATGGCGATACTTTGGGCATGGACGAAATGACTGACTATCGCCAAATTTGGCGACATTTCGGCAAAACTCGCCAAAGTCCAGGACAGTCGGCGAGATTTTGGGCATGTACCAAACAATCACTGTCTGCAATTGTATTATATTGAAGATGTCCATAGACATTAAAGTACTGAAATTCTTTTCGGTGGTCCTGTAAATAAACTCTCCAGTAGATTGGAACCAAAAATCGAGATGCACAACTAGATGTTACATCAATCTTATATATAAAATTTCATAATAGTTTTTGAGGTTTGAGAGTTAAATATACACACACGTCACTAAAAGTCGCCAAGCTTGGCGACTTTTGGCACAGTTCTTGAGGGAGGCACGTGACCGTGGTCGGACCATTACCTAACTTATGTGGTAAGACGGTATTGTGCTTGAAATGGATGAATGCCCCTAAAATTGCCATTGACCGTAATGTATTGGAAATCTTTTGAGTGTTCCTGTAGCAGAACTGTAAATGATAAAGACGCCTTTTTTAATGGAGAAATTCATTTTCTAACTCTTTTCAGCATATATCACTTCTGAGTCGTTTGAAATAGCCCAATACCTCTAAAAAACGCTTTGATGAATTTCGGCCCATAGAGCGTAATGTATTTCGAATCTTTTAGGCGGTTCTGTAGATAAACTATCCAGTCGAATGGAACCGAAAGGGGAAGTGAACAACTAGATGTTACAACAATCCTAAATATAAAGTTTCAAATTCTACGCCTAATAGTTTTTGAGATATGCGAGTTTAATGAATTTCGGCCCATTGAGCGTAATGTATTTCGAATGTTTTGGGCGGTCCTATAGATAAACTATCCAGTCGAATGGAACCAAAAGGGGAAGTGCACAACTAGATGTTACAACTATCCAAAATATGAAGTTTCGAAATTCTACGCCTAATAGTTTTTGAGTTAGGCGAGTTTAATGAATTTCGGCCCATAGAGCGTAATGTATTTCGAATCTTTTGGGCGGTCCTGTACATAAACTATACATTCGATTGCAACCAAAAGGGGAGGTGCACAACTAGATCATAGAACAATCCTAAATATCAAATCTCAACATTCTACGACCAATAGTTTTTGAGATATGCGAGTTACATACATACGTACGTACGTACGTACGTACAGACGGCATGGAAAAACTGACCACAATAGACCGGCCGCTGGTCAAAATGAGTTGCAGACGCTTTTATATGATCGTGCATGCTAGCCTACGATGAGATGCATCGAAAAAATTCTTAAAATTAAATTTAGAGGTAGTCAAAATCGGTTTTTTAGTCGAAATTTGGCCCCCAAAATTTTTCGGGATCACATTACTTCCTTATACTACGTAAAATCTGATGTGTCCAACACATGACTTCCTTGCACGTCCATTAGATCAAAAATATTTTCGACGCACTTCCTCTACATTTATTTGTTTGAAAGAGATAAAATATCAATAATAGTAAGGTTTAGCGAATTCTAGCCAAATATTTCGATATCGCCAAGCTGAGTTCAATTTGAAAGATTTCCTTCTGACACTTTATTTGGCGATATTCCACCAAAAGCCGACAAACTTGAGATAGTCAGCGAGATTTTGGGGATAGCCAAAGTAGTCATTGACCACAGACTTTCAATGAGTTGATTGCATCTATACACCTCAATGTATTCAAAGTCATTTGGCTCACCATGTAAATAAATTCTCAGTCGATTGCTGTCAAAAAAGATATTGAAAACAGTTAGGTATTACAATAGTTCTAAATACAAAGTTAAAAAATCTACGGGTTAAAGTTTTAGAGTTATACAAAATAGGAAATAATTTTTGGCGCCAAATTTGGCGATATTTCGGCGAAACTCGTCAATGTCGACGACATTTGGCGAGATTTTAAGCATAAACCAAACAATGACAGATTATCGCCAAATTTGGCGATATTTCGCCAAAACTCGCCAAGAACGATGACAAATGGCGATACTTTGGGCATGGACCAAATGACTGACTATCGCCAAATTTGGCGATATTTCGCCAAAACTCGCCAAGGTCGAGGACAGACGGCGAGATTTTGGGCATGTACCAAACAATGACTGTCTACAGTTGTATTATAATGAAGATGTCCATAGACATTAAGGTACTGAAATTCTTTTCGGTGGTCCTGTAAATAAACTCTCCAGTAGATTGGAACCAAAAATCGAGATGCACAACTAGATGTTACAACATTCTTATATATGAAATTTCATAATAGTTTTTGAGATTTGAGAGTTAAATATGCACACACGTACACCAAAAGTCGCCAAGCTTGGCGACTTTTGGCACAGTTCTTGAGGGAGGCACGTGACCGTGGTCGGACCATTACCTAACTTATGTGGTAGGACGGTATTGTGCTTGAAATGGATGAATGCCCCTAAAATTGCTATTGGCCGTAATGTATTGGAAATCTTTTGAGTGTTCCTGTAGCAGAACTATAAATGATAAAGACACTTTTTTTTTAATGGAGAAATTCATTTTCTAACTCTTTACAGCATATATCACTTCTGAGTCGTTTGAAATATCCCAATACCTCTAAAAAACGCTTTGATGAATTTCGGCCCATAGAGCGTAATGTATTTCGAATTTTTGGGCGGTCCTGTAGATAAACTATTCAGTCGAATGGAACCGAAAGGGGAGGTGCACAACTAGATGTTACAACAATCCTAAATATAAAGTTTCAACATTCAACGCCTAACAGTTTTTGAGATATGCGAGTTTAATGAATTTCGGCCCATTGAGTGTAATGTATTTCGAATGTTTTGGGCAGTCCTGTAGATAAACTATCCAGTCGAATGGAACCAAAAGGGGAGGTGCACAACTAGATGTTACAACTATCCAAAATATGAAGTTTCGACATTCTACGCCTAATAGCTTTTGAGTTAGGCGAGTTTAATGAATTTCGGCCCATAGAGCGTAATGTATTTCGAATCTTTTGGGCGGTCCTGTACATAAACTATCCATTCGATTGCCACCAAAAGGGGAGGTGCACAACTAGATCATAGAACAATCCTAAATATCAAATCTCAACATTCTACGACCAATAGTTTTTGAGATATGCGAGTTACATACATACGTACGTACGTACGTACGTACAGACGGCATGGAAAAACTGGCCACAGTAGACTCGCCACTGGTCAAAATGAGTTGCAGACGCGTTAATATGATCGTGCATGCTAGCCTACGATGAGATGCATCGAAAAAAATTTTTAAACTAAATTTAGAGGTAGTCAAAATCGTTTTTATGTCGAAATTTGGCCCCCAAAATTTTTCGGGATCACATTACTTCCTTATACTACGTACAAGGAAGTAAAAATTACTGCATAATTATAGCACACTCTTGTGAGCAACATCTGTACTAAGTGCAACAAACCTATGGAACAATTTTATTTTTTTATAAAAATGTATCCTCATAGTCTTCCTGCACATTGCTGTACAGCGCAAATTGGCCTTCACACACGTGCATTTCTTTCCGCAAGTTTGAATACAGCCTCATGAAATTAGCAATATTACTGTTTCTGGAGCTGGTTTTCATTTCATATAAACTAGAGAGAGCGAAGAGTTCAGTTCTCTCCACCCCCAGTTTCTGGGTTCCAAATTGTTATTTGTTATCCCCGCTCATTTCACTTGGCTGTCTTTTGAAAAATTTTCCCAGACATTCGGACAATGATTTAAAGGTAAGGAAAATTTAACAGAAGAGAGGGTAATTTCTTGAAAAAAGGAGATTACAAGTTTTGATAATTGGACTGTTCGATTCTCTGAATTAAGAATCAGCAGCTAGAAGGAAAGTAAGTCGAAATATGGGATGAAAAAAAAGCGTTTTCCATAAATTTGCGAGGTTGTCTAAAACATATCTCGGAGCTATTCGATATAGAAAAAAAATTCGAATAATAAATAATTCGATACATTAAACAATAAAAATTATAATCTTCTAGGAAGTTTTATCAGCTTTCATTTTGTAATTGGCATGCTTTTGCTAAGAAGCACCAATTTTGAGATAAAAATGAAACTCTAAAAAGGGAACTTTGAGGGGGAGGCGGCTAAGAGGGGGGACGCGGCACCCCAAGAGACTGTTTCATACAACTACATACCCAACCAGTGTTTCCCCCAAGTTTCAAACGTTTATAAGCTTTTTCCTAGGTTTTTTCTTGCATTCTGACGCACAATGCATTTTTCATTCGAATTCCCTAAAATTTATTGAAAATTTCAAATTGCTGTAACTTTTGATAATTTAAAAATACAATTACATATAAAAATTAAATTTAAAGGTAATTGAATACTTTAAAACTTTGCTTTAAACCCATTCCTCTCAAACTGATGGTTGAAGAGCTGTAAGGCAAAGTTAGTGGGAAATAGTGATAAAAAGAAGCGTTTTCCAAAAATTTGCGATTCTTTCTAAGACGTATATCTTGAAAGCTTTTGCATCTAGAAAAAATAATCCATAACAATCTCAATCTTGTAGGAAATTTCATCAGATTTCATTTTGTATTTGACATTTTTTTGCTAAGATGCGCGGTTTTTGAGATAAATGGGAAAATCTAAAAAGAAAGTCCGTTTATTGGGTGGAGCTAAAGGGGGGGAGCGGCACCCCGAGAGGTGGGAACTTTTCTGTTTCATACAACTGCATCCCCCATCAATGTTTCCCTCAACTTTCAAAACTGTATAATTTTTTTCCTAGATTGTGTCGTACTTTGACGCGCACTGTAGTTTTCATTCGAATTTGCTAAATTTATTGAAAATTTCAAATTGCAATAACTTTTGATCATTTAAAGATAAAGTTACAAATAATAACTCACTTTAAAGGTAATTGAATACTCTGCAACTTTTTTTCGAAAAAAAATTCCTATAAAACTGAGGTTTGAAGAGCTATAAGACAAAGTTTGTTAAAAATCGGGATAAAAAGAAGCGTTTTCAGAAAATCTTGTCAAATTTTGTCTAAAACATATCTCGAAAGCTTTTGCTTATAGGAAAAATAACCAATTACAATCTTGTAGGAAATTTTATCAGTTTTCATTTTGTAATTGACATTTTTCTGGCTAAGACGAACGGTTTTTGAGATAGAAGTGAAAATCTAAAAAAGTGACCTTTTGGAGGGGCCAAAGGGGGGACGCGGCACCCCGAAAGGGGGAAAATTTTCTGTTTCATACAGCTACGTACCCAATTAGTGTTTTCCCCAAGTTTCAAAAATATATAAATTTTTCCCCCATTTGCTGTTTTGTGGTCTAATTCGCCTGGACTACCAGTTTCCAGGCCTGTTTGGCGGGAAAATGCTTTCGTCGCCAGATCACTATCCGTTTATTTTTAGTCAATATCTTTAAGAAATCCGTCCATGGGCGCCTGTAAAATTTTTTTAAGGAGGGGGGGAAATTTAAAAAAAATTCTAGAGGGGACAAATTTCACACTTGTAACTATTTGAGTTCCGATTGTACCTTGTGATGCACATTTACATTATAACACAATACACTAAATCTCTAGGGGGGGTGGGGGTGGGGCAAGTGCCCTACCTTTCTGCCCCAGCTTTCTATATTCCAGTTACTTTTTTCGTTGCCTTATGTATTTGTTTGAATAAAAATAAGGATGTTTAGAAAATTTTTATTTTGCTGCGTAAATTCCACAAAGGAAAAAACTAAAAACAACGCTACTTTATGTAAAAATAGAATATAGTTAAAACGGTACTAATTTTCAAAATGAACAATTCGCAGAAATGAATAAGTGTTTTTTTTAGGAAGATTAAAAAAAATTATTTAAATATTTAATATGTGACAATTATAGGAAATGCAATGGAAAAAAGTTCGATGTTCCACACCACAATTTTTGGATTCAAATTGTTTTAAATTAAAAGTACCCCTTTTGCTTTTTAAAAACACTTAGTCTTTAATACAAAGGTTACTTTAGGGGGGGGTTGGGGCCGATTCATGGAATTCCCCATTCCTTGAAACGTAATTAAGGGACGTTAACCATTGTGTGCAAGGGGTTTCAGAGAGTCGAGAATTAAGAGTTGTATTACTGGTGTATACGCCATTTGTCGATAATTACATATCACATTACAAAACTAATTAAGTTAATTTTAATATATATTACTTAGTAATTAATGTAATTAAATTAAAATTACATATCACCATTCAAATTATTTGTCATGCTAAGATTAAATATTGAAAATGGTAAATGTATTTTTGAAATTAATTTTTATTTATTTTTCTTACTTAAATGAGCTTGTTTGAAATTTATGAATATACTAGCTGAAGTACCCGTTCTTCGCACGGGAATGAATGGACTTTTTGATATTACGATTTGTGGTGATTACTATTTATTGTAATAAAGAGATATAGCAAAATGGATATCGCATTATATTGTGTTCAATAAAAATGCATACCGAATTTCAAGGCAGAAGGCCATGCGGCGTAGCGCAATCTAGTGACGAGTTTTATCAAAACGGATATTGCGAAAATATTTTTCGCATTCAGATATCGATGAATACGAAGTTTCAGGACGATCGGCTGGATAGCCCTGAAGTTCATGTGTTGACGCGACATCTAACGCGAAACTCTTCCCCGTGTTCAAATATCTATGTATACCTATTTTCATAGCAATCGGTTGCACAGTCAAGAAGTGATACACTGCAGCGCAATCTAGTGGTTAATTAAAGTAATGATTTGCTACAGTGCCGTCAAGTGGCGAGTTATAGCAAAATGGATAACGCCAAAATATTCCCATTGTTCAAATAGCTATGTATACTGATTTTCATAGCGACCGTTTGAATAGTCAAGAATTTGGCCTGCTGCAGCGTCATCTAGTGGCGAGTTAAAATAATAATGCATTGCAGTGCCATTTAGTGGTGAGTAACATCAAAAGGAACACAGTTATAGTAATAGATATAAGAAATAAATAAATAAGTATATAAATAAATAAGTATAAGAAATTTTATGCCGACCGGTCGAACGGCATAGAAGTTGATGCGTTGCAGCGCCATTTAGCGCCAAGTTACAGCAAAATGGATCCTGAAAAATATTCTACGTGTTCTAATATCCGCGTGTACATAATTTCATTGAAATCGGTTGGACGATATTCGCATAGTAAACGGCAAAAAACGTTCTTCTGCGCCACCTAGTGGCAACTTAGAGGAAAACGGATATCATAAAAAGCTTCTCAATGATAAAAGACTTAGGTGAACCAAATTTCATGGTGCAACGTTGCTCAACGGTGCTGGAGTTTTTCAACCTCATACAGACATACCAACATTCATTTTAATATATAACCAGTGTCATTATATATCCCAGTCTCAAATAAAATCCAGTTTCAAATCTAAGCCTCGCCAAATTGCCAACATACGCCATTTTGCAAGCGTTTTTTTTTTCAGGAAATCATTCGAATTATTGACTTAGCAGCAATCAATATGGGAAATGGTTCGACCGCCAAAAAGTAATGCACGCATTTATTTGAAAATAGGAATACCTTATTCAGCCGAATTTTTTTAAATTATCAACTATAACGTGGTTTATTCATCGTTACTCCGATGTACTAAATGTGACGATTTCAATTTTCTGAAATTTGGCGAAATTCCCCCAACTTAAATCAATGTATTCAATTGGCTAGAATTCTGAAGATAGATCGCTTGAAATCCCTTAATAACTGCATTATTTCTTCACGGATCATCAAAATTTAACGCAGTAGTCTAATAAAACCTTTGCACTTGGTTTCAAAAATCTATTTCCTTAAGCTCTCAATAAATTGCGCCAAGCCGAAATCTGTGCAAACCGCTAGAACTCACTTTCTCAAAATCGGCATTTGAGCCATTTTATTTTTTCGCCAAACTAAAAAAATTTACATATTAGCCTCGGAAATTTTCAATTCTTATTGTTTTGCGTATAAAACATTTCATTCCTGCTCCGATTTCCCATGCACACGATATTATAATAAAAAATTAATAATCTTACAAGTATAAACTAACAAAAAAAATCATTATTATTCTTTTATTTTTACTTTGAGAATTTAAAACATTTTATTCGGCAAAATCGCCACACATGGCAACCACGATCCTTATTTCACACTTTTTTCACTACAGGGGTTACAATTACGGAAAGCTTTTTGCGTGGAGAACATAAAAAATCTCTTAAATTCCGGGAACGGGTAGACTTTCAAAGTTTTAAAGTGGACTATGATTTATTCTATATTATTTTACATATCTGTGCAAAATTTCAGGCTGATAGGTCCATTTTTGTGGATTTGTATACAAATTAAATCCACAAACAAACAAACAGAATTTCATTTTTATTTATAAGATGTAATATTTGATTTTCTATGTGTCGTGATTTTAAGTATTTTTTTAATGTTTGGTGGGAGAGCTTTGCTAAAGCTTGGCCAGTATTCAATTTTTAATTAGTCTAAATATTAGTTTTTCTGTGAAAATATAATCAGTTACTAATTCAATTCTGTATAAACCACTGTTACAACATAAATATTTTAAGTAAAAATAATTATAATTTGCTATCAAAATAATGATTAGTTATTATAATAACTCTTTAGTTATCCATACTCTTAAAATGTTCGAATACTTTTCATTTTATTATATTAATGAATTCATTTATTATTCAGAAAAAGCACAGTAAATATTTGTGACATTACATTTTTAATATACTATTTGCGTATTTACAGTAGTAGCTTGTTGAAAAATTAAAATCTCCGGGTTTTCTGATATTTTGAAGATTTAACAGTCGAACATATTTATTTCCCCACCACAGTTCTGGAAGATTACCATCAGGGTATATTCATTTAATATGGACCAATATACCATAGTTCTTTTTTGTTGTTGTTGTCGCATAGAGATTTGTGCTTAGGTTGATTACTCATTTGTGACGGATTCTTGGAAGTTTAAAATTAAAAAACAAATCGTGTAATTGTAACTTTTGTGAGTTCAAAGCCTATAATTTTACTATTTTTTTTCTTGTCTAAAAAGCCGATAGTTTGTAAATTTTTGAACATTTAAGAAAATAAAATTGTCCCTAAAGAAATATTGAAGTTTTATTTATTTCGCGTTAAAAGAATTCTTTTATTTCTGAGCTCTTTTACAAATTCTATTTTTAACATTATTACCTTATGTTGAAATTTCAAACTTAAATTCTATTTATAAGTGAACTGTTTATTTTAAAAACTATGCCTGTTTGTCATGTCAATGTATATCAAAAAAATGATAACATAAATGGTGAAATTTAATGAACAAAAAATTTAAGTGTGCTTTGTGGCCCGGCCCAGATAAGTAATTATGACTTTAAGATTGTGATACTGCATAAATCCACTGATTTTCTTCATTGGATTTTGGCAGGTATGAATTTATTTCACTACATTTTATTTTGATAGATTCTGTATTCTGTTTGCGGCATTTATTTTTTAGGCAAGAAGTACTTTTCCTCGTAAAATTTTCAAAATTAATAGTACAGTGAATGCTTGTAAAATTGAAAACTTAAAAAATTTCAAACTTATTTGGGTATTTCCGTGCTTTGTGGGGCACGTTCCGTTCTCCAGAATGCTGTCCAATGTTAGGAGGTGTCTAACTCGGGAAGATTCCCTGTATTATCATTGTTGCTATCTGTGTGTATTAGGTCATTTTAACTTACGAATCCGTAAGAGTGGAATGTAATCATCCGCGAGTCCCAGTTGCATTGGACCGCTAATGACAGAATTGGCGGATCCAAAGGGGGGGGGGGGGTATCTGTCTCCGTCAAGAATTTGTCTCTAAAACCACCAGTATGGCTCTATACAGTTTTAGAGGGATAATACCGGTCAACAACAACAAAAAAAAAAATTTCGGGTTTCTGTTCTCATGCTTAAATTCTGATTCTAGACATTGTAAAACACTTAAATTTTCATTTTTAGTTCTTAAAGTTTGCATTTGTCTAATTTACGTCAATAAGTATATTTTAATTTATTTCATAAACGAAAGATGGCAGCACTTTGATTAACCAGAAAGTAAACTGTATTATTATTTGTAATTGTGTAGTATTGCTTGTAGTATTATTTGTAATATTATTATTTGTTTGTATTATTATTTCCTCATACGAACATAAAAGAAATACGAAAAATATTCACTTTTAGACATTAGTTTCTTATTTTATATTTATATGTTATTGTTTATCACAAATCTGGAATAAAAAAGGCTTTTATATCCAGCAGAAACTTTTCTGATCATAATTTAGAGTGTAATTATAAAAGAAATATAAAAATCAGTGATTTTTGCCAAAAATTGCTTTAATTTCTACAAAAGCAAACCATCATAAAAAAAAAAAAAATTATTTTCCTTAGTTTTGGCGTAGGAGAAACGGTATTTTCATGTGTCTTATTTTTCAGATTTCACAGAGCACAATGCCTCCAACTCTAGAGGGAATCGGACACTACAGGTGCTCACTCATCCTGTAGCCGTACGCAGAGCGTTTGAAGGACTTCCAGCCTCAGCGTTTCGTAATTCGGAGCAACGAAGTCCCGTGACAGCGCACCCTCCGTCGTACGATGAAGTTGTGCATCCCGAATTAGTTCCACCACCGCACCCTCCGTCGTACGATGAAGTTGTGCATCCCGGGTTAGTTCCACCACCGCCCCCTCCGTCGTACGATGAAGCTATGCATCCCGACTGAAAAAACACTCAAAATACTGGTGTTAAACGATAAAGTAATTAAAAAACTTTTTTTACTTCTTATGTGTGTTTTTTACAAAGTTTTTTAATTACTTTATGCATCCCGAGTTAGTTCCACCACCGCCCCCTCCGTCGTACGATGAAGTAATGCATCCCGAATTAGTTCCACCACCGTCCTGTGAAAGCGTACGTCTACAGTCTCCGCCGACATATGAAATGAATGCATCATTGAATATAGACAGGTATTTAACCAATTTATGATTTTGAATACAGGAAGTAACCTAACTCATAAAGTTGTTGACTTATTGTGGTTCGTAGTAGTATTTATTTTATTCCGTGTGTGAGAGCGTTTGAAATCCATTCGTAGGGAGTAGGCTGAAGCGGAGCGGCTCAGGTTTTTTAGCGTCGGCATAACTTGTTTACACGATTTGTGACGGCGAGGCGCTTTTGAATTGTGTCAAAACGGTGCATACTTGTGGGGTGGGGTGGGGGGGTACTAAAATGTTAAAATTCGCTACGGTTTGCAATTTTGATGATTTATCGCCAAGTTTCGCCGCAAAATTATCCTTGTACAGAATCAAGCTTGGCAATATCTTCCAAATTTGGCTAGAAATTGGCAAACGCGACAATTTTTTACAAAGGAGAAGTATACTTAGAATATGCCTCACGGACGAAGTTTGTAAGATAGTCTCAGTAGGTAATTTTAATATAGATTTCAATATAAAGAAGCGGTTTATGGAACAGACAAGATAAAATACTGTACACTCATGGATTATAATACACTTTCCAAACAGTATTTATAAAAGTGAAGTATAGTTAGAATATGCCTGACGAAGACTATTAAGCTGTTTTGGTAGGTGATTTTAAAATAGATTTCAGTTCTGAGGAACTATTTTGTGCAACAAGAAAGAGAAACGCGGCATACTCTTGGATTATGATGTACGTTTCAAACAGTAGTTATTATGGTAAAGTGTATCTAGAATATGCTTGGCGAAGTTTGTAAAGTAGCTTTAATAGGCGATTTTAAAATAGATTTTGACCCCAAATAAGAGTTTTTTTGAACAAGGAACAAAAATGCTGCACACTCATGAGTAATGATACACTTTCCAACTTAATGGAATAAGGAAGAAAAATAAGGACGACGCATAGATTATGGTACGCTTTTAATGTATAGCATGTTAGTGCTTATGTAAAATATAAAACTGTTTCAGATTTTAACTATTTACTTTAAAAAAATCTCCATCCCATTAACAATTTAGTATACCTGGGAGAAGGCAGTCTAGATTGTGATTTCTGCTCCTTGGTATGTTAAATTCCAGAATATTGTTCGTCGGAATGCATGAAGATGGCTCTAGTCCAAGCTTGTTCTTATCTCGAATATTTGTTAGGAATTTCAGATTCCTATTCACTTTTGTCGACTTGTGTTCTATAAAATAAAAAGTAAACCAGGTTATTAAAAAGACTGATTGTGTTTCGGATTTTAAAAATACTATTTCCTATTTCACAAAAAGAAAAAGTATTTGAGAATGACAGCTTCCACAGACCACAGACCTACTGCGCTATGTGCAGGCATGAAAGTTTTCAGTCTTTTGACTGAATACAGCCTTTTTCAACATCACTGATGCATTTGAGATTCAGTATTTAAATTAGTTTAATGAATTTTGTTATACTGAATACAGTGTGATATCATGATATATTAGTTAATTTAATTATTAATACATATAAAAGATTAACAGGTAATGTGTTAAATGCATAATAATTTATTTGTTCTGTAAAATCCACAGCTAAGTTTAGTCTTTTTAGCTGTTTCGTGCTTTCATGCCTGTATGTGTGTGTGTGTGGATGGTTTGAGATCATCGAGTACGCTTACTTCAGCGTATTGAAAGTTTCCAGTCCAATATAATCCTTATCCGTTTTGTTTACAAATCGAAATATTTTTATAATGGATCCTCATTTATTTTATTTTATTTTATTTTTTTATTTATTTATTTTCATTCAGGTCTTTCAACTCACCTCGAGAAGGCGGCGCTTCCTTCATCGGAAATAATGTAGTTCTGAACATCGGTGACGATGAAGTTGAGGAACAGAGAAATCAGTCGTCTATAGACTGCGCTATAATTTTCTTACTGTTTTTGGCAGGACTTCAGGTCTGCTTCGCTCTTTACTACAAGAACAACACGGTGCTGACTGCTAACGCAATCTTGATCGTTTTACTCACTATGAAAATAATCCTTTTGGTCTTAGACAGATACAGCCTGAGATCTGTAATTTGCAGGCTACCATGCCGGAGGTAGTTTTGTAACTCCAATTTTGTAAAAAAAAAAAAAAAAAAAAAATGTTTTTCGTCCTCTGAATAAAGTTTATATTCTGTTATTTAAAGTGATTATTTTGAAGGATTCTCTTGTAGTATTACCTTTTTGTTATTTTCGGTTTATGAATTACATGCGTTTGTATCTATCTGTATCTATATATTTATGTTGGTGAGATTCGGAGAAAAACATAAATCATCGGTGACGTCAACTTTCGAAAAATAAATATTGGATACAGATGCTACGACCATTCTCTTACTTCTATGGGTACGACTTGGAGGGGGGGGGGAGATGCCGGGGATTGTCCCCAGATGAAGAATGTAATATCCCTGGCTGAGAAATGTTAATTGATCCCTGCCAGGGAAATTATTTATGCCCTGCAGAAGAAACGTTAAATTAATCTCTGTCCCCCTACGAGTTCGACAGCACCTAACGATTTTAAGTTTTGAAAATAGAAATTCTTCTTTTGTTTAATAGTCAAAGGTAATACCTAATATATTAAGTGATTGGAGCATTTACACCTTTCCTCCCGTTTTCTTTTCTTTCTTTCTTTCTTTTTTTCTTTTTTTTTTCTCAAATGCCTCCTCCTGGAGATTATTTTCTTTCAAATCGAATACATATAGATGACACTGTGAATACATCTAGTGATCTCTAAATACATCCAGGAATCATCAGTCAGGTCTGAGGGAGAAAGGCGGAGGTTATTCCAAGTGTTTAATACTAACAGAGGCGTAGTCAAGGGGGGGGTTAGGGGGGTCATAACCCCCCCATGAGCAATTTTTTGCCATACAAAATGTATATTCTTCACTCCTTTATCACACACATGTATGCATATATGTGAGTTGCAGTAGTCGTAACCCCCCCCCCCCCATGAAAATTTTCTGGCTACGCCATTGAATACTAATAATTTACTGAAACTTGTCATTTTGTTCAAAAAAACGTTAAATTTATCTTAAAAGAATATGATTGTGTAAAATAAACAAACCAGTCTAATAAATACTTCACTGTTAACCCTTTGGGTACGGATTTATTTGAGAAAATATTTGCATGTGGAACGGATATAATTTTTTGATTGCTTGGAGTAGTATGTAAAAACAGTACATTTTACGTAAGAATTTATTTATTTCTAAAAGATTGGTGACATATGTAGTATTAAGATGTCTTGAAGTAATTAGAATTGCAAAATAAAAATAAATGACTAACAACAAAATAAAACTAAATGAAATAAATGCAAGCTATAACAAAAAACCAATTACTAATAATTAGGCAGAGTGTGATATTTTTCAAAGCAAGTTTGGTACCAAGCGTGGTCTTCCGCTTCTAGGGAAATCAAGTGAATGACGTCTCTCAGACATCAAATGTACCCAAGGGGTTAATTCGATGGTTGATTCAAATCCAAAGCTACTTGATGGTTATCTGCTTGGGGGAGACCCCTTGGGTGGGGGACTTTTTTATACTTTACTCTTAAAAAAGTAATAAAAGCGGAATGACGAAGCACAATAAATTAAATAAATTTCATCTTTGAACGTACAATCTCAAACCTTGAGCGGAAGTTTGCTCACTTTAAAAGAAAGGTGGAATTTTTAGTCTTGTTTTCTAAGTGCTGGGCCGGTGTATAGTTTCGATAAATCCCTGTGAAACGTATTTGAAGGGCCTTATCGTAAATAACGGGAGACGTTGATTAAATTCATTGTATCAGGGCTCTCGTTTTACGCGTAAATCTATATATATATTTTTTTTAATTGACTCTCATTCTTTGGAACTGGTCCATGTGTATCTCTCTATTCTAAAAAAAAAAGTAAAGGCCGCTGTCAAAGCTTGTTGGGTAACTCCTCCTAAACCGTGGGGATTTGAGTTTCGACTAAGGTGCCCGCAGATTCGAAAAATTCCGAGGAACCTCATAAGCTGAATTATTTTAGAAGATATAAATAAAAAACTGAAAAAATAAAACATAATGGTTGCCAGATTTGGCATAAAATCCTTCATTACTTTGCAACAAAGCAATTCCAAGTGCGTAGAATCGCGAGAAATTGACAAACATGAAGTAGAATTACACCCATTTTACGCCAAATTAAAAAGTATATGAAATAAGTTGGCAGTTTTCAAATAGTAGGTTCGCTTATTATTTGAATACTACGCAAAATTCATGAAAATTGCCAATTCACATTATAACGCTTATCATCGCGCATTATTTCACAAAGATAATGCTCGCAAGTTGTACAGTGAAATGTATGAAAAGTTCTGCGCTTGCAATATTTTACAAATTTTGACTTTCCCAGGTTGGCAAATCTGCAAAGCTATTCTGTATATGTTCGATACACGATAACAATGATTGCTTGAAATACCGATCTTGGGTGTACATCACTTGTGAGCACTTCAAAGATTTCCAAATCTATAAGCTCAATGCAATCTCTAACCCTTTGAGGCGCAACCCTTTCCCAATACTGAAAAAAGGGCAGCCGTTGCCATCGCTCGACTTAACTACCAGCAAGATGGCAGACGATCGAAACGTTCATCGCGTGCCACAGATCCAGAGACCCTTTTTTGACGCAGCTGTCTGTGCCCGCGCACGGCCAGCTGCGTAAAAAAGGGTAAAAACATAAATGTAGATTACATGATCATAGTGTTTTTTTTCTATCCACAATTTAAATGTAATAGTTATATGCATTTTTTAAAAATATTACTCGTAAAAGATACTTAAACCTTTGCCCTGTAAGCAACTTGGTAGCCGCTGTTTTAAATAATAACATCAATGTTTCTGTATAAAGTAGTATCGTATGTCATCCTCAATAATGTTTCACTCTATTCTAAAAAAATAATAATAATTAAATAAAAAAAGTAACGGCCGCTGTTGTCGGCGGCGCCGCTGTCAGAAGCTTGTTCTGCTATCTCCTCCGCAACTATGGTGTTATGGATTTCGACGAAGGTGTCCGCGGATTCGGGAAATTCCGGGGAACCCGATAAGCTGACTTAAATTTTGAAAATCGAATTATTTTAGAAGATATAAATAAAAAACTGAAAAACTATACATAATCGTTGCCAGGTTTGGCAATTTTTGCCAGCATAAAATTATGCATGCCTTTACAATAAAGCAATTCCAAGTATGTAGAATCGTGTGAAATTGGCAAACATGAAGTTGAATGACACCAATAGTACGCCAAATTAAAAAGTATATGAAATAAATAACTCAAAGTGTGTTACACAAAGATGACAATTTTCAAATAGTAAGTTGCCTTAGACAACAGGAGTTTAGAATTAGCGATTATTTGTTTTTCCAAAACAGAGTAACTAATTGTAACTGATTTAAAAAGCGCCATCTTGGCCTTAGGTACGATCTGGCAAAATGGTATCACTTCAAGCAGGGTGAATTTATACCGTGAGTTCCAAAATGTCAGAAACCAGAATCTGAAAATGAAAAATAATTAAAATGCAGGTTATTTTAAAGCCGGTTAGGTTCAGCTTGGGTATTTGCTACCAGTAGACGTATTTGGTGGCCCAATACGTCTGCCATTACCTATGCCATTATAGCAGTTATAGTACAGATTGGATATTTGCCAGAACGACGAGATTATATAGTTCGTGGTGCTCAATACGAAAATCTGCAAAGGATTATGTCAGGGGCGTAGCCAGAAATTTTTCATGGGGGGGGGGGGGTTACGACTACTACAACTCATATATATGTATACGTGTGTGTGATAATGTAGTGAAGAATATACATTTTGTATGGGAAAAAATTTCTCATGGGGGGGGGTTATGACCCCCCTAACCCCCCCTTGGCTACGCCCCTGGATTATGTACTGTATGAAAATATGGATAACGGTTTTCCGGGAACCTTACATGAGCTGTAATTATAGGTTGTGAGCATGTGTAAATCGCCCAATAATGAAAAGTCGCCATTGGTGGCAAGCTATCCTAGTTGTTCCGTAGTTTTATCAAAGAAAACATATGAAGTACTTTTTTCTTAGTGCTAATTATTAAGTATACATATCCGAAAATCTCCAAATTATGAAAAATCGCCGTAATTGGCTTATACGCAAGGTGTTCCATGTGTTTCACATAATTAAATATAGTGCGAAGTTTAAATTTTTATGTTCCAAGGATCATGGAAGAGCCAAAAGCAATGTGTAGCTCAGTAACATTCTATCTGATCCAACCTTTGAGTTTTGTTTGTTGCAATTATGCCTTTTTTTATGAATAAGCCTTATTAGGGGCCGAATGCCTCATACGAAAAGCGAGCGTAGCGAGTCTAGGGGCCTTGGCCCCTAGTTCTTTAAAAAATAATTGAAGTAAAATTAATCAAGACAACACCCTTGCTGAAACTTATCTTGGTGACGAAATGTAAGAACAAATATGACTTATGTTCCTACAGTTGCAGGCATTGTTTTCCTTTTACTGCTGGAAACTTTTTTATTGCCTTTAACCGTCTACAGAATCAGGTAAAACCGAGAGTACTGCTTTGAGTGTTAGTTCTGGAAACCTCTGTGAAACAGCCTCTGAATTTTCAAAATTTTACAAAGTGTTCAGCGGAGCATTCCTTGAGAAACCCCTTGTAAGGAGCACGCTCAAGCCTTATTTGTGAATCATGAAATCCTGGAACATTGTTGAAAACTTTTTTATCCTCAACATTCATGTTGAACTTTTCTTCTGGGATCAAACAATCGAGCCGCTTTCGTGAATTTCAAAGCAGGCCAGGAAAACTGAAGTCCTCGCTTTTTAGAGACGACCCTTTCTCGACAAAAATTAACGTTCAATTTTGTTCCTGTTTTGTGGCATTTTCCCCATCTAAGATCCCAAATTGGGATACAATGGGCTTTTGAAGAAGATATGTTGAGAAAAAATTATGGAATAAAAAGTTTGCCGAAAAATGTGGTGTTATGCGTAAAGTTGAAGTTTTTGCGGAGGCATTCACTACAACTTACATTATGCAAAATTCCGTATTTTCGCATATTTTATTGGTCCTTGTATATATATCCTAACTAATATTATAAATGCGAAAGTGAGTTTGTTTGTTTGTTTGTTTATTTATGACGCTTTCACGCCTAAACCGCTGAATCGATTAGGATGCATTTTGGTTTAGATATAGATGGGACCCTTGAGAAGGTTATAGGCTACTTAGAATTTTAGATTTTTAATTAATTTTTTAATTATAAAATAAAAATCGTTTTTACATTGCCATGTTTGGCGAGTTTCACCCGTATCAAATGATTCATGTTTTGAGCTAACAAGAAAGCTATTACTTCAATAAAGAAGCGCGTGCATCTGAAAAACATTAAATACCACGGAAGTTATACCAGTTATATGACAAAATATCCTATAAATAAAAATGAAATTCTGTTTGTTTGTGGATTTGATTAGTATACAAATTCACAAAAATGGACCTATCAGCCTGAAATTTTGCACAGATATGTTAAATAATATAGAATAAATCACAGTCCACTTTGAAACTTTGAAAGTCCACCCGTTCCCGGAATTTAAGAGATTTTTTATGTTCTCCACGCAGAAAGCTTTCCGTAATTGTAACCCCTGTAGTGAAAAAAGTGTGAAATAAGCATCGTGGTTGCCATGTGTGGCGATTTGCCGAATAAAATGTTTCAAATTCTTAAAGTAAAAATAAAAGAATAATAATGATTTTTTTTTTAAATTATAATATCGCATGGAAATCAGAGCAGGAATGAAATGTTTTATACGCAAAACAGTAAGAATTGAACATTTAGGAGGCTAGTATGTAAAATTTTTTAGTTTGGCGAAAAATAAAATGGCTGATATGCCGATTTTGAGAAAGTGAATTCTAGCGGTTTGCACATTTTTCGGCTTGGCGCAATTTACTGAGAGCTTAAGGAAATAGATTTTTGAAAACAAGTGCAAAGGTTTTATTAGAATACAGCGTTAAATTTTAATGATCCGTGAAGAAATAATGCAGATTTCAAGCGATCTATCTTCAGAATTCTCGCCAATTGAGTACATTGATTTAAGTTGGGGGAATTCCGCCAAATTTCAGAAAATTGAAATCTTCACATTTAGTACATCGGAGTAACGATGAATAAAACACGTTATAGTTGATAATTTTAAAAAAATTCGGCTGTATTAAGGTATTCCACTTTTCAAATAAATGCGTGCTTTACTTTTTGGCGGTCGAACCATTTCCCATATTGATTGCTGCTAAGTCAATGCTTCGAATGATTTCCTGAAAAAAACGCTTGCAAAATGGCGTATGTTGGCACTTTGGCGAGGCTTAGTTTTGAAACTGGATTTTATTTGAGACTGGGATATATAATAACACTGGTTATAGATAAAAATGAATGTTGGTATGTGTGTATGAGGTTGAAAAACTCCAGCACCGTTGACACGTCACATGAAATTTGGTTCACCTAAGTCTTTTATCATGGAGAAGCTTTTTATGCTATCCGTTTTCCTCTAACTTGCCACTAGGTGGCGCAGCAGAACGTCGAATTCTATTCCGTTTAGCCGTTTACTATGCGAATATCGTCCAACCGATTTCAATGAAATTTGGTACACGCGGATATTAGAACACGGAGAATATTTTTCAGTATCCATTTTGCTGTAACTTGCCGCTAAATGGCGCTGCAACGCATCAACTTCTATACCGTTCGACCGATCGGCATAAAATTTCTTATACTTACACATTTCAGCACGAAGAATATATTCTAACTGTGTTCCTTCTGATGTTACTCACCACTAGATGGCACTGCAATGCATTATTATTTTAACTCGCCACTAGATGACGCTGCAGCAGGCCAAATTCTTGACCATTTAAACGGTCGCTATGAAAATCAGTATACATAGCTATTTGAACAATGAGAATATAAGTTTTATTAGAATACAGCGTTAAATTTTAATACTCCGTGCAGAAATAATGCAGTTATTGAGGGATTTCAAGCGATCTATCTTCAGAATTCACGCCCATTGAGTACATTGATTTAAGTTGGGGGATTTCTGAAAACTGAAATCTTCGCATTTAGTACATCGGAGTAACGATGAATAAAACACCTTATAGTTGATAATTTAAAAAATGCGGCTGTATTAAGGTATTCCACTTTTCAAATAAATGCCTGCTTTACTTTTTGGCGTTCGAACCATTTCCCATTTTTTTGCTGTTAAGTCAATGCTTCGAATGATTCCCTGAAAAAACTCTTGCAAAATGGCGTATATTGGCATTTTGGCGAGGCTTAGATTTGAAACTGGATTTTATTTGAGACTGGTATATTCGCTCATTTGCTGCAACAACGTCACAACTCAAAAATCATGATTTTTCAAAAAACGCATTTGAATTTCCATGAAAGTGAAGAAACTTATATTCTACAAAACGCTACTACCGTCGTTCCGCGGGTGAAATTTAAAAGGTCAGAAATGACACTCTGCCAGTTAGAAATTCGCATTAATGCAATTGCACCTGTAGTATCAACTCAAAAATCATGATTTTTTAATTATGACGTTGTTGCAGCAAATGAGAGATATAATAGCGCTGGTGATAGATAAAAATGAATGTTGATATGTGTGTATGTGTGTTGAAAAACTCCAGCACCGTTTGACCAATCACCATGAAATTTGGTTCACCTGTCTTTTATCATGCAGAAGGTTTTTATGCTATCCGTTTTCCTCTAACTTGCCATTAGGTGGCGCAGCAGAGCGTCGAATTCTATTCCGTTTAGCCGTTTTCTATGCGAATATCGTCCAACCGATTTCGATGAAATTTGGTACTCGAGGATATTAGAACACGGAGAATATTTTTCACTATCCATTTTGCTTTAACTTGCGGCTAAATGACGCTGCAACGCATCAACTTCTATACCTTTTGACCGCTCGGCATAAAATTTTTTATACTTACACATTTGAGCACGAATAATATATTCTAACTGTGTTCATTTTGATGTTACTTACTCTAATGTACACTAGGGTGGAGCGAAAAAAAACTTTATTTCAGAGGCCCTTTTTTGACGCATCTGGCTGTGCGGCACAGCATATCGATCGTCCGCCATCTTGCTGGTAGTTGAGTCGAGCGATGGCAACGACTGCCCCTTTTTCAGTATTGGGCAAACTATCCAGCTGTTCTCGCATTCTTCCATTTTTCAGCAGATGTCAGTGCTGTTAAAAATAATCGGAACCATTTTTTTACGGGAAATGACGTGCTGAAAAGTAAAGGATTCTCGTGCAGCTATGTCACCCGCAACTATTTTATAGAAATCAAATCTATTCTTCGTGACTGGCAGCAGTCAAAACGTCAGAGTTTGGTGTTCCCAGAGTGAGAACACTGCGCGTTAAATGGTTAAATAATTATAATGCTTTATTTTGATTTTTTAGCACCAGAGTACTATTAATTTCAACCTTGCTTTTTGTGTAGACACGATTTTGGTACGTCGAGTCACTTTTGAAATGTGTTTGTCAGATAATGTGGAGTGGGGGGGGGGGGGGGGGAGGCGTTAATAAAATGTTGAAAATCGCATAAGGAGTAAGAATTTTACCCTCCGATAAATCCTATCGAGGTCGATTATTACACGAGGATATTTTAAATTATTTACGAGTTTTGTTTACTTTGAAGTTTGTTTAGTGAAAATCGAAAGCAAATGGCTAAAAGAAAATAAATATCTATCGAAGTGAAATTCAACATCATAAAAGATTTTGATAAAGGCATGAAGCAAAATAAATAAGGATAAATTAATGGGTAATGTATTTTCAATTAATATCTAATACATTTTAAAAAACGCTTTTGTGGCATTCAGGTATTATTTATTTAGACATTATATACTTGTTATTCAAATATGCCAGAAATATTTATAAGCTATACTCCGCTAGAATCTCTGGTGAGGCGGCAAAGGTATTTAACTAAAATTTGCGAGTGTTGTGAAAATTACTGAAAACTATAAACATGTTTTTCTCCTTTTATTTATTATATATTACTTGCGAGGGTGTGCTGAATGAAAAGAGAACACTTTCTGGTGACACCGCAGGGTATGGGATATATGAAGAACAAAAATCAAAAATCTTTTCGCTCCAATATCGATTCTCTCTATAACGATAATTCTCTTTACAACGATATATTATTTTCACCCCCAAAATATCGTTATAGAGGGATTTCATTGTAGTTCCAATATGCCTGGTGAAGATTTTAAAACTGTATCAATAGGCGTCGGTTAAGATAGATTAGGATTCCAAACATGTGCTTTATGGTTCAAGAAAGAGGTGATTCCTATTTTAACGCCCCTACTTTCACCAACCTAAAAATTCCCCGCCTTTTGGCGAGCTTGGAAGTCATGGGTCTCTAGGAGTTATGCACAAGTTTCAACGCTCCCTAAACAACTACATGAAAACTAAAGTGAACAAATTAGTGATAAACGCACTAGTTAAGGAATTTGAAGACACTTAATTATTAAAACTGCATTAATTGGCAACCCAAAATAAATAAAAATGTAAGGGAATGCTGTACTTACAGGTTGTTCCAAATCGAAATTTTAATTCTAAATTACGATTGCCAAATAAATACAAAAATCGTCATGGTTACTCTATATGTTTAATGATCGCCACCTTGGCGAGAGTTGGGGCGCAACCCAAAATCAACCCAAGAAAGACAAACACGGTACACTCATGGATTATGATGCACATTCGAAACAATATTTAAAACTGTGAAGTATAGTTGTAAAATATTTGGCGAAGATGGTAAAATAGTTTTAGTAAAAATAGGGACGACGCATAAATTATGATACGCTTTTAATATATAGCACTTTGGTGCGTATTTAAAATCTGAAAAGGTTTCAGATTTTCTTCATTTTGGCTCCCATACATAAAAGATGCATGAGATTGGAGCAAAAACATAAAATAAAATATACGCATCAGATTTTAAAACCTTTTCACTAATAGAAAACTACAGTATTCCTGATTAACATTGACTAAAATGCATGCAAATAGCATAAATATTTCTTTTACAAGAACACTGAAAATAGTTCGAAAAATATTGTCGTAACTGTCTCATTCGCCAAATGCGTAAGAAAAAAAAAAAAGAAAAAAATCTAAATTTAGTAACTCTGCATACTTTCTCATTTTTATTGAAGTATACTAACATGTATTATACTTAATTTAAAATAAGTAAAAAGTAAATTATATTTAAACACAGTCACTTTTGTCAATAGTGCACACATATTTATTATTCACACAAGCTCCATTTCTCTGTGGACCTCATTCTAAAGCCGACGCGGACGAAGTCGCGGGTAGCACCTAGTAAATATCCCAGACAGCACAGCAAACTTGGATCAAACTTGATTTATGAAGTCAATAAGCTTGAAAATTCCAGTCGTGTAAGCTTGATTCAAGTGTTCTAGTTTACACTTGCCCAGCTTGCATTAAGCTTGACATTTCAAGCTTAAAAAATTTTCTAAATACACGGGGCGCCCGCGCCCCACATACTTTATTTTTCCGCGCATTTTCCCCCTTTATGCTGTAATTTTAAGTTATTTTAATCTGTTGCCATCGAGTGTCTGTGGCTAGAATAGAACCCGGGACCTTTCGATTAGTAGCCGAGCGCGTTATCCATTCAGCCACCAGAGCCTTGTACAGCTATGACTAAAGTTTGAAGTGAATTATTAAGCGGTTTTCTGGCCAGATTGATAAGTAGGCGATATGTTATTTTTTTTTCCCCCATGGGATGCATCAAAATTAAAATAATTTTATGGTTGATTTAGAGACTCTACTAATAGGGAAATAAACATAATATAAACTTAAGAGCAACACATGTTTTAAAACTTTCGCAACACTCATGAGCAATACTGCCGCTGGCCAAAATCGAGACAAACGACTGATTTTGAAATCAATTTCGTAGTATAATTGTATTTTATTTTGTAGAATTTCCATATTTGGAAATATAGAATGGGTTACTTACTTAACACCTGAAATCAAAGAAACAGATAGTTAAACGTTACTTCGAAATGCTATATCACAGTTGCTAACATAACATGTATGGAATACACACACTTTAGTCATTTTTGTAAATATTTCTTATAATAACAAATAATTGAAAAATTTTGCTATTTTTTAACGCTAAAAATTCTCTTTACAAATGTGGTTAGTTATTTTCCTACATATATTGGTATGCTATATCGATATAGAGCATTTCGAAGAATTAAAAATAAGTTTAAATTAATTTATACAAATGTAAATTTGAATTATTTTCATTGTTCATACTTTATAATTAAAAAAATTATTTAACTTCTGAATTTTTTTTATCCTTTGTAATTTTATTTTAAAATTACAAAAGTGTAAGATAAGATGTAAGATTTTTGGGCCCTAAAATCTGTAGGCCCTGGGCAGTTGCCCCGTTTGCCCTGCCGGTAATATAGCACTGGTAATAAAAAACCCATCCCCGTTAAAACACATCTTTTACGAACTTTCAACAAATTTGAGGACCCTAGACAATTAATGTCCCTTCTCTTTCACAGATGGCGCCATCACCGCACTTTGCAAGTCAAAATCCAGCTTAAGCCAACCTTGCATTGCCAAGCCAAATCTCAAGCTTGATTTAAGCTTATGTGCTGTCTGGGATTGTTACGAATTTTCGGGGCAACCCGCTGTTCTGGGGCTTAAAAAAGTTCAAAATTCGTATTCTACGTTTAAAATAGTTAAATTTTGCTTTGTGTTGCATCAAAATCGGCCAATTAGAACCGGAGATACGGAGGTTTTGGTTTCCCATTCAAATATATCGAGTTCTAGAAATCTCGAGAAATATTCGTCCTAGGACTTCGATCTCTTCCCTTTTGGGGACTTATTTTTGGCGCCAAATGTGTCGATATTTCGCCAAAAGTCGCCAAGCTTGGCGACATTTGGGTCCTTTGGCGCGATTTTCCCTATGGGGCCTGGAAGTCGGTTTTCCAGCATTAAAAACACATAATAACCTAACATTCCTCTTCTATGACGTAATCAATATTCCTGCTTTATGTAGAATCTTCGAGAAATAGACTTTTCTGGAAGCTGCCGGCAGCCCCAGTTCAGTGTGTGAGTGAGCTCCCGTTCAGTGCGGATCCAGCGGCCGAGGTGAACGGCGCTTTGCTTTGTAATAGAAGCGGGGTTTTTGCTTGATTTTCGAAGCTGTTTCTAAAGTGCTGTGTGTAAATTCTTCACTGTTGAGTTTTGAGGGATTGTTAGTGTTATCCCTCGTATATTTCCACTGAATTTTTGCCTCTGGAAGTGTTTTATTTTGTGTGAGAATTACAGCCTTTGTGAGAGCTTCTGATCTAAGCGAACTGTTAAAAGCACATTACTGATTGATTGTGCTTGTGAATTTTGTACAGCTGATTGTTCGACGAAGTTCTAGAAGCAATAAAGTTTGTGTTCCATCCTGACAAGTGGACTTTTTACTAGAACTTTCTGCACCAACTGGACTTTAGAACGACGAACCCAGGAAACAAGCAGAGTAATTTTCTGCAACAATATATACGCGTTTAACTTAATTCTTCCTTTTCTGCAGTTGGTATAAATAAATAAAACACCATTAGGATTTTCTTAAATTTTATTGAGCATCATATTATTTTGCAAAACATGAATTTCATTAACACACAATTATTATGAGATGAATCTCTGGGTTTGCTTTTCCATAATCGGGGATGAGAAGGATTTTCTAACAAATGCACGAACATATAAGGCCAGCAATTGCAGAGATTAAAAAGACGCAGCCACCTAGAAAATATATATCATATCCTGATAATATGAAGATATGATATATTTTCCCTAAAAATATCAAGCTCGCTACGACGAGAGTAACAGACACAGCAGATAACAGACAAAGCAGACAATTGCAACAGACAAAGTGACAGCGAGACATTGAACGACAGATGTTTCTTCTTTCAATTTATGAATTACTATCATCCTGCAATAAAGTGAATAATAATAAGCAATAAAGTATTTAAAAGTGAATTATACAGCATTAATTCAATAAGTGTTCAGCATATGAACAATCATCAAGGAAAATATTAGTGGTACTACTTAGAATTGGACTCGGACTCACGCTCTTGTCTTGAAAAATAAAATAAAATCTTTTATCGTAGAACATTACATGAAATCTTTCCATCATATACTTTTAACCTTTAAGGGGACAACCTACTTTTAAAATACCCCAAAAATTGATTTTGAGATTTTTATCTCATTAAATAGGTTACTTTATTCTAAAAAGATTGATACCAACCATTTTTCTGTATGACAATTTTTTATTGAGATAAAAAGGAAAATGTAAACGCAAGTTGGGCAGCATGCTGTAGAAGCTGCAACTAATGTTGACACTAAAAGCATAAAAGAGGCAGAAAAGAAATGTACAGAATTTAATTTAGAAACTCGAAGAGCCAGAAAAATGCTCAACAGTTCTCAGTTTGAGGCAATAAAAGAAAACGAAGGCAATGTGCATGAAAGCGGAAAATTTTAAATCGAAAAGTTCATAAAGTGAAATAAAATCAAATTTTTATGTTGCATAGTAAAAAAATATATACATGGATATAATTATTAAAATAACTTCAAATAATGTACTTTACCAATATTCGTGCCTTTATATCCTAAAAATGTATCTTTTGTTAAGGTATGTACATATTTTTTCATATTTACAATTATCGAGCTTTTCTTTAGATTGGTGTTTCTTAAGCCATATTAAAACATATTTTGGGTTAATCATTTTAAATACTCAGTAAAATTATTTTTAAATAGTAAATGTTTCAATAGAAAATGTTTTTAATTTTTAAAAATTAAATTTATGTTCCAAAACTACAATTTGAACTTTAATTGGCGTTTTCTCAAAACACTGTTTTTCAAGTTTGCGCGCATGATATTTTAAAAACTATTTAAGATATCAACTTGAAATTTTTCTCAGGCATTTATTTTAATATAATGAACAAAATGAACTAAAATGAAATGGCTGTGTTTCATAGAAAAAAAGTTATGATTGTAAAACTATCAAAAGTTTTTATGGATAATTTAAAACTTTTATATATTAAATGATTTTTTTTTAATTTAAATTATGAAAATAATTAAACCATTTTAGTTTAGATTGTTAATTTGAATGTTTTGTTTAATTTAGAAAAAAATTATGAGGATCAAAGGAATTCTAATTGAGATATCTTGCGCGCAGTGGGAAAGTACCCTAGAATTGTTTTTCCAATATTGTGTGGTAAAATAATATTTTGTAAATTATCACCTTTATAATAAACTACAATAATATTTTTATTTAATAGAGTAATGTCATAGTAGTTAACTGAAAAAAAAATGGTGTTTCTGCATGCATTCATTATTTTTTTTTTAAATTATAAAAGTTGAGCTAAAATTTCTACATTTTCCCATTCTTAAAAGTAAGATGTCCCCTTAACGCGCAGTGTGTCCGCTCCGGGGACGCCAAACTCTGACGTTTTGACTGTTGCCAGTCACGAAGAATAGATTGGATTTCTATAAAAATAGTTGCGGATGGCATAGCTCCACGAGAATCCTTTATTTTTTAGCACTTCATTTCCCGTAAAAAAATGGTCACGATTATTTTTAACAGCACTGACATCTGCCGAAAGATGGAAGAACGCGAGGACAGCTGGATAGATTGCCAATGCTGAGAAAAGGGCAGGCGTTGCCATCGCTCGACTTAACTACCAGCAAGATGGCGGACGATCGAAACGTTCATCGCGTGCCACAGATCTAGAGACCCTTTTTTGACGACAGCTGGCTGTGCGGGCACAGCCAACTGTGGTCAAAAAAATGTCTCTAGATCTGTGGCACGCGATGAACGTTTCGATCGTCCGCCATCTTGCTGGTAGTTAAGTCGAGCGATGGCAACGCCTGCCATTTTTCAGCCTTGGGAAAAGGTTGCGCAAAAAATAAATAAATAAAATAACAATGCAATCCAAGATATTTTTTATATAAATGTAAAGAGAAGTGCACAGTGTAGTGAAGAATAAATAAAAATTGCTTCCTCAAGCAAACTGAATTCGGTGAAATTTGTGAAAGACGGTGAAAAAATGAACCAGTAAACTGAGAGTAAGTAGAAACAAATAAACGCGCAGTAAAGTAGTAACATTTTATAAATGTATCGTCACTTTCAGTCTACTAATATTAGGGGATAGAGGAAGCATTATCGTAAAAATATTTTTTCCTGATATCGGAAATCCATTGGAATTCGGAAATCCATTTTTTTTTGACGCACAGCCAGCTGTCGTCAAAAAAGGGTCTCTAGATCTGTGCATGCGATGAACGTTTCGATCGTCCACCATCTTGCTGGTCGTTAAGTCGAGCGATGGCAACGGCTGCTTTTTTCAGCATTGGGCAATCTATCCAGCTGTTGTCGCATTCTTCCATTTTTCAGCAGATATCACTGCTGTTAAAAATAATCGTGACCATTTTTTTTTTTTTTTTTACGGGAAATGACATGCTAAAAAGTTAAGGATTCTCTTGGAGCTATGTCACCCGCAACTATATTTTTATAGAAATCAAATCTATTCTTCGTGACTGGCAACAGTCAAAACGTCAGAGTTTGGTGTTCCCAGAGCGGGAACACTGCGCGTTAAAGGGTTATTCCCCTTCGAAACATACCTTTTGGGGGGTTACTTTAGAAAGATTTTAATAATTTTTAAATTAAAATATTCCTCCATTGTCTTTTTTGTGGGGGGGGAGGCCTGAAGAACCCTATCCCCTCCTCTGGATTCGCCACATGAGCGGATCCGCCAATATAAAAAATATACTGTGCCAACCTAAGGCAAATTTCGCCAACATATATTCCCATATTGAGTACAAGGGCGTATCCAGAATAAGGGCGCCCGGCCACTCAGAGAAAACTATTTGCAGCACTAAATGAAATGGGCTTTCTTATAATTATATCAAATTTCATTAAATTCTAAATTGCATTCCAGCTTTATGACCCCCTCTGGAAAAAAAAAAAAAAAAACTCTGGATCCGCCCTCGATTGAGTTTACCTGCTTCATAAAATATTAACGTTCCATTGTACTGCTTATAATAGAATTTGTATTGCACGGCTTACATGTTAGATATTGTGGATTTCAGGGAAGATAGTGATACAATATACACGAAAGTCATCGCAATGTTCTTCAAGTATGTTCTACCTGAAGAGCGATCGTAGTCATAGGACTTTTGAGCAACTTTAAAAACAAACCAGTGATATTAAACACTCGAAAAAATTAACAATGCCACGCTATGCACCATGGACTGACATTAACAGTAAAGCTTTATGTCTGGTGCAGCTTTCAAAAAAAAAAACTTCATCAGCTCAAAAATGGATTTTCCTGATTTTGGAAATATAGCAAAATTCTGTATGTTTAGCACAGGATTTTAAAAAACCCGGATTTTTTATTTTTTAAACCCAACCCAGGCGGGTTTTATTGGGTGACATTTTGGTCATTTGGCGCGATTTTCCCAATGGGGCCCGGAAGTTGTTTTTCCTGCATTAAAAACGCATAATAACCTAGCATTTCTCTTCTATGACGTAATCAGAAGTCCCGCTTTATCCGGAATCTTCGAGGAATATACTTTTCTAGAAACTGCTCGCAGCTTCTGCCTCCGCTATAAATTCCACCAGCGCGCTGCCCCGACAGTTCAGTGCGAGTTGAACGCTCAATGTGTGAAGAGCTGTCAGTGAGAGTACGCTTGCTTTGTGAATTGATAGTGCTATAGAAGCCGTGTTTTAGCTTGCTTTACGAATTTGTTTTCAAAGTGCTATGTGTAAATTCTTCATTGCTGTGTCTTAAGGGATTGTGTACGATATCTCTTGAATATTTTCACTGAATTTTTGCCTGTGAAAGTGACTTATTTTGTGTGAGAAATACAGCATTTGTGAGAGCTTCTGATCTAAGAGAACTGTTAAAAGCACATTGCTGTTTAATTGTGCCTGTGAATTTTGTACAGCTGATTGTTCCACGAAGTTCTAGAAGCAATAAAGTTTGTGTTCCATCCAGACAAGTGACTTTTTACTTGAACTTTTTACACCAACTGGACTTTAGAACGACGAACCCCAGGAGTAGCAGAGTAATTCCGCAACATTACTATTTGAAAACTGCCAACTTTGTGTAACGCATTTTGAGTTATTTATTTCATATACTTTTTAATTTGGCGTAAAATGGGTGTCATTCTACTTCATGTTTGTCAATTTCACGCGATTCTACGTACTTGGAATTGCTTTGTTGAAAAATAATTAATGATTTTATGCCAAATTTGGCAACCATGTTTTATTTTTGCAGTTTTTTATTAATATCTTCTAAAATAATTGGATTTTCGAAATTTAAGTCAGTTTATCAGGTTCCTCGGAATTTTCCGAATCTGTGGTCACCTTAGTCGAAACTCAAATCCCCTTTGTTTAGGAGGAGTTATCCCAACAAGCTTTGACATCGGCCTTTACCTTTTTTTTTAATAGAGAGATACTGACAATTACATATTTTGTTCGCATTTGAATACTTATTTATTAAAGAGATAAATTACTAAGTTATCCCTGCCTGCATTCTACACCTGTTAATTTCAAAGCAAATATTGCAGATCGAATTAGCTCTCAATGTATTATTATTTTTAAAAAGGTTATTATTCTTTATATTGAAGTTGGAAAAATAATTATAATAAAATTAAACTGGCATATATAATATAGTTATCTAATATAATGCACTAAGTTATGTAGGTAATATTATATGCAGGGCTCGCGCGTACTCGCATTTTACGCGTAAATCGATATTTTTTGAAAAAGTTGACTCTCACTTTTCCAAACTGCAAGTCAAATTTGACTCGCAAAAGTTCAGTCGGACAGTTATGCTACTCATGTCAGTAATCTAGTTTATATTAATCGTGCATTGTGAGAAATCAATATGTATGTGAAAATTTATAATTACATGAGAAAAAGGGTCTTTATTTTCACTTACTTAGATTAAAAAAAAATAATAATAATAGTGTTTTGACTTTGACTCGCAGTTTTCAAAAATTGACTCTCACTTTTATTGACTGCGAGTCAAAATGACTCGCAGATTTTGAAGTCTAGCGCGAGCCATGATTATATTGGGTTGGCAACAAAGTAATTGCGTTTTCTTGTATAAAATTCAAGCAAATAAGTTTTCAACAAGTTTTTAATTACAGGTAAGCTGTGCCTGAACATACGATTCATATTTGTTACATTTTAAAGTAAGAATTTCACTGGCAGTATTTTTTTTCGTCCATAAAAGATGGCCACCCTCCCCCTTTTTTCGCTTATATCCGCCTTAGAGGACAATATTAAAAATGTCCTGAAATTAATTTTTAGGTATTCGTGACTGCTGTATTTTACAAAAAGAATTTCACGGATATCTCTATTTTTATTTGAGATCACGCGGGATATGTGAAAGGCATTTTTGGCCCCTTCCCCCCCCCCTAAGATTACGAATTTTGGAAAATGCTCTCTGATCTAGCACCTATGTTGAAGAACTCACGTACGTGCCAAATTTCGCATAATTAACTTCAGTAGTTTTGGCCAGGCGAAATATTGCATAGCTGCCAACCTTCCAAGAAAAAAATAAGGAACGCAGCACTTGGTCATAAAATCAGAAATAAGGAACACAGTGAGTGGTCATGAAATGTACCATTAAATGTACAATTAAAAATTTTACATTAACAAAATTAAATTATCATGTGTATAGAGAACATTTTGGTTTAATTACATACATTACGGAACATTTTGGTTTAAATACGTATTTACGGAACTAAGTTCAAAAAACGGAACGAATCCGTATAATACGGAACACTTGGCAGCTATGATATTGACATACGGAAAAACGCAATTACTTTGTTGCCAACCCAATATATGTATTTAATGTCAAATAATAAATGATGTAAATGAAAGAAAGGAAAAATTTTGATAATTTTTTATAAAATAAAACCCAAAGAAACCCATTTCTGTGTAGGTTTTATTAGGCTTGTGGGCCGGTCCGAAACCCTGATTTGGTATTTATTTATTTATTTGAACAATTTCGTAACTCTTGTAGGTTCATTCTCCATGTCAGTTCGCAGTGCAACTTGCAAAAAGACATCCTAAAATTTTCCGAGTCTCCAGCTCAATTAAATTTTTTAAAAAGCTGTTCAAAAATTTCCATGATTTCCAAGTGTAACAACATTGAATCAGAATGAGAAAAGGAAAGATTTTATAAATGTAGCTGCACATACTTCCGAACAGACTTTCCTCTACGTGGCACTTTAGGTCTCTTCAAGTTCGCCGTTTGCATCACAACGACACCAGGACCTGTACTGCTACTAAATGTTTCACAGAACCATGTTTTGAGGGACTTATTGTTGCCCTTCGCTTCCTTCTGATTGAGACGTATCTCTACCCTGTCGCTGTCGACCACAATGGAATCCAATTGCTCCACTTCAGAAGATCGATGAGTATAGATGAATGACATTTCTCGGCTACTCTGTAATATAATACACACGTTGATCAAAGAAATCGATTTGTGCAGATCAAAATTAAAGTTTGAATAGTTTTCTATAAAACACTAAAATCAGATAGTAGCCCCATGATAGATCGCGCTTTTCGAGAGACAAGAAAAATTCGCGATATATCCTGGGGTGTGATGATGGGTATATGTTATATATATTGTACATATATACAGGGTGAATCTAAACTCTTAGACAAAACTTAAGAGGTGATAGGGCACATAATAAGGAATCAGACTCACATAGCAAGTTTGGGGTCGGCAACATCGTCTTCATGTAGCTGTTAATAATCACTTTGGAAAAGTGCTGAAACAACGGTGCACTTTCCTACCATTGATCGTCAGAAACTAATGTACTTTTCTCCGAAAACAGAAGACTAAAATTCATAGTTTCAAAATTCTTTCATGGATGAAATTTTTGGAGACGGGACTATTGTTTATGGAACTTGGTTAAGAAATTAGACGAACACTTCAATACTTTTCACAATGTGATTATTATTGGTTAAGTGAAATCTACGTTTTTGACCCCACATTGCTATGTGATTCTGATTCCTTATTATGTGTCCTATCACCCCTTGAAGCTTTGCCCAAGAGTTTGGATTCACCCTGTATAAACGCATGCACTTAAAAAATAGTAAAATTAATAGAACAAGCATTGCAATATAAGATGATCGCTTAAACAACGAATATAGAAGATTAATTCCCTCTTTCTTTAAAAATTTCTATCTAGTATCTCTAAAAATGTACGTACAAATACATATTTCATTTCCTCTAAAAGAAGCTATCCAAAGTCATCTGATTTCTCTCTCATAATTTGCTTCCCAGCAAAGATCTGTGAGTGAAAATTAATTGATTGCTTCTCACTTAATGCGAAGCTTAACTATTAATTTTAGTGGAAAAGCTTTTAATGTCAAGAGGCCATTCCTCTCCTGTAACTAAATTTTGTTTGATTTACTACAGATATTTTAATATTATGCCTCCAGAAAACTGTGCAAATTTCAAAAAATCTAAAACGGCAAATAAACATTGAAGCAGGTTTAAAAATTAAATAGCTAACTAATGTATTAACTCCGGACGCCTTATAGTGATTCCATTTTTTTAAATGCAATTTTGAGGATTTTAAAATTTATTCAAACTCAAACAATAAAATAAATAAAATCAGACATTTATTGTTTTAGTCGTTACTGATGATCGTGTTACTAAATTTCATTCTATTCTCTAAAGCTGTTTTGGGGGGATACGAGAACAAACATTTACACGATTTTTACGAAATCGCAAAATCTTTTAAATATTTGAAACAATTTTGGCATCTATTGTTAGTTCACACATCAACTTACCACATAATATGATTTCAAATTTCATTTTATTTCATTTCAATTTTTCAGGAATGCAACAAACATTTTCTCTATTTTCGCGAAATTTCAAAATCTACAAAAAAAATTTGAAGTACTTTGACACCTATAGTTTAAGTGACCAGCTATGACTATACTAAATTTTGTTTCATTCCCTTCAAAGTATTATTGTGATACACAAACAAATATTTACTCATTTTAAATAAAATTATTCAAATTTTCAAACAGTTGGACGGCTGTAGCTTAAGTTGCATGTTCACCTATTATGTCACTAAATTTCAATTCGTTCGCTTTTGTCGTTCTCACGTGATATGTGAAAAAAAAATTGCACATTTTAGGAATATTTTCGAGAAATCTCAAAATCTAATAAAAGTTAAAAAATTCGTTGCCTATAGTTTAAGTTGAGTGACCATCTATCATGCCACTAATTTTCATTTCGCAACAAATTTGTTGATGCGCAAACAAATATTTATGCTGTTTGAAACGATTTTCTCAAAATCTCGAAATTTAACCAAGACTTAAAAAAAAAATGAACTCTATATTTTAAATTGAGTGACCACTTACCATATCAGCAAAGCTCATTTAAGTAACTTTAGAGGATATTACGTGATTGTGAACACATACATTTACACAGTTTGAAACAATTTTTATAAAATCTCAAAATCTGATCACATTTTTATAAAATTCGACTCCTATATTTAAATTGAGGTGATCAACTATCAGGCCACAAAATTTGAATTCATTCGCAGTAGTCATTATTTCGTGATGCGCGAACAAAAATGTATGCAGTTTGAAACATTTTTCGCAAAAATCTCAAAATCTGATCAAATGTTTTAAAAAATTCGACTCCTATAGTTTAAGTTGAGTGACTATCTATCATGACAATAAATTTCACTTAACTTGCTGGAGTCATTTTTACATCATTGCATTAAAAATCAAATCAGCACGTTTTACTACTCATTTCGTAGGTGTCAATTACTGGAGCAAGAAGTGTCAGTCACTGGAGCCTTTGTACTTGGTGACAATTACGGGTGCCGCCACCATGACAATATATAAAGTATAAAAAAATAGAAATTTTCAATATTCTGCAGTAAATTATACCTTACATGAATTTTCAAAGTTCATTTAAGCTTTAGAAACAAAAATTTTATTTCTAGATAGTTTTAGTAATTAGCAATTACTAGTTAATGCTTATTATTGCTTTTAAAGTGCCAATTACTGGTGCCCATATACACTATGTCCTTAAAAAAAAATCCTAAGATCGTCTTTTTGATTGACCTTTTATTTGATGGTGGAAAAATGAGGAATGAACTCTTTAACAAACTCAATAATTAAAAAGAAATCTGGCAATCATAATGCTAAGAATTAATATTACCTGCTATGTTAAAGTTACATAAAACTGTTTTGATTGCTCTATTAAGATCTGATGTCACTCCCGCGAACAAAATGTAAAATCCTAAATTATTACAAACGCCAGTAAGTTAATGTTTTATTTGTTTTAAGTATTTACGTTTTCCAAGATTAAAAACTCTAGACATGATTCAGGTTTTCTTTTAAATGTCAAATTTAACAACTTAAGCCTGTTGTGTTCCCCAAACGGACAATTCTTGGGTCACTTTTGAAGACGATTTTTGTGCCTATGAATTTTTTCTGAAAGTCGAATAGACATACAGCTTTACTCTTAGTACGGTCTATAGTGCACTGGGTGAAGAATTCCTTTTATCGAGAGTTTAACACCACTGGTCTGTGTTTAACCTTTTAATGCGCAATGTTCTCACTCTGGGAACACCCAACTCTGACGTTTTGACTGTTGCCAGTCACGAAGAATAGATTTGATTTCTATAAAAATAGTTGCGGGTGACATAGCTCCACGGGAATCCTTTACTCTTTAGCACGTCATTTCCCGTAAAAAAATTGTCACGATTATTTTTAACTGCGCGGACATCTGCTGAAAAATGGAAGAATGCTAGAACAGCTGGATAGATTGCCCAAAGCTCAAAAGAGGGCAGCCGTTGCCATCGCTCGACTTAACTACCAGCAAGAGGGCGGACGATCGAAACGTACAGATCGCACAGCCAAAAATTGCAAACCATGGCGAATTTTAACATTTTAGTCCCCCCCCAACAAATGGCTGTGCCGGGCACAGCCAGCTGTCGTCAAAAAAGGGTCTCTAGATCTGTGGCACGCGATGAACGTTTCGATCGTCCGCCATCTTGCTGGTAGTTAAGTCGAGCGATGGCAACGACTGCCCCTTTTTTTAAGCATTGGGAAAGTGTTGCGTCTCAAAGGATTAAAGGTGTTCAAAAGTCCTGTGCGCGTTACAGTACTTTTAAACAACTTTTAAAAAAAACTAATCATATTAAACACTTGAAAAAAATACATAATTCTTCTTCACCAAATTCACTATGCGCTGATAATAACAGTAAACACATACGTCACATAAGCGTCAAAATGATCTTCAAAAATTAACCAAAAAAATATGGTTTAGGAAAATATTGCAAAGTGCTTATTTTTATAACTTTTTCCTGATTATTAACTTACATGTCCAAATTTTGTAATAGCTCATTCTAGATATTGTAAAAAGGCAATATAATTTATTTCGAGTCTATCGCACTTTTATGCGTTAAAAAACTGTTTAAAGTTTGCATGATATCATAGAACAGCCTTATACAAAAAAGGTATGCTATTTGTAATAACTAGACATAATCGATTCCGGCCTTTCTGCCATACTAGGAATGTTTTGCAAGTTTTTTGCTGTAAAATTTACTGTCAATCAAATTTTACAGTAAGAATGGACCCCACCGCACATAACCAGACCCCTTCGATGTGAAATCTATAACTACGTCTGTACTTATTTTGATGTATACGTAAATATTAATCAATGACCATAAGAGGACACAATACTTACATCTTGAGAACGAAAACTTGAAAATGGCTGGAACGTTTCTAACATAAAGTACCTTCTGCTTTCCTACTATCAACAAATCCTTAGAAATTCACGTGGAAAATGCAACAACAAGAATTTCCATGGGTGTTCATTGCCGATTGCAATCGCATTTTCGGCACTCCATTCACTGACCACCACACATAAACTATAATCTGTTCTTTTGTCAAAGCAGAGCTAAGGAGTATTCAAGCAGATTGAGAAACATGACTGATGAGCCCACAGATATAGCTGATAAACCTGTAGTTGTCACTCCCCCTTTGCCAAAGGATTTTGGTGGCAGCTCATTCAGTCAAGTCCATTTCATTTCTGATAGATATCACTCGCTTATTGTTCGGATTCAAGTATGAATTATCGGTTTATGGGGCTTTTGGACGCGAGCTTCTCCCCACCTCTGAAATGCCAAACCGAATAAATCGTTTCCTGGTTTCAGAGGGGGCAATTGGACGAGTCTCTCTTCCCCCGTTTATGGGGCTTTTGGACGCGAATCTGTCCTTCGTTAATTTACAGATTTTCAAAGAACGCAGTGAAAGAACTTTCCACGTAGAAAAACCCTTCATCCTTCAAAACATCCTGAAAAATTTTCCCTCGGTAAAGCTTGCGTTTTGAGTGCATTTTCAATGCAGTTCTTGAAGATGAATTTTAATGTAATGATATTCTTTTAAAAATGTCTGAAATAATGTTTGAATTCATACGTCTGCCTATTCTTTTAAATTATGTTAAGATAGCGTACATTAAAAAATAAACTGTGTGTATATTCGTATAAGCAAGGACCTCATTAAAGCTTTGTTTAATGCATTCTGTGTACATTTAAACTGCACGTAGAATTATTTTATTTTCAAGTTTTTAATGTTTAAACAACATTTTATGTATTGCAACGTGCAAAATCTTGCAAAGCGAAATAGCTTCTTTCGTTTGCCAAACAATCGGGTATATAATCGGTGATACAGCTGCAAACAATACATTTTAGTAAATTTTAAAACTAGCAGCTATAAAAGTATGCTAACAAAAGAAGTTTTTCTTTTTTTTTTTTTTTTTTTTTTTTTTTTGTCCTAAGAAGATTATGATACGTAGAAACCTTTGAAAAGAGCTCAAAAAGTATGAAGTGTTGTATGCTAAATATTAGTTTCAAGAATAAGCTCAGTAACAAAAGAAATTTAAGAAAAAAAAATTGAGAAGACTGGCAGACATTAATGACAGAGAGAACAAAATACAGCCTCTTAACATTGGGAGATGACTTAAGTGGAGATCCAGGGTTCTGGTCTCTCGCGCGGCCGTCGGTCTAACGGTATAGTTTTGTGTGTTTTTCTCCATATGTAACATGAATATGCATTAGGTGCGCAGAAAAGTCTCCGTCTAAGATATTTGCACCCCCTTCCCCATGTGTTTGTGTCTTTCGCTGACGCGGATTTATAAGCGGATGTTCAAGCATAGGCACAGAAATCCGAATATATCTTCAAAGCACCACCACCATCGACACAGAAGTACAAAATACTTTCAAATAAAAAAAAAAAGTACAAGAAACATTATTAATTTTATTCTTGTTGTTACTATTTTCAAAATAAATTGAAAATACCTATGAATCACTTAAAATTACTAGGTACATAAGTGTAATTTTCAATCATATATGCACGTGTTCAAAACCTTTCGGATTCGGTTAAAAAATTAGTAGCTCTAATAATTGTTTTTATTAAAATATAATTCAGAAGTATTAAGAAAAATTTACTCATAGAAGTTTGATAAACCACCGGTTTCTGAAACTTTTTTTTTTTACGCTAGTAAATTAAAATTCTAAACACTGTCAATTGTTTTAGAAGTTCTTCCTCAAGCTATTGATTGAGATATCGAATTAGTAACCATAGGTTAGGTTTGCAAGTTCGATTCCTGAACTAAAACTGAAACAACTGAACTGACGCGTGCTACGCGTGTAATTCGCAATTTAAAAATCCTCTCAATGATTATTAGCAATTTCTAGAGGGAATCTTCGGGAAGGGAGAAATAAAGGAACCCTTTTTTTGACGGCAGCTGGCTGTGCTCGCGCACAGCTAGCTGCCGTCAAAAAAAGGGTCTCTAGATCTGTGGCACGCGATGAACGTTTCGATCGTCCGCCATCTTGCTGGTAGTTAAGTCGAGCGATGGCAACGGCTGCCCTTTTTTCAGAATTGGGCAATCGATCCAGCTGTTCTCGCATTCTTCCATTTTTCAGCAGATGTCAGTGCTGTTAAAAATAATCGTGACAATTTTTTTACGGGAAATGACGTGCTAAAAAGTAAAGGATTCTCGTGGAGCTATGTCAGCCGCAACTTTTTATAGAAATCAAATCTATTCTTCGTGACTGGCAACAGTCAAAACGTCAGAGTTGGGTGTTCCCAGAGCGGGAACACTGAGCGTTAAAGGGTTAAAAGAAGCATTATCAGTGATGTCGCTAGACTTTGGAAGTGACGGGTCCGTGGGACCTAGGACTTCCAAATTTCTGAGTCCTTTTTTCCCAAAAGTGGGTCCTTATCCATTTAAAAGCATTTGGTTAATTTCACGACTGATGTTATCATGTCTCACCAAGTTTGGTGTGTCGAAGCGAATGAATATCTTATTTATAAATAACCTAAAACTTCTGTTGCAGAAAAAAAAAATATTTTATAATTAATAAAGAATAATTTGTCACATGCATGACATTTTTGACGCAGACTTCGCCGTGAAATTAACCATTTCTGAGAATGGAATAACTGAATATTGAAATTTAAACAAGTAGTTAAATAAAAAGAAATGGATGGAAAATATGACAAAAATCATGGGTGCAGAAAAATACATAAAACCAGATCACGATGAAAATACGGAAGAAAAAATATTTTTATTGCTTAGACAAGCCTCCTCTGCATGTTTTAGTTGAATAAAAAAAAATATATCAGTAGCTCTTTTAATAATAGGCTGTGACTGAGAGAAATCAGGTCCCTGAACTGAAATAATTATTAATTTTCTTAACTTAAGACATTCTATTTCTTGCATTAGTTTTTATTAGTTTCATTGCTGAAAATCCTCTTTTGGCATCGGCAAAAGAAATTGATAGAACTGTTGCAGTTTTAGCTAACTTAACAAATTCTGGAAATTCATCTTCATATTGAGAGATAAGTTTCGATATAAAATCACTCATATTCAAAGCTAGGTGTTTAAAATACTGAAAATCTTTTCTTAAAATATCCTCAGAAATCGTACATCCATTGTGAGATGTTAAATGTTCAAGTTCTTTTTCTTCATAGTTTTGTAAACCGTCGGTACTTGTTGGATAGTTGAGGGGATTAAAGATTGCTTCCAATGATGGTAATAAATCTAATGCTTCCTCTGGAAAACGATATTTTAAATATACGAATAAAAGTTTTTTGTTTCTCAGTCTCTCTCTTTTCTTTTTTTCAAATTTTTGCACGATGGAAATTGCGCGTAATTTTTTTGTTGCGTCCCCATGATCGATTTTTTGTGCATTTGACGCACTATAGCGTCTAAGCGGCATCACTGATTATCAATAACAATAGTAAATACTTAAAATCTCCCACCCTTTCCCCCGATCGTATACCTAAAATATATTCTGTATAAAAGTAAAATAATAAATTGGCAAACATAATGGAATGCTGCAGAAACTGGACGCTATACATTTCAATTTTTTAAATGTTATCTTTTCTAGTAGACCACAGAAATTTATACTTATTCTTTACAAATCACAGCCCATTTCCAGAGTATTTATTTAAATTTAATAAATCCTCATCGCATTTATGCAAGTCTAATAATTCTGGTTCTTCAATCCATTTCTTCACTTCCTGTCCTTTATTTTGTACATTCTAAATTAAAAAAAAATCTTCGTCCCAAAAATTAGAGCAGTGGGCTACATTTATCTTAAAAAAATAGCCACCTAGCTAATAAGATTATTCAAGGCATCAAAGAACTTGGCGAATTCCTACCAGCCATAGATAGTTATTGCATTTCGCACGGTGACAGGATGTCTAGAAACAAGACAATGTGTCTGAAAGGAGCCGCAAGCCACGTGCTTACGATGATGTGTAAACATGCTGTCGGGATTTAAAAACTCACACTTATTAATGTTCTATGAAAGCACTTGCGATATCTCTGAATTCTTCATTCAGCAACACTGCATACCTTTGACTACAATTAATTTAAATGTAATAAGCCAACCAAGTCGTATTTACTTTTGTTTTTATCTGGGGTTTTATGACTTCTGTGATTTATCATTTAAAAACAGGAAGTCCCAGTGTCCCACGTGGCTTTGTTATAAAATATAGATTTTTTTTTTTTTTTTTTTTTTTTTTTTTTAAATGTACGCACGTGGTTGGAGAAAGGATTGTTCCAAGCAAAGTGCAAATGCAAGAATATCTTCTATTCTGTGCATTCTTACTGAAGTGAGTCCGGTTCGCTGACGTGTAAGCTGCAGCTGGGATTTCGTGGGATTACTGTCAATAAATTCACAATAGAATGGAAAGGGTGATGGAAAAGGGGTGAGGCGAGGCGGGAGGGGATACGTTTTGCCGTTCTTTTTTCCGAGTGAATTGTAAATCCTGTCCATGTATTTTGGAGAGAGTATGAAACAGTAATTGTAAACCAAAACGCATAAATGTAATAAAATAAAAAGTGGCGAAAGTAATGAATTTTTTTCATCGACACTTTCTTAAACTGAGTCGCCACGTGGCGAGTGGCGACCGCGAATCTTGACCTTTATTTGACATTAGTATAAATATACTAGCTGACCCGGCAAACGTTGTTTTGCCATATAAATTATTCCTAGGATTATTTTAGTAGAAAGAAATGACTAACTTATTGTAAGTTTGTGAGGACGTGGTATATGAGTGGAAGAAGCATGGAGCGCTGTGAACGATGCTGGAATATAAAAATAACACAATACCAAACATTTATATTTTTAATTCATTGTAATTTATTCTTTAAATTTATATATATCGCTAATTACAATAATTTTACTAAAAAATAATATCAATCCCTTAACGCAATAGAATATACAATATTTTTTGTTATCCCATCTTTAGATAACACAAACAAACTGGATGCCCACTGTATGGTTTGCCCACTCGAGAGCATGCCACGTATAACTGTCCATGTGAAAAACATGGTGTGCTCAAATCTAATCCACAAACAGACATAATTCGGCCTTGAGACTTATTGATAGTCATTCCATAAAAAATTTTGCCTCCCCCACCCAAAAAAAACACAAAAAGAATGAAAATCTGAAACACTTTCAGATTTTAAATACGCACTATAGTGCTATATATTAAAATCGTATCATAATTTATGCGTCGTCCCTATTTTTCGTCCTTATCCCATTAAGTTGGAAAGTGTTATCATTATTCATGACTGTGCTGTATTTTTCTTTCTTATTTCATAAAACCCATCTTTGGAATCGAAATCTATCTTAAAATCGCCTACTAAAACTATTTTACAATCTGCGCCAAGAATATCACAACTGTACAACTATACTTCACCGTTTTATATATTGTTTCCTACTTTAACGCCTCGACTCTCGCCAAGGAGGCGATGATTAAACATATGCCGTTACCATGACGATTTTTTGCATTTATGTAGAAATCGTAATTTAGAATTAAAATGGCGATTTGTAACAACATGTAAGTATAGCATGCCGTTACATTTTTATTTATTTTGGATTACTAATTAATGTAGTTTTAATAATTAAATGTCTTCAAATTCCTTAACTGGCGCGTTTATTGCTAGTTTGTTTACTTTAGTTATCACCTAGTTCTTTTGGGTGCGTTGAAACGGTACTTACGTATTATCCCGGCGGTCACTTCCGGCAAACTACTTTTTCGTAGATTTTAAATACGTTCCAAACCATCAACAATTTCATGTGCCCGGCATTTATCTTGGTGAAAAATTGCTTGTCTTGGCGGACCGCCGGGATAATACGTAAGTACCGTTGAAACTTGTGCATAATTTCCAGAGACCCATGACTGCAAAGCTCGCCAAAGTACGGGAATTTTTTAGGTTGGCGAGAGTGGGGCGCTAAAATAGGAATCAACTCTTTCTTGTACCATAAAACACATCTTTGGAATCGAAATCTATCTTAAAATCGCCACCTGAAACTGTTTAGAATTTCTTCCAGGCATGTTCTTCCTGTAGGCATATTCCAACTACATTTTAAATACTGTTTGGAATGGACATCATAATCCATGAGTGTACCGTTTTTTCCTTTCTTGTTCCACAGAGCACTTCTTCGGAATAGAAATCTATATTAAAATCGCCTAATAAAACTCTTTTACAATATACGCCAGGCGTTTTCTAACTATACGCGAAATATATTTATAATAAATTGTCGCGTTTTGGCACCCCATTTAGCGATCCATTATCAAAAATTGCAAACCTAGTGCGACTTTCAACATTTTATTAACTTCCCCCCCCCCTCTCCAGATTATCTGGCAAACACATTTGAAAAGTGATTCGACACGCTAATGTCTACAGAGAAATCCTGATTGAAATTAATAGCACTTGGGGGGCTAAACATTTTGGGGTGGACCGCCCTTATGACTTAGGGGTATGAGACATAGTTATAAACCTATTCTATGACCTAACGAATATACATAGAAAATGTCATTAAAATTGGTCGAGTGGTTTCGGAGGAGTTAGGTGACTAACACTGTGACAGGAGAATTTTATATATTAGATTTAAATGCCTTACACTATTTGGCTATCAAAATTAGTATTGAATAAAGTGTCGCCCCCTGCTAATATAAAGTACGCCCCCTTTTATGCTCTACTTAGTTTTTCAATAAGAAATGACACCCCTGCGAAGCCGGCGCCCAGATGAAATGCTTACTGTGTTAGGCCGCCCTTGGTTACAAAAATAAGATGGTTAAATGATAAAAACCTACAAAAAGGAACAAATTATTTTTGTCCTATAGTATTAATTCTGAAGAGCTTCTGGATATACTGGCCTTTATCAAAAAACTCAAAGGAAAAAAAAAAGTAAGAAAATCTGAAACACTTTCAGATTTTAAATACGCACTACAGTACTATATATTAAAAGCGTATTGTAATCTATGGGTCTTCCCTATTTTCTTTCCTGATTTCATTAAGTTGGAAAATACATCATTATTCATGAGTGTGATTAAACATAATTAAAATTGATAATTCTAACACCCTTTTTCTGGATGTAATTCATTAGAAATAGATGGGGAAAAGCTGCACAAAAAAAATCACAATTCCAACTGAATGAAAATTTCAAAAACTTATTCTCAGGTGTATTCATAATCCAAGTAGCAGATGATAAAATTACGATAAGTTGTGCCAAGCGCTAGAATCATCTCCTCAAAATCACACATCAACCATTTTATTTTTCGCCAAAAAAAAAAAAAAAAAAAGTTGCACATTTTAGTCTCTGAAAATTTCCAAATCCTATTTTTCTTTTGAGTACAAAACATTTCATTCCTGTTCTGATTTCACATGCACACGATATTTTAATTAAAAAACAACCTTACAAATAATCTAAACAAAAAAATCGTTCTTTTATTTTTACTTCAAGAGTCTGAATCATTGAATAAACTTGTCAAATATGACATCCTAGATATGCTATAAATATTCTCTCTTTTCCAATGCGGGATTACAATTGCGAAATGGCGGAGCAAAAATTAGCCTTTTGCGACATGTTTTTTATCGGTATCTCCTAAAATAATTTGAATTCCGAAAAAATCGCTTCGAGGTATGTCGGAAGGGGGGGGGGGATATGAACTTATATGTGTATAAATAGACGGAATTTCTGAACGGCATTAATCTTGTGACCACTAATCCAAAAATTTCGGGGGGGCGGGGAATATATCCCGATATCCCCTCTGGCTACGCCCCTGATAGAAAGATATTGTTTTCATTAATTAGGTGAAAACTTTGAATTTTAAAAACACCTAGAATTTTTTTGTTTTCGTAGAATTATTTGCTTAAATTTAAGAGAATGTTTATTTTCTCTTTTTTTGCGGGGGGGGGGGGAGATTATGGCCAAAGAAAACATTTTTGGTAATTGCGAATATGATACACACATACAGTATTTAAATGCTTTTCATCAAATAAACTTTACATAACACTTGCACACACACTTAATATATATTTCTTAAACGAAAAATAAAAATAAAATTAGTTTTCATTTTAAGAAATGTCCTACCAGACACAAAATTTATATAATTTTAACTAAATTAGGAAAAGCAAAAAGTAATTCTGTAAAGCCTGAAAGTACTGTAAAATTGCACCTGAAAAGAAACTAAATATAAAAAAAAAAAAAATCTTAAACATACCAAGTTTATTCTTTGCTTTCATAAAAAAACTTCTTAAATGAAACATCCTTTGTTTCAATTTCATTATTGTTACTATTACTTTGTATCGTTTTCATTCATATTTGAACCTGTCTTCTTCAGAGAAATTTTTTCTCTAATATTTTACATTAAAAGAAGTGGTCAAAATAAAATTTAAATTTTAAATAAGAATAATTTTTTAATATTTTGTGGTATTCAAGGATCTAATAAAAATATGATTAAGGAAAAATATTTGTTTTTAAGACGGATTGAAATTTGAATGCTGGTAACATACTCAATGAAATTTTTGCAACACAGAATTTTAATGAATAAACAGCTGAATTAGCCGGGGAGGGGGGCAGGGGATCTGGAAAGTTGGTAATCCTAACTAATATTATAAATGCGAAACTGAGTTTGTTTGTTTATGACGATTTCACACTTAAACCGCTCAATCGGTTAGGATAAATTTTGATTTAGATATAGATGGGACACGGGAGAAGGCTATAGGCTACTTAGAATTTTAGATTTTTAATTACTTTCTTAATTATTAATTAAAAACCGTTTTTACGTTGCCATGTTTGGCGAGTTTCGCCCGTATCAAATGATTCCTGTTTTGAGCTAACAGGAATGCTATTACTTCAATGAAGAATAACGTGCATCTGAAAAACATTAAATACCACGAAACTTATGCTAGTTTTATGCCAAATCTATCTATCTGTAATATTAAAAATGAATGTTCTCCAGACAAATCTCCAGAAAGCAGAGCTTTGAAAATTTGAGCATGACTGAGCCCATGACTTCGGTAAAGTGCACCTGAGGCTCAGAATTTTGAAATTTAAACTACTTTTCTAACTATTAATTAAAAACCGTTTTATATCCGAAAAATGATTTATGCTTTTGAAATAAAGCAGAAATTCTATTTGCAAAGTCATATGCATTTGAAAAACATGAATTGGAATGGAAATTATGTTGATTTTACGCCAAATTAAAAAGCATAAGTAAAGAAAAGGGTATTTATACGTATTATCCCGGCGGTCCGCCAAAACGAGCGATTTTTTGCCGAGATAAATGCCGGGCACATGAAATTATTAATGGTTTTGAATAAGATTGGCAACAGTGTGGCAACTCATTTGACGAAAAAACAGTTTGGCGGGAATGACCGCCGGGATAATACGTAACTAAGTACCAAGAAAAGTCCAGACGTGTTTCTTAAAGTTCATAAATTTCCAAATCCTACCAATAATATAAATGTGTACGTTTGTGTGTTTGGATGTTTTTGACTGAATCACACAAAAATGGTTGAACGGATTTGGAAAAATTTGTAATGAAAATAGCTTATGCCCTGGATTAACATACAGGCAGCCTTTCAAGCATATAGCATAAATAATTCTTTTACAAAGACACTCAAAATAATTCTAATGCATTGCGCTCTATGGAAATTTTGTAGCTATTTTTCCCGAGTATTATTGCTCTTTTTGGATTAAGACCGATTGACTGCACTAGGGTCCTAGGTCTATATGGGGAATTCCTCTGCGGGGGACTTTCTAAGGAATCCTACCTCGTATTCACGCGAGGTTTTTTAGAAAACCACGGAAAACTGCGAGCGGCTAGGTCGACAGGCGCGACCGGGATTTGAACCTGGCACCTGCCGCCTTGCAGTTTTGAGAGCAGAACTTCTTAGACACTGGTGGCATCCTATGTGTTATAGGCTACCTTTAATGCATATATCACAGATAGTTCTTTTACAGGGATGCTAATAAGAATTACATTACGCTCTATGAATGTGTATCTCTGTAAATACTGAACGGATTCCTAAACTTTTTTTACTGATAGTAAGCTACACTATTCTTGAGTATTATAGGCTAAAATTCATGCATGTAGCGTAAATAGTTCCTTTACAGGAACACTCAACATAATTCTAATACATTACGCTCGCTGGGTATCTCTGTAACTACAGAACCGATTCTAAAATTTTTTCACTAATAGAAAGCTGCTCTATTTCTGATTAACATAGGCTAAAATCCATGCATATAGCATAAATATTTCTTTTACAAAACAGTTCGCAAATACTGTCGTAACTGTCTCTATTCGCCAAATGCCTGAAAAAATCTAAATTTAGTAACTCTGCATATTCTCTTATTTTAAATGAAGTATACTACCATGCAATATATTTCTTTTGAAACAAGTAAAAAGCAAATAATATTTAAATGCAGTTTCTTTTTGTCGCAACAATATTTGTTATTCACACATGCTACATTTCTCTCGGGACCTAATTCTAAAGCCGACGCGGACGAAGTCGCGGGCAGCAGCTAGTCTTAAGATAAACAAAACTGAAATAACTCATGAATTGTAAATTTTAAGAGATAATTTTTCTAAACAAAGTGTGGGTCTTAATTTTATTTTTAAAAACTTCATAATTTATTAAAGACAGTAAAAAACAGATTTCGCGTAAATCGGCAAAAAAGCATAAGTTTAACACCGAAACCCTAAAAATTGATAAGTATCAAATAATAATCTCTCGTCGCATAAATTCAATTAGAAATCTTGTATTAACCCTTTAACGCGCAGTGTTACCGCTCTGGGAACTCCAAACTCTGACGTTTTCACTGTTGCCAGTCACGAAGAATAGATTTGATTTCTTTAAAAATAATTGCGGGTGACATAACTCCACGAGAATCCTTTACTTTTTAGCACGTCATTTCCCGTAAAAAAAAAATGGTCACGATTATTTTTAACGGCACTGACATCTGGAAACTGAAAAATAGACTGAAAATTAGAAGAATGCGAGAACAGCTGGATAGATTGCCCCATGCTGAAAAAAGGGAAGCTGTTGCCATCGCTCGACTTAACTAACAGACGATCGAAACGTTCATCGCGTGCCACAGATCTAGAGACCCTTTTTTAACGACAACTGGCTGTGCAGCTGTCGTCAAAAAAGGGGGTCTCTAGATCTGTGGCACGCGATGAACGTTTCGATCGTCCGCCATCTTTCTGGTAGTTAAGTAGAGCGATGGCAACGGCTGCCCTTTTTTCAGCATTGGGAAAGGGTTGCCCCTCAAAGGGTTAATACTGTAAGGAAAAGATTACACCTTTTTTTTTTCTTAATTCGTTATTTAATTTATTATTATTTTGCAGTGAAAGTTTCCTTTAAGACCGCAATTAATCTCTTTCGAAATAAAACTTAAAATTTTAACCCAAAATTGTTATATTAGCTAAAATCTTAAGTGATAATAGCAATAAAAATCTCCACCGGGTCGAGTTTTTTAAACCCTGCCTTCCACGTCCATCATTGCATCGTGACTTCATTAATTAAATGTTTACGGTGTTGCCCAGAGGCGGATCCACGTGGAGGGCGCAGGAGACGCCCCCTCCCCCCCCCCCCGAGAAAAATATACTTACACAATATAAATGGGGTTTTCACCAGTACTAAGTGGGCTTTACACTATATAAAATGAGTATTCACGATTTTGCGCCCCCTCCGAAAAAAGTTTCTGCATCCCCCTTTGGTGTAGCCTAGCATGTGACATATGGGCTTTCAAGGACTGTTTTTGACATGACAAGCGTCAAAAACTGGTTTAAACTGTCGAAAACTGGTTTAAACCGTCAACAACTAATCCATTAAAGAAAAAGAACAATATGTAAACTAATTGTGCAGTATATTTTCATTTTGCGTTAAACTAAATACATAATTAAAGTTAATTATATCGAAAAATAATTACTAATATAATAAAAAATGACAGTTATTTGTCAACAAATGACAATTATTGGGCTCATTAATAATTGTCTGTAGTGTGCATTTCTTTGTATAAATAAGGATAAAAATTTTAAAATTTAATTTATGCAGTAGTATATATACATATAATTTGGAGGGAGAGTTAATATATAAATAATGCTCAACAGTCTTTCAAAATTTTCAAACTGAAGTATGGCTAAACATTTCCTGTAGAAGCAAATATTAAACTTATTTTGATTTAATCTAAATACCTAAATTGAAAGGGTTTTAAGCAAAAACAAATAACATAATAATTTCAGTCATTTAAATACAATGAAATAAAGATCAACACCTTTAATTATCAGTATACTGATACCCTTTCCCATTCAATATAGATTACCAATGTATTGAATGTAGCCATGTATTAAATGTAATGCAGCATTGAAATTTATCACAAAATGGTATTGGTATTTTACATGTGGAAAACTTAAAAGACATGGAAGATTTTAAGGATAGTCCTAATTTTTGATGTAGATAGATAATTTAGAATTTTAATGTTGTAACAGCAAGAATGTTTTGAACATATTAGATTAGTAACAAAATTACTTTTCCACTCTCTTTTCTGTTTCTAGACAAAATGCTTGATAAAAAATGTATAAAAGATGTTTACAGTATTTCTTAAGAGTTAATATTATAATATTTCACAATGTGTGCAATTTTGAAAAAATCAATTAGCATTAATACTACAGTCAATATTTGTATTAGATTAATAATAATAATCAATAACAGTCAATCAATATTTGTAATTGTATTAAAATAAATGAATATATGTTATTTGCATACATTTAAAGTGCAACATTTAAGGTTTTTGACGTGACAGTTTAAACCATGGTTAAAACCGTCAAAAACTTGCCAACCCTGCTATGTATTAGAGATGAGTTCGGGCTCATTTTTTGAAGCCCGAGCCCGCCCGAGCCCGAAGACTTTTAATCCGAGCCCGAGCAATATTATTAAAGTTGGAGCCCGAGCCCGAAATTTCAGCTAAAGACAAATAAAATTAACTACTTCATTAACAGGATACAATAAATTTTGGAGCTTCTCACACCTTCTAGTCCCCCGTGCCGCTATTTTTTGAAATAAGTACGTCTATTTATACCATGAATCACTTTTTAAAATCTGTTTCAAGGTGTATGTTCCACAAAGGAGAAAATTTTCACGAGCCCGAGCCCGCCCGAGCCCGAACGCAATCGTGAATTACAGAGCCCGAGCCCGAGTCGGGCCCGGGCTCGGGCTCGGGCTGAGCCCGTCTCATCTCTACTATGTATGCTTTTATGAAAATTAAATATACACCACCCTATATTTAGTTAGAAATTAAAAAATGAGAGTCAGCTCTCTATTTACCAAAATGATCTATTTATGTATAATTTTCTAATTCATCATTGTAGTCTTAATACAGTTCATAAAATGTGCATCAACACAAACACTAATTCACAACTTTCTTATAAATTTGAGTGCGACTATTACTCGCGTAATAGTCGCACTAATCTGCCAATGTTTCATGGTGAAAGTCTAGGAGAGACTGTTATGCGGGGAAAATCTACTACATACTATTGTAACTCTAAAGTGATTTTTCCAGTTTCAAAACGGGGATGTGACTATACGAGGGCGACTATTACGTGAGTAAACACGGTACATAAAGAAATGTCATAAAATGAATAAAGAAACACCAAAATGAAAATTTATATTAAAACAAATTAGACTTTAGGTAAAAATAACATTATTTAAAATAAAAATAATAATGATTATGCCCGGTTTTAATGTTATGGTCTGGTCATTAAACTTAAATTTCTTGGTGCGTATATCACTAAAAAAAAAAAAAACTGAAAATTATTTGAAACTTTCCTTTTACGCCTAGTCTAGTAAGATATGTACCTATATAGCTACTTATTTGCACTGTTATAGTGAATTTTAATAAATGTGTATAAACAAGAAGATATAAATGCTTCTTTAAAAAAATCCTAAATTAATTTCGCCAATATTATCAATTTTAAAACAAACACGAATGAATCTTCCAGGAAACATATGAAGGCTGTAATCAAATAGTTTAGTGTAATTTAAAATTAAAATATTGAATTCGCGATGATATATAAGAGGAAAATTTAAACAAAATGATTTTTTACTGTGCATTAACTCATACTACGTGTCCTGAAGTTAGCAATGTATATATATTTTTGGAAATAAATGCTTGAATACCTATTTTACTCATTTAACCCTTTAAAGCGCAGTGATCCCGCTCTGGGAACACCCAACTCTGACGTTTTGACTGTTGCCAGTCACGAAGAATAGATTGGATTTCTATAAAAATAGTTGCGGGTGACATAGCGCCACGAGAATGCTTTACTTTTTTGCACGTCATTTCCCGTAAAAAAATGGTCACGATTCTTTTTAACAAGACTGACATCTTCTTTTTAACAGCACCCTTTTTTGACTGGCTGTGCGCGAGCACAGTCAGCTGTCGTCAAAAAAAGGGTCTCCCGATCTGTGGCACGCGATGAGCGTTTCGATCGTCCGCCATCTTGCTGGTAGTTAAGTCGAGCGATGGCAACGGCTGCCCTTTTTTTCAGCATTGGGAAAGGGTTGCGTTTCAAAGGGTTAAAAGCAAACACAAGCAAAAGAAACACATTACTATTAGTACAATACCTATAAAACAACCGGCAGTTATTTAAAAATACATTGAAATAAAAAATCTTTCGCAAAAAATCTCCGAGTTATGCTGTATATAAACAGAACATAAACACAACCATGAGCCTTTTCAGATTTGTGGATATAAATAAAGGGGGACTAAAGCGCATGCGGCCGGAAGAAACAATATAAATGAATTAACCCTTTATAAGGCAAGTTTATGTGCAGAGAGTCGAAAGTACTTGGGATTTTTCTAGCCCATTTTTTAGGATTAATTCATATATCTTCCCTCTACTGTAATAACCCACGTGAAAATTGGAGAAGCAAGTATTAACAAACAATAGTAGTGCAAGCAAATACAAACATAGAAATTTTGCAGGAAAATACATTAATTATTCCAAAATCAAAGTCGGAAAACTAACTACTGCTTGTACACGGAATTAAACGCAAAAATATATAATTAAAGGCGATGATCTTTATGCTCAATTTTCGAGTAATTATTTGAACTTTCTTTAAAATTATGAATGAAACAAAAGTTCATAAGCCAAATATAATTTAGAATCTAGATGTATGCAAAAAAACTCGGCTGTTTGAGCCTCGTCAGGGGGAGACCCCTCTGAACCCCCCCCTTAATTTTTTAGTTTCATTATTGCCATATTAAAAAGATATTAATTGACAATGTCAATTTATCTGTCATCTTTCGTGTATTTCGCCTGGTAACCCTATGTTGAAATTTTTATGATTTATAGAATTATACATTTATAGAAAAATACATGTGATGCATATTCTACAGCTTACGAAATATTGTAAGAATAGATTAAAGCTGTTGTGAACTAATAGTATTTAAATAAAATATATGTAAAAAAAAATACATGCGATGCATAATCTACAGCTTATGAAATATTGTAACAACAGATTAAAGCTGTTGTGAACTAATAGTATTTAAATATATGTAAAATCATGTCGTATTTTTGGGACACATTTTTCGGACAATTTTCAATTAAAGGGGTGAGAGATAAAATGACATAGTCATTAATATACATCCAATATAACTGAACAAAAATCAGAAAATTCACTAATGATAGTTAACTCCTGTATTTAATACACCGTAGGTGGTAAGTATTCTTACCATGGCCTTATAAAGGGTTAAATATTTAAAATGTATAAATTAAATCGAATTACCTCGTAAAAATCCAAATTGACGAATTTTCTACAAATTTAGGCGTCTAGGTCCAAAGCTGTCTTCTCTTACGTATTGTGAAGTATAGCAGGTTGCCAGCACCAAGTTACACCACCACCAAGCACCAAAATACAAGATCTTTTTGAGAATGAACCTCAGACAGAACTGCACGCTGGACTGAACCACGTACCACGTGTTCCCCGCTCCGAAAATCACCCACGAAGCTGGTTTGTCAACATACTCCTCTCAACTCCAGAGTATTTCGACATGACGTCAGGGCAACTTTTGGTAGGACAACTCGGATATTTAGAAGCACGAAGCCGAGTAGTCTGCCAATCACCGTCTTCAAATGAACGTTAGTGTGTCCTACAGAAAACTGTTGCCGGACTGGTTGCTATGATGGGACGTAATGCAATGACGTAGGTCGAAAAGCTCTGTAAAGGGAGGGAGAAGGGTGTTTTTCCTGTTTGACTGCAGGGGTCCGGGGGGAAAATCAAACACCTTTCATCAGGTAATTGAATAGCATTCCAGTAAGCAAGGAATAAATAAATAAAGAGAGAGCGAAAAGGGTTTTCAGTTACAAAGAGTAAACTGTGGTTTATAGTAATTGTCACAGAAACTTGCTTTTATACTGGTTCGATATTTTCTATTTTATATATATTACGTGAATGTTTTTCTTTTCTCTATATGCCACCCACATCACGGGATAAAAGGGCATAAACAGAGCCGCGTTAAACCTTATCAGGCCCATTAGGCTATGAATCGCATGAGGCTCTCAACTTAGATTTTTTTTTAATTATCTTATGTCATTAATAAACCCTGGAATATACATATTTCACGGTAAAGCATGTTTCGCTCCTCATGCTTATTTTATAGAATCATGCAAAATAAAAACATTCAATCAAATGCATATAAATAATAGCTATACAAAATTTTCTGAACATATTCATTCGAACGTAAAAAAAAACTTGCTGGCATTTTTATACATTTGTTAGTCTATGTGAAGTAAGTAACTAAATATTAGTATTATTTTCTCAGATTTGCGCAAATTAATAATCACTAAAATAGCTATAAATGCCTAATTAAATATTTATATATTTATCTTTAGTTTTCCGCCCCGGAGCCCCCAAAATGGCTATGCCCCATAGGCTAATGCCCCATGCCCCATAGGCTGAAACCACTCAACCTATTGGATAATTCTGGCTTGCGCATAAATTATTTACTTTGAAACTACCAATACAAACCACTACTTTTTTATTTTTTATTTCTCCCCCTCCTCCCCCTTCCCCTAGCAATGTGTAACCCAAACATAAAACTTCATTGCAGTGCTATGAAATTCATGCGCATTAGCCTGTGAAAACTGTAACAATATTTTACTTTTTTTCTAGGGTGTCACTTACCGTGCCCTGTTAACGATAGGGCGGGCGGGGTACTTGCCCAGGGCGCACAGACCTTTAGAACGCAAAAGCCTTTATTTTCCATTTCTAAAATTGTACAGTAAAATTACAAAAGTTAAAAAAAAAACAAAAGTTATACTATTATTTTTGAATAATGTATGGATGATGAAAATACATCAAATTCACACTTGTATAGTTACAATCGATGTTTCAATTTGTTAAAATATTCTGTAGTTGATATAGCCTTTTACCGTCACTTTTCGCTAATGATATCATGCATATTTTTTTTATTTCTTTCAGACTACTACTAATAAAATTTTATTTCTTTCAGACTACTAAGAATAATCTTAGAGAAAAAAGAAGATTTTGGGGATTTTTTACCTTTATTATATTGCATTACAGTTCTTGAGTTCTGAGCCTCCCCACCCCCGGGAAAAAATTCTTGCTACGCTACTGCCGGCAAGCAACAATGGCATCTGCAATCAGGTGTTTTTGACGACAAAAACGAAGACATTAGAGCAACTATGTCAGTTATTTTTAAACATTGGTTTTAGAGAATACCTTATGAGGGCTATTTGTCTCTTCTATAAAAGATGTTGTAAGCTACATATACATTCCCGACATAGAACTTTCTTTTATAACCTGCGGGTGTGTTACTCATTCCATCTGATCTATAGCCTACGGCTAGATCTCGATACAGTACCTAGATAGAATAGATTTAGTTTTGTTCGCTTGAAATCAAACTGACACTTCTGAAATGCATTTAAAGATTTTTCTGCCTAAAGACTGTTTGGAAGTGCATTGGATTGGAATCCTTTTGTGTTTTATAAAAAGAATTCTAAATGTTATACAAAACTTTTTTAAATATGTAGTAGACCCCCCCCTCTTTTATTTTGTCTGTATGTCAATTGGAACCGAAAAATGTCCTATTGATTCGGATTAGATAGATCATAGAGATATAGCAGGAAAACAGACAAGCCCAAACCACTTTTTAATTCGCTTTATAGTGCTGGAAAGAAAAAAAGAAACCAGAGGCAAATATCTTAATAGTTTTAATGACGATGTCATTTTATCTCTCACCCCCTTTATTGAAAATTGTCCCAAAAATGCGACATAAAAGTATGCGACATAATTTTACATATATTTAAATACTATTAGTTCACAGAAGCTTAAATCTATTGTTACAATATTTCGTAAGCTGTAGAATATGCATCCTATATATTTTTCTATAAATAGGTTACAATCATGAAAATTTCAACATAGGGTTACCAGCGCGAAATACGCTAAAGATGAGAGATAAAATGGCATAGTCAATTAATATGGCAATAATGAAACTAAATAATTAGGGGGGGTTAAGGGAGTCTCCTACTGACGAGGCTCGAACAGCAGAGTTTTTTTGATAATTAGCAATATTATATTACATGGCTAATATACAAGTCTTTTGATAGTATATGTGATACATCACAGTAAGTACTTCCGTATTTTGTGATGGAAGTACACCCTCCAAAAAAAGTATTCGAGCAAGAGAGAAATTTCCTATTTTAGATTTGCAAATAATAATTGAGTTTTTGAAAAACGCACAGCTTGGAATATATGTAATAAGCCTGTAGAGAGCGCTGCAAACGCCGTGAAACGGCGCAGTGTGATGTAAGACGGAGAACGAGTTCAACCGTTGTTCTGGGAACAACGCATGATGAATACTGCGGTGCGGCAGTGCAAATATGGTAAGATTATTGTAAATATATGTAAATAATGACAATAAACTAGTCAAGAATACCACCGAGTAATTACTGTGTGATAACGAGCAGTTGTCTTGTGAGAGGAAGACAACAAAAATTTCAGAAGTGGGATAAGATTCTATTTAGTGTCTTAGATGCGAGACCTCATAAGCTGAATGCAAACTGTAAGTACAGAACTTTTCATTTAAACTGTTGTTTAAAACATTATGTCGATTATTCTAAAGAGTTAGAAAGTATATTTGTTTTACTTGAAAAGAATACTTGACCAAAATATCGCCGAAGATTGAATTTTGAGTCGTGAATATATTATATTTTTGGATGTTAAGATGGCTTACCTAGCTAAAGGTAGGAAAATTGATTTGCTTGAAATTGCTTCAGAATTGGGCGAAGAGGTATCCGCCGATATTAAACTCGTTGATTTAAAACGTATTATTGTTGAAAGTAAGCAGTATGAAGAGGAATTTGTAAAAGTTTTGCTAGAGAGAATTATTAATGATAGAATCAGTTCAGAAAACGAAGTGAAACTTAAAGAGCAGCAAAATTTTGAGCTAGAAAAATTGCGGTTAGAAACACAAAGTAAGAAGGATGGAAGTGTGTCCAATAGTATTGAAAATAAAAATGTAACAGAAATGCGTTATTTAATGCATAAATATGATCCAAAAATTAGTGATATCAGTCATTTTCTAGTTCTGTTCGAGCGTCAAGCTAGACGTATAGAACTAGATGAAGAATTTTGGGTTTCTCAGTTGTTAGGACTGTTACCCTACGAGATAAATCAATTAATAGCACGCGAAAGTGAAGAGAAAGCTAACGATTACAAGCATATTAAGCAGTTATTATTACGGAGATTTAAATTAAGCCCAGAACAATTTAGGCAAAAATTTGTTGACCATGTCAGATTACCACAAGGTACATGGAAAGATTACTGCTTCGAACTCTCAAATTATTTCCATGAATGGATAAATGGGTTAGATATTTCTACGTTTGAAGAACTAAAGAATTTGATCATTTCCGATCAATTTAAAAGGAAAGTCCCTTTTGCGATACGCGAACATTTTATCGACGAATGGTCAAAACTAAATAATCCCGAAGATTTAGCGGAAAAACTTGACGCATATGAAACGGTCCGTTATGGAATGAAGATGTCAACAGGATTTTCAAACTATAGAAATAATTCAAAAAATTGCTCGACTAATGAAAACACCATGAATCGCGATTGTACGACAAAAACAAACAGGCAATTCAAAAGCGAGTATGGAAATAACACGTTTCATTCCAATCAGTCAAATGATTTTAAAACACATACCAAACCTAAACGCAATTCTAATATTCTCAATGAAAAGGGTGAATTTAAATGTTTTAATTGTTTAACTTTCGGAACCCATTTTGCTCGTGATTGCCCGAAAGCAAAAGTCTTTAAAAATTCGTCGGAGCAGAAAAGAGAAAAAGAAAACATCTCTTATACAGCATCACATTCTGAAACTTCGAGTTCAGCAATTTATCTCAAAAAAGTGCGCATCAATAATGAAGGCCCGATAGAATGTTTATTAGACACGGGGAGTGGTCTATCTCTGTTGAAGAATTCTGTGGCGAAATCATTACAGTTAAATGTTCTTCCCGACCGGCGCCAGCTGTACGGTATTGGGAATATATTTCAGCCATCTACGATGACCTTGGGTAAAGCAAGAGTTTGTTTGGAAATAGACGATATAACACTGGAAGCTACTTTATTTATCGTTGATGATTCAGCACAGTCCTATGACCTACTTTTAGGAAGGGATATTTTGAACGATAAGAGAATCTCATACGGAAAGTTTGGTGAACATTTTAACTTGGTATTCTCATAGCATTCCGTTTGCGAGACTAGAGAATGAAGTTAGGAATGAAAGAATTGTACTTCGCACGGACAATCCAATTGAAATTAAAAGTAACTCTATAAACTTTGTTCAGGCTAAAACTTCCGAAATGAGTCAAGGAATGGTTTTGTTTGAAGGTAAAAACGGAAGTCCGGATTCGGTGTTAGAGATAAAAAATAATTCCACACTAGTGCCAGTTATGAACATAGGGAATGTTGATATCGAATTAAAGGAAGGTCAATGTGTCGGAAGGGTATTGGACATAACCGAAGATTGGGAATTGAGAGAAGTAAATGAAAACTTAAATGATAACATTTGCGTCAAAGAAAATGAAGTATACACTGTACCGAATAGTAAAAGAGCTATAACACTTGAGGAAATCAAATTTTACTCGTCAATGAATTATAACGAAAAGCTTGAAATTCTTAACTTAATAAATGATTATAGAGACTGTTTTGCACTTGATTTGAGTGAGTTGGGGTGCACTAATTTGACAAAAATGGACATTAAGGAAGTTGAAGGTAGTAAACCAGTTTTCGCAGCACCTTATAAGACAAGTACTGAAGAACGAAATACAATAAAAGAAATCGTTGCAGAGTGGAAGAAAAACGGGATAGTGTCCGAAACTAGATCCCCTTACGTGAGTCCTGTATTGCTAGTTAGGAAGAAAACTGGGGAACAGCGCTTGGTGGTAGATTATAGAAGGTTGAATAGTCAGACTATAAAGGATAAGTACCCCTTACCCCGAATCGATGATATTTTAGAAAATTTAAGTGGTTGCAAATTATTTTGTACTTTAGATCTTGCGCATGGTTATTTGCAGATTCCATTAACAGAAGAAGCAAAATCAAAAACATCTTTCATTACACCAGATGAAACAGGACAATTTGAGAGAATGGTATTCGGATTAGCCAACGCTCCAGCCCAATTTCAGCGCCTAATGTCGCATGTTTTAGGTCCATTAATGAACACAAAAGTTTTATGTTATTTAGACGACATATTAATTCCTGCAAAGTCTTCGAGAGAAATGATTTCAAAATTAAAGGAAATATTTGATCGGTTGAGGGATGCAAATTTAACTTTAAAACTACCCAAATGTGAATTTGGAAAGAGGGAAGTCGAATTCTTGGGATTTATTTTGAATAAAGACGGTGTCAAACCAGGGTTAAGAAAAATAATGGCTATTAAGGAATTTCCAGAACCAAAAAACGTACACGACTTAAGGAGATTCATTGGGTTGACTAGCTTTTTCAGACGATTTGTGAAGAAATATGCAGAGAAAGCTGAACCTTTGACGAAATTAACGCGTAAGAAAGAACGTTTTAAGTGGGAAGAAGCACAAAAGAAAGCGTTTGAAGTACTTAAGAGGGAACTGACAAAACAACCCGTTCTTGCACATTATAATCCAGATTCTGAAACCGAGGTCCACTGTGATGCCAGTTCGTTAGGACTTGCTGGAATGCTTTTACAGAGAGGTGAAGATAAGAAATGGCATTTAGTATACTGTATAAGTAAGAAAACGACTGAAGCCGAGAGGAGTTATCATTCTAGTAAATTGGAACTTATATCTATCGTGTGGACTTTAGATCGGCTAAGACAGTATTTAATCGGAATAGAATTTACTATAGTTACTGACTGCGAAGCATTAGTATACCTCAATGCAAATAAGACCAAAAATCCTCAAATCGCTAGATGGTCGAATCTTATTCAAGATTATCAATTCAATATTAAGCATAGAAAGGGAGAGAAAATGGTTCACATTGATGCTTTGAGTAGGTCACCCGTTGACGAAGAAGCGGACACCTTGGAAACGATCGTAGAAGATAGATTAGAAGTGAACTTGACGTTGACGATAGAAGAGCAAATTTTGATGATACAACAAGAAGATTCGCAATTAAAAGAAATAATTGAAATCTTAAAGAAAAAAAGTAGCGAAAGAACAAAAGACGAAAAAGGAAAAGTGAAGGATTATGTATTGAAAGAGAATAGATTATTTCGTAAGACTAAAGTAAAAGGTGAAGAAAAGTTACTTTATGTCATTCCCAAGTCTATGAGAAAAAGCTTAGTAGTGAAATTTCATGATTGCTTCGGACATTTTGCAGCTGATAGGACAATCGGAAAAATAAAAGAATTATATTGGTTTCCTTCTATGAAACGATATGTCAAACGACACATAGCAATGTGTTTCGAATGCCTGGTAAACAAGATACCATCCGGGAAACAACAAGGCCTACTTCATCCAATAAGTCCTGGTAAGAGGCCATTTTCTATTATCCACCTTGACCATTTAGGTCCATTTGTTCGAAGTTCAAAAGGCAATCAAGAACTGCTAGTTATTATCGATAACTTCACCAGGTTTGTACGGCTTGTTCCTAGTAGGAACACCCGAACGAATTATGTCCTGAAAGCATTGAAGGACTTTGTTAACGAGTTTGTATTACCTGATCGAATAATAAGTGACAGAGGATCATGTTTCACATCGAAAGAATTCGAAGAATATTGTAAAGTCAACGGTATAAAGCACGCATTAAACTCGACACGACATCCACAAGCTAACGGGATGGTGGAACGCGCGAACAAAACGATACTGGGTGTTATTACAACGTCTATGAAGGATGAGAAGCAAAAGGACTGGGATGCAAAAATCAAAGACGTAGAGAAGTATTTAAATAATTCTTTAAATAAAACTTCAAATAAAACACCATTTGAAATGTTACATGGTTATAAGCCGCATTTTAACGACGGATTGCACAGAAGATTAGCTGACGAAGAAGTTTGGACAGAACCAAAAGTCGTGCAAAATGAAGCAAGGCTAAACATTGAAGAAAATCAAACAAAAATGAAACAGTACTACGATAAGAAAAAGTGTCGAATCGCCAAATATGAAGTAGGAGAAATTGTGGTGATGAAACGAGCTCCAAAATCAACAGGAGAACCCACAAAAACTCAACCAAAATATCGAGGACCTCTAACAATAACTGAAGTACTTCCTAACGACACCTATAGAGTAGAACATTTAGAACCAAAGAAGAAAGGTTATATCTATTCAACAACTGCTCACGTAAGCCAGCTGAAACCATGGAGAAGTGAATCGTCTCTGGACAGTGACAATGATAGTGATGACGACCGCGACGAGTCCAGTGATGATGACCAAAGCCTCCTAGATGATGATGATGACTCCAAAAGAGCACCGAGACGCAACCCTTTCAGAACAGTTCGTACGAAAGACTGACAGACTTTTTTTTATAGCTGTGCCTATGGTAAGAACATTCTTTTTATATCTTATTCCAGAGTGACATTTAGCAGTGACAATAATGAAGAACTTTGAACTCTTTAAGGACTCTTAAGTATAGATATATTATTATTTTTAAATGTAAATGCTAATATTTTGTGTGATGTTGATTTTTCCTATGCATAGGTAAGTAACTTTTATTAGATATGTAATAATATTCAACAATCAGGAGATTGTATTGTCAGGAAAGGCCGAATGTAATAAGCCTGTAGAGAGCGCTGCAAACGCCGTGAAACGGCGCAGTGTGATGTAAGACGGAGAACGAGTTCAACCGTTGTTCTGGGAACAACGCATGATGAATACTGCGGTGCGGCAGTGCAAATATGGTAAGATTATTGTAAATATATGTAAATAATGACAATAAACTAGTCAAGAATACCACCGAGTAATTACTGTGTGATAACGAGCAGTTGTCTTGTGAGAGGAAGACAACATATAGAAATATGGAAAGTCATATTTACACATAGCCTAATTCATATTCTACGATAAATAATTTTTTATATACGAAACGAACGCAGGAAATTTCTCTCTTGCTCAAATACTTTTTTTGGAAGGTGTACACAGCAGACAAAATTGAGACATTGCTCACTACAGTGACGAGAATCAAGACAGAGCTCTTCGATTGCATTCCAGGGTTTCCACTGAAAACTGAAGACAACACGAAAACGTCAGCGGCAAGACCACCTGCAGCTATCAACCAGGCGCAAATGATGTACAGCCACTGGAATTTGCTGTACTTTGGCTTCCCTTTGGAATCACTGTCTTTTCCGGAGCTCTAGAAAAACAAATGCGTGATCTCACCCAGACAGCACAGCAAATTTGCATGAAACTTGCAGTAAGCTTGATTTATGGAGTCAATAGACTTGAAATAAGCTTAAAAATTTCAAGCGTGTAAGCTTAATGCAAGCTTGAATCAAGTGTTCAAGTTTACACTTGCCCAACTTGCATTAAGCTTGGCATAGAAAGCTTAATTCAAACTTACTACACTCAAAAGAATTTTCCTAAAAAAAAATTTCCTAGATACATCAGGCGCCGGTCGGCGAACTCGCCCCATATATTTAATTTTTCCACGCATTTTCCTCTTTACGCTGAAATCTCAAGTCATTTTAATCTGTTTCTAGTCTAGTGTCCGCGATCAATCTCGGGACCTAAGGTGTGGGAAGCCAGCATCCTAACCACCATGCCAATCTGACTCGAGGTGGTATCACTAAAGTTTGAAGTGATTGTTATGGTTGTCACGCCGTTTTTTGGCGAGATTGATCAGTATTGCCCGATGCCGATCTGCATCTTTTATTTTTCTATGGGATGAATCAAAATTAAAATAATGTTATGTGCGATTTATGGACTCTACTAATAGGGAAATAAGCATAATATAAACTTAAAATCAGCACACGTTTTAAAACTTTCAATATCGCAACACTCATGTTGGGCAATATTGGCCAAAATCAAGACAAACGACTGATTTTGAAATCAATTTTGTAGTATATTTGTATTTATTTTGTAGAATTTCAATATTTGGAAATATAGAATCTTTTTTTTTTTTAATTCTATGATCAAGTACATTTATGACTGATGATAAATTATTTGTTATGTGGATGTGGCTTTCCAAATCAAGCAGTCATCAAGTTGTGTATTCAAGCTTGAAAGTTCAAATGACTTAAATTCGGCGGGACAATATTTGCTGACTCTTTTTTTTTGTAATCTCCACGCTTGCTGCAAGCTTAAAACGAATTGAACTGTCAAGCTTGTATTAATACGTCAAATTCAAAGAAATGTCAAGCTTGACTTAAGCTTATGTGCTGTCTGGGAAAAACATTCAAACACAAATGGATTCTTTTTGTTAGTTCATATCAAAAGTACTTATTTGTTCAGTGAGTGAAGCACAGAATGAAAGTGTCCAAAGACGCAGGATCTTTTTTCTTTCTTTCTTTTTTTTTCTTTTTTTTTGTGTGTGTGTATGTGTGTGGACATAATTTTGAAGTGTTGACGTACCTTTCGGTATACTGACAGAATCATGAGTAAGATCTGTTCGCTTCCAACTCTATCAGTGACATTACCTAAGCACCCTTTTAGACGGAACTGTCCCGCTTTTAGGTTAGACAATCCCGTTATCCCCAAGCACCGCCGTAAAGTCCCGATTTTCGAAAAGAAAGAACAATTTTTAGTAGAAAGACTTGAAAATCGAACGGCCGTATTCACCAAAATCTTGACACCCGGATTAAACCCAACTGGAGTGTTAAAGTCATCGGTAAAATATCTTACCGATGACTATAACACGCGATTCAGGATTAATCCGCGTGTCAAATGTTTGGTGAATACGGCCGTGTAAGTCATCCGACGTTTAGCACCTAGCATAGCTTTTAATTACTGATCTTTAACCCTTTAACGCGCAGTGCTCCCGCTCTGGGAACACCAAACTCTGACGTTTTGACTGTTGCCAGTCACGAAGAATATATTTGATTTCTATAAAAATAGTTGCGGATGACATAGCTCCACGAGAATACTTTACTTTTTAGCACGTCATTTCCCGTAAAAAAATGGTCACGATTATTTTTAACAGCACTGACATCTGCTGAAAAATGGAACAATGCGAGAACAGCTGGATAGATTGCCCAATGCTGAAAAAGGGCAGCCGTTGCCATTGATCGACTTAACTACCAGCAAGATGACGGGCGATCGAAACGTTCATCGCGTGCCACAGATCTAGAGACCCTTTTTTGACGACAGCTGGCTGTGCGGCTGTGCGAGTTTAAAGATGCTTTCAGGTCAAAAAATCTATCATAGAAGTGTCAAAAGCGTATTGCTTTCGTGAAGAAAGTGTACACTTAATACAAAATGCGAACTAAAGTTGTGACCTTCTATCGATCTTGTAACAAGAATTCAAACTTACAATTTTTTTTTAATTTTCCCTCAAAAAATCAAATCATTTCTATTTACAATTAAAAAACGAATATTACGGAACAGAACCTCTTGAATTATGGATCACTTAACTGTAACTTATACATCTTGAAACAATTATAAACAAAAATGATAATTCAATGCAGAAAGATTTTTTTCTTTGATTTTCACTAAGCGAGTTTTAAAATATCAGTAGATTAAATGTTAAGTTATTAAATTTTCAGACAAAATCAGTTTTAGGTTTAAAGAATAATATGTTGTAAGTCATATAAGCGTCATCCAGTATTTTCTAAGTAAAATTTTTCAAATAATGTAAGCTCATTTTTTAAGTAGTAGCATTTCACCATTAGCGAAACTACCTTTAGTAATTTTAACATTTGTGAGTTTAATTGCTTTGACTTTTTATAGATGCTTTTGCATTAAGGTACCAGTAATCTACATTTTAAAACATTTCCGCCATTTGCCGCTAATCTTATATTGGCGCCAGTTTAGGAGAAACTAAAACATAATTTGGTTAATTCCAACTTTACGGTGCTTCTTGGCGCGTTTTCAAAAATCGCCAGTTTAGCGCTTTTTCCCGTCTTATCTTAGAAAATAAATAAAAGTCGCCAAGGTTACCACATTAAACTTCTTATCGCCTCGTTGGGGAATAATTCCGTAAGCGGGGTCAGGTCGCCAAGCCAGATGTCGCCAAAGCTTTTTCGTGTTGCTAAATACGCCAATCTGCAAGGATTGTGTTTAGAATACATGGAGAACTGTTTTAACGGCAACCTTAATGGGTTAGAAGTTGGCTACAAAAAAAGTGGCCAACTAAACCTGCCCCCGCTTACGGAATTATTCCCCCTCGTTGGACAAGAAGCACCGTAAACTAGGAATCAACCCATAATTTTATACTTATTTACCAAGTTACTTAATTACGAAAGATCGTGTTGAATAACTTAGGGGAACAGCTTGGGTATTTACCAACCTTGGCGACTTTTCATTCTTCAATGTTTTAAGCGTACTTGTAGTAGCGTAATCGATAAGCGTAATCATGAAGCGTAATCGACAATCATTTCCCCTTAAGTTGCCATTAAACAACCATATATTCTTATGTTTGAAACTGCCATAATAATGCTTTCAAATTTTCATCTCGCCAATGAGTGGCAAATATCCAAGCTGTACCATCTTGGAGTATAGCAAATAGCTATCTAGGTATATATTCATTTTCCACTAATGGTCTTACACGTGCAAATGATCAATTATCGTTTCGGCACTTAAGTATTAGTACCAGGTTACCGAGCCATGCTCAGAATCTAAAGGCTCCTTAAGTGCAAAATAATGAATACGTAAATGCCTTGGCACGTATCAATAATCTTTATGGTTGCCAAAGATTTTCATCGCTGTCGGATCACCCATACATTATCAGGTAAGCTTTGGTCGGCATTCAATGTTACAATGGCATATACTTTGTTTTGAAGAGGGATGCTAAATATTCGATGGTCGGTGCCATCAGAGTTGAGCAAAAAGTAGTTTAACATAAGGTGCCTCCTTTCCTTCTGTAGCAGATCAGCGAGGGTATCAGCGCAGATCTTGGGCGATGCATTCACTAACAGCGTCTTCGTTACTTCAGAAATATATCTGTCCATATTGAGGAGGTTCAAATTCAGCATCAAGAATCTGAGTTGGTTGAACTGTCAGATGAATGACTTTATAAAAAAAATTCATCAAGTCTGTTATACACTCTTCGCAACGTAGCAGTACACACCAAAATCGTTAATAGTTTCACTCGTCATATACTGTGAACAAAGCCATTGTAAAGTGTGCTTTCAAATTTCGAATTCTTTGAAATGGGGGTGACATCGAAGAAACAACGACACCAATTCATTAGGAAATTCGGAATGCCCTACATCAATCTTACAGTCCCCAAAATGGTGTCGGTAAATTTTTGTTTTTACTCCAGAAAAATGCAAAGCTCCAGGGTGAATGCAATCCATGTTAAAAAGTTTTAAACTATGATAATAAGTACCCACATTTGTGGCAGCATTGTAGATACTTAGACTGTTTACCCGAAGTATTTGTCGACGTCTAGCTGTTCCATGTCGTTCTCCTTCCAAATACTAATCATCTGTTTAATCTGCTTGTGTTTGAACTGCACGTTCACACATTTGGGCTAAGTGCTGCTGTCGGTGATCATATGTTTCCACAGCTCGTTTTTGAGCTACACTTTCATGCATTTACGTCTTTATAATACATTTATTATGATAATTCTTTACGATTGAAATTGTAAATTTCTCTATAGTGCTTCAATTCAAACATAAAATACTTATTTTTTTCTAATTCAAAGAAAATACATCATGCATAAACAAATTCTACAAACGTAAATTCAATCTTATAGATACATAAATATAGATGCCATAAAAGTATAATCTTACATAAATATGCTTTAAACATAATTTTATTTTATAAATTCACGCTTAAGAAAATAAAAAGTGTAACACAATTTAAATTATTAGTACAAAAGGACACTTCGAAATCATGAAATCAAAAACAGAATAGATCAAAAATATTCTTTTATAATAACCCTAACAACTACTTAAACGTTGACAATAATAGAACAAACGAATGGACTGAAAAAAATGGACTTCTAACCTCGAATAAATCAAAAATAATCGCTCCTATATAGTTACGCTGATCCCTGACTCTGTCACAATTTCAGTTCAACCACTCAAAAAAAAACTTTTACCATCCAAACAGATTAAAAATGTATTGTCTAATAACTTAAAATTTACACGGTTCGTTGGTGCGATCAGCCTGAAAATTATCATAATTATGTAAAAAAAAAAAAAGAAAATAATAAGAAAAAGAGGAAAGAAAAAAAAATAAAGAAAAAATCTGATAATCCACCCGTTCCCTGATTTTTAAGTGTTTTTTTTTTGTATTTTTAGCTCTATTTCATTTAAGAGAATAAAAAAAGCTAATCATTTGAGTGTCAGGATTATCTATTGCAAGTGACATTGACGTTACATTGAAGTCACGGTTATCAGGCTTTGGAGGAAAAATTACGATTCTAATTCGCTTAAGATAGCTTTTCTAAATTACTACTCAGTTTAACTTTTTTTTAAAAATAAAACGGTTTTCTATGCATTAAGCATGGATATAGGAGAGGATGTTGATACCAAACGAAATGTTTCGAATACGAAATGTTTCTGCAGATTATACAATTCGAATTTCGATGTATAATAAAAATTGAATATGAAGTTATTTGATTTTAAGTGGGTAAATATTAAATATTCTGAGTGTAGACATTCTATCGCCCGCTGTAATTGTCTCCACAAAGGGCTTTATCCTTTAGTTTAATGATAGTACACAACACAAAACAACACAGTCTAATCCACGTCTAAATAAGAATTGAAAATTTATTAGAAAAAATCTTAGTAACCAGATTTCAGCCTCCCAATTTACTGCTTCCACATATGGACAACTCCCAGCCTGCGCCCGGATGGGGCCCGCCATGGCTTTTGGACCAGCCTTCAGAACAAGTCAAAACCCTGTATAAAACCTATATAAAACATTCAAACTTCCATATAAATCCGAATTATACGACCCGCGATTTCGCTAACATCTTGAAGTCAGGCCCAGGAGGCCACTATCGTAAAGTTCTGCCCGCAACTTTTAAAAGGTTGTCCGTACGATGATAAAATAAATTAGTTGAAATCATCAACTGTAGTGAATGAAAACTAAACTGATGGCTGATCATCTGCAAAATTAATTTGAATATCGGCTGCGAGCCCAATTTAGGAATCGATCGTATCATTTTTTCATCGGAGTTTCGAACATCGTTTCATGATAAACGGTTGACCCATTAAAAAAAAAAAAAAAAAATCGTCAGGGTAACTACATTTAAATATTTATCGTCAACTTGGCGGAATAAGGCAGTTAAAATAGAATTCAACCTAGTGCCGTTATTTAAAAAAAAAAATGGAATTTTCATGTTACGTCACAGGATCTTTTTTCATACTGTGAATGACTGAAAAGGGTGTCATTTTCATTTAAATTATTCGGCTAAGCTGAAACTTTTATGCACTTTTGAAATTCGCATCATATCTTCTCTACTTATTATAAAAGAAGATGTCTGTGTGTGGTTCTGTGTGTGGGTCTGTGGGTCTGTGTGTCGGTGGCGTTACGGACAAACGGCTACACCTAGAAACAGCAAATTTGGTATTCGGGAAGATCTAAACATGAAGCTGTGCACCTCGAAGCGATTTTTTCAAAATTCGACCTAGATTTTTTTAAATTTTATGTTTTATGCGATTTTTGGCATTTTTTCTCACCTAATTCGTAATAACGGCGGAAATTACGCTCGCAGCAAAATGGCATTTGTATCATCGGATAGAGGAGAAAATTTTCTTTTAAAAACAGTTTGTTCTGAATACGTAACATAATTTACTGATTTTTAGGAATTTTTATATTAAGTAGCTGATTCGACAAATTTTTTCGTAAAATAATTTTAAACTTTCGCATCTTGAATTCTATCCGTCATAACTTTTTGATATTTTGACAGATCGTGAAACATTCCTTTCTCCCTCTTTTAAAATAAAAACGGAAATATTATGTAAATTAGGTGATTTTTTACGAATTTTAATGCAACGTGATGTTTAGAATTTAATAGCACCGACGCGGAGAGCTTACGAGGTTACATTAATTGATCATGGCACGTGATAATATTGTTGCATTGCCACAAAAAGGATTAGAAAGAAGGTTTTTTTCAACCAATCGAGTTTTTAAATGGGATATCGGAATTTCAATTCGCAAGTGAGGATCTATGACGTCTAATGCTTTAAAATACATAAAACTTAAGCCACAATTTTAACGCATTTATCCGTGCTCTTTTTTTTAACACAAGAAGGCGATATTTTGATTAAAACTTACTTTAGAAATAAACTGAGAATTCATGATTATTATTGGTATTTTAATCCTTTGCTTACTTAAAAATTGAAACATTTTAACGCGGCTGAAAATGTTCTTCATTTTAAAAGCTACAAAATTCATTTTAAAGCGGGATATATTAAAAATTTTCTATTTACTTTTTCATTTTTCGCATTTAATTATGTCGCAGGCATATGTTTCCTAACATATGCATGTTGCGAGTATAGTTTTATTTTAACATTGGATTACGTCGGCGAATTGTTTCGTAAAATAATTTTAAAACTGTCGCATCTTGAATTCTATCCGTCATAACTTTTTGATATTTTGACAAATCGTGAAACATTCTTTTCTCCCTCTTTTAAAATAAAAACGAAAAAATTATGTAAATTAGATGATTTTTTATGAATTTTAATGCAGCCTAATGTTTAGAATTTAATAGCATCAATGCGATCTTACGTCATTCATTACATTGCGATCACGGCACGAGAATTTATCTTCGGTTGTTGCCACAGAAAGGATTAGAAAAAAGGGCTTTCTCAACCAATCGAGTTTTTAAATGGGATATCGGAATTTCAATTCGCAAGTGAGGATCTATGACGTCAAATGCTTTAAGATACGTAAAAATTACGCCATAATTATAACCCATTTATTCCAGCTCTATTTTCAACACAGGGAGACGATATTTTGATTAAAATTTACTGTCCGCAGTAATTTCAACAGAGGAGATTACTTGAACTTTTTTAAAAATGAAATTCTGTTTTGTCACATGCAGATATGATTTTAGTAGTAAAATATTCGCTTATTCCCGTATGAAGAGCGGGTGCGCAGTTATCTTAAAAACATCTCTTGAAAATAGCAGAAATGAATTCAGAAGACCTCAAAACGCGTAAATACACCAAAATCTCGAAGTCGAATTTTTTATGATTACAATACTTTCCTTATATGGTACATGTTCGGAAAGAAATAAATGGTTGTCTATTCCATGTAGTGTCTTAGGTATTTAATGCTACAACTTGAGCCTAAAAAACAGTATGATGTAGCAATAAGACATTTTGAAAACCAGGAATTCTCTGCAAACCATTAAGCATTCCACTTTTTTGATAGTGAATGACACTGACGTAGTTTTTTGAGTCATTATACTGCAATGATGCCAGGTTAATACTCGTGACGCAAACTTTACATCAAGAGTCAAATAATTTTGCTCTTTTTCTTTAAATTCCACATCACGAAGAAATTCGAATTACACATGTAAGGAAAATTTTCGTTTCCTACCGTGCGAAGAACGGGCACGCAGCTAGTCATTACATAAAGAGTTTTAATGTAAGGTCTGAAGCCATAAAGAAAATTCCAACTACTTGGCTCCCATTCCGACATTTGGAACAAGTAAAATAATTTTAGGCAAGGTAACAGGGACGTAGAAGCTGGTTCACAAATACACCTTGCATTTTAAGCAATTCAAAGAATCTTGAGTTTAAAATGGATCCCCAGGATGTGGTGATCTCTACTTATTATAAAAGAAGGTGTCTGTGTGTCTGTGTGTGTGTGTGTGTCTGTCGGCAGCGTTACGGACAAACGGCTACACCTAGAAACACCGAATTTGGTACTCGGGAAGATGTAAATATGTAGTTGTGCACCTCGAAGCGATTTTTTCAAAATTCGACCTAGAATTTTTTTTTTTTTTTATGTTTTATGCGATTTTTGGCATTTTTTCTCACCTAATTCGTAATAACAACGGAAATTACGCTCGCAGCAAAACGGCATTTGTATCATCGGATAGAGGAGGAAATTTTCTTTTAAAAACAGTTTGTTCTGAATACGTAACATGATTTACCGATTTTTAGGAATTTTTTTACTAAGTATCTGTTTTGGCTAATTTTTTCGTAAAATAATTTTAAAACTGTCGCATCTTGAATTCTATCCGTCATAACTTTTAGATATTTTGACAAATCGTGAAACATTCTTTTCTCCCTCTTTTAAAATAAAAACGAAAAAATTATGTAAATTAGATGATTTTTTACGAATTTTAATGCATCCTAATGTTTAGAATTTAATAGCATCAACGCGATCTTACGCCATTCATTACATTGCGATCACGGCACGAGAATTTATGTTCGGTTGTTGCCACAGAAAGGATTAGAAAAAAGGATTTTTTCAACCAATCGAGTTTTTAAATGGGATATCAGAATTTCAATTCGCAAGTGAGGATCTATGACGTCAAATGCTTTAAGATACGTAAAAATTACTCCATAATTTTAACTCATTTATTCCAGCTCTATTTTCAACACAGGGAGACGATATTTTGATTAAAATTTACTGTAGAAATAAACTAAGAAATTCACGATTATTATTATTAGAAGTGGTATTTTAATCCGGTAGCTTATTTAAAAATTGAAATGTTTTCACGGCGCTGAAAATGTTCATTTTAAAAGTTACAAAGTTCGTTTCAAAGCGCGATATATTAAATTTTTTCTATTTACTATTTTTATTTTTGGCATTTAATTTAGCGCAGGCGTTGCCTAACATACGCATGCAGGTTGCGAGTATAATTTTATTTTAACGTTGAATTACGTTCCTCCATAAAGGTTACATAACGCAAAGTTTTAATGATACCGTTTGAAAACAATTATGCGAAATATCGAAATTAACTCCCTCAACCTACCGGGGTATCCTTTACGGCAGTCAAACAGTGACGTCATAAATAAAAAAATGCGTGAAATTTGTAAACTCTGCAACTCTAACGCCCTGTCACAATTAAAGTGGGAATAAGTAGCTCCTCGAGATTACACAGTTTGATGTTTTTCAGGAGACAGGACTATGGAGGATATAAAAGATATCGCTATATTAGATACATGGATAGTTAAAATGGCACCCCTTGGATATTTTCTCCCCACAGTAAGATGAAATGGTTTGCGGCGCTAAATACGCCCATCTTATAAAACTATGTATAAATTAAATATATATGGAGAGTTTCCTTAATGGCAACCATTATGTGAAATGATTATTATTTATGCTAATGCGTAAATTGCAAAGAATCGCCACAGAATCAAAAGATCCCATTGAGGCCAAATAATCTAAGCTGTTTCTTTAAAGGGAGCCTTGAAGAGGGAGAAGCGAATATAGATAGTATTAATGTACGTAATAGGTAGTATTATTAGATTTGTAAAGATAATATGAATAAATCGCAATGTACCACGTTAATAAATATTTCATGAAATTAAAAGTGTCCTGTTTTCAACGGTTGTCTTACAACCAACTAAACGAAAAGTAATTCTAATTTGCGTTAATATATCCCGCAGTAATTTCAACAGAGGAGATTACTTGAACTTTTTTAAAAATGAAATTCTGTTTTGTCACATGCAGATATGATTTTAGTAGTAAAATATTCCCTTCTTCCCGTATGAAGAGCGGGTGCGCAGCTATTTTAAAAACATCTCTTGAAAATAGCATAAATGAATTCAGAAGACCTCAAAACGTGTCAATACACCAAAATCTCGAAGTCGAATTTTTTCATGATTACAATACTTTCCTTATATGGTACATGTTCGGAAAGAGATAAAGGCGGTCATTCCCGTCGAATTATTTTTTCGTAAAATGTGCTGGCAAACCTTTGCCATTCGTATTCGGAACCATCAATAATTTCATGTGTCCGGCATTTTATAATGGCGAAAAATCGCTCATCTTGAAAGACCACCGGGATAATACGTAAGAAACATCATTTCTCATTAAGGTTGCTAATAAAACAGTGCTTCTTTGCTGGAATTTGCCATACTGGCGTATTCAACGCCGCCAAATATTTTATCTCGCCAACGGATTTCAACCTCAATAAAGAAAGCTCTGGCATCTACACTGGCCTCCAAAAATTAAGGAACAACATGCTTTTCGAAGTTCACCATAAAAAAATGCCACAAACAATAAATTTTTAGTTTATATAAATGCTATTATGAACGTTATGCAAAAACGATAGCTACCACTTTTTTTTGTATAGAAAAGAACAGGAATATATGAGTGAGAGAAAAATATGCAAATATCAGGCTTTCGTAATTACGCGTGTAATATTTGTCGATTTACAATTTTTGTTAGCTTCGTTTACAATAGGCAGAAGGGTCCCGCAATGACTAAGAGAAGCCGTTTGCCCTATTTGTTAAGGTGGCGGTCGGTCAGATGGATGGAAATGGGGTTGTCACATGCTGATGCTGCTAGGTGTCATAATGTGTCTCGCAGTGTGGTCCACCATATCTGGAAAGATCATATCAAACCGAAGCTTCTGAAGCGCAATAGCTTCTGAAGAGCAATATCAAACTGAAGCTTCTGTGTCCAGAAGGCATGTTCCAGACCGACCACGAGCTGCAACACCTGCAGAAGCCTGTTTTACAGATTTTTCGGCCCGAAAGAGAAGAAGCATTTCTGTGTCGCAACTTGTTGAAGACCACTCTGTAGCATCAGGGAAAAGAATAGCCTCTAGAGCAGTGCGACTCGTATTCACAATTCAGGTCTCTATGCAAGGCGACCAGTTGTGTGTGTCACCCTTAACGGACGACTGACAAGGGCCCGCTTATCGTGGGCAAGAGAACACGTATCCTGGACCAGACAGCGATGAGATTCTGTACTTTTTTCAGACGAGTCCAAATTCACACTGGAGAGCGATTCAGGACGTATGCTGATCTAAAGGGAACAAAGCACCAGATACCATCAATCCAACACTGTTGAAAGACACAGTTACCGAGATGGTGGAATAATGGTTTGGGCAGGAATCTCACTCGGTGGTCACACTAGGACCTGCATGTGTTCCAGGAAGGAATTCTGACTGGTGTGAGATATCTGGATGAGATCCTTGATCCATAAATTCGCGTATATGCCGGTGCAATTGGCAATGATTTCATTCTGATGGAAGATAATGCACGACTTCACAGAGTTGTAGTAGTTGAGGAATATCTTGAAGGTCTTGAAGGCGAATGGAATGGCCAACTAAATCTCCAGACCTGAATCCGATAGAGTCTCTTTGAGACTATCCTGGTAGGTAGGTTGCTGCTTTAAGTCCGCCTCCAAGGTTTTCAGGAGAGCTGGAAAAAAGCTTACTCTGTGTCAGATCTTCGCGTCCCGTTTCGGTTACTTAATTGACAGCATGGAAAGTCGCTGCAGCCAATGCATTCGAGCTAGAGGTGGGCATATATCTTATTAAGACTCATTTTTTATGTTTTTACGACATTTTACCACTTAAAACTATGATGTAGTATTTTTTCCAAGAATGGACTTTTCCCGCGAGATTTTTTTTTTTTTTTTTTTTTTTTTTTTTTTAAATCATTTTTGCGTTTTTCTTATGTAAACTTCTATGTTGTTCTATGGTGCAGCCAATACATAAGTGCTTTGTGCACATGTCATTCAAATTTGGTGTTTCTACTTACATTCATTTGCAAATAAGGGCGCGAAAAACCGGTTATTCTTTAACTTTTGGAGGCCAGGGTATTTTATGCATGCAAGGTGCATGAATCCCATAAAACTTTTGTTGGAAACATTCCTTCTAACTTAATTCCTGCTAGTTAAAAGCCATCAAAAGTTCTCTCGATATTTTTTACCCCAAAGGTAGAGTTCAGAATTCCTGAGCTATCACGATACAGGGTGGCCATAAAAAAAAGAATCTTCCGACAAATGGCTTTAGTAGCACAACTAGTTCAAAAGACATTCACAGAGCGTTCTTTGAATGTCTTTGAACGTTCTATGGACGTCTTTTGAACATTTTTTGAGCAATTAGTTCCAAAAACGTTCAGAAGACGTCCACTAGGGGCGGGCCTTTAGCGATCGTTCCGTTGAACCGATTGAGATGAGATTTCGGACATAGTTATTCAAAGGTATGAGCTCAGAATTCTGTGAATAGTAACAAAGAGTCGCTCACGGTTAGAGAATTTGAAAATTTCGAAGGGCAGCGCCCATTATTTCCCGTCGCAAAATATTCAGCGCATGCGAAAGCCCTGGAGAGTGTTGAAACGGTACGTATACTGCAAGAAAAGGACGTGCTGTGTGTGCAAAAAAAGCACATTTGAACTCTCGACGCCACAGGCATTGCGTCGGTATGTGCAGGCTCTTGACTGAATAACCAACATTCCCACACTACTTTTTTTTCGATTTTTTTATTCTGAATAGCTGTCGATTCTGAGATTAGTGTCTTGCCAGCGTGATATGCAAATGTCCTCCGTGTAGCCGGATCTTTTCCTTGCTGTCCGTTTACAAAGCTATTTTTCGTGCGTACATAATACGTCCGCTTTTTGTGATACACACACCGTTACAACGCTTTTTAGGATTTTCGCATGTGCTAAACATTTTACGACGGGAAAAAAGAGCACAGCCAGTCGAAAATTTTGAGTTTCTCTACCTATAACCATACCCTTAACCGCCACTTTGTTGCCATTCACAGAATTCTTAGCTCGTATCTCTGAATAACTATATCCAAAATCTCATCTCAATCGTTTGAACTGAACGGCCGATAGAGGTCCATAAATCTGGATAATTTTTTCAAGAAAAATTCTACTCTACCCCGAGATAAATTGCATATAGCCTTTTACCATATCCAGATTGAGAACAAAACACTTTAAAAGAATGAAAATATTCTTTGGTGGTCAGCAAAGTTACCATAGCTGTTCTTACAGTCCTATAGTGTCGATTTCTTCAGTCTTCAGCTGTCCTGCCACAAGCAAAACTCTTCAGTATTGATTTAGTCTCTAAGTACTATAGCTCTAATATATTTCGGTAAATATTGTGGTCAACAGGGCAATTTTAGATACTTTTCGCCCAATTTTACTCTTCTGCAGTAATTTGCAGACAAGACATCAAGAACAGCGGATAGCAAACACCTGCGCTAAACGGATTGTGTTAGACCAAACGCACACAGAGAACTTTTTTTTGCGATATATTTTTGTCTACAGTTTATCTACACTTAACGAAAAACCCTCTAAAAGAAACTGGTATTTAAAATATGAAATCATTAAAACTTGGTAACAAAAAAAAAAAAAAAAAAAAGACTATAACATGTACGTATCAGTCTGTACCGTTTCGGCAGAAAAGTTTTGAGTCCTCGTTAGCAAGATTCCGCTCACAGAACAGTGGGAACTAAAAATCAAGTTAAAAAACAATAAAATAAAATAAAATAAATGAAAATATATAAATAAATAAAGTAAAAATAAAGATATATTCAGTTCCCACTCTCCTGTGTGCGGAATCCTGCTGTCCAAGTTTGAAAAATTTTCTGCCGAAATACGTACAGACTGATAAATACCTGATTTTTTTGTGTTTTTTCTCATTTCATTTATTTATTCATTTTACAAAGTTTTAATTATTTCACGATCTACACTTGTTTAGGTTTATGAGAATTTGCACATGGTGAGCACCTGTTTCTTGACAGCAGACTCGTTTTCACAGCACAGAAACTAAAATATCGTCTGAGATCGAACTGTAGGTTAGGTAGCGAATAAAGAAGGAATGCTTACCCGTCTCGGTAGCTGACTTAAATCTTAATCTAACTTTAAAAAAATATAATTCAATGTCTTGTGTGCAAAAAAAGAATATTTCTTTTAATAACACAAATATAACATTTATGACATTTATAACATTATTATGCTTTTCTGCTTCAAGCGATAACTGAAATCGTATCAAACAGACACTATATTGAAAATATCAATTAGGTTGATATTTTCAAGAGTAGATTTTGACTACTTACTAATGGGATACATTTCAGAAAAACGCATGGAAAATGCAGATTTTTTTCTGTTTAATTTTGTTCTTTTAAATCAGTGCATAGGTTTAAAAATCGTATCACTCCGAAAATAGCGACCGGCGCGGCGCGACAATTTGGCTGAATTATTTCCGGTCATGTCTTTTACTTGACAAAATATTTAATAAGCAATGTGTTTATTTTTCTCGCTACTATTCTATTTTCAGCACAAAAATCTGAAATGAAGATGAGAAGTGAAAACTAGACAGTTAAACACACAGAAAAATCTTACAGGCAGACTTGATTCAGAGCTGACAGTCGTCGAAGAAACCTAAAAAAATTACTCCGGTGGTCGTAGTAATCTGAAAAAGCTCTTCAGCAGTCGTAGTAGTCTGAAAAAGTACTCCAGTTTTCACAGGGGTTTACAAAAGCCATCCAGCTGCCACAGTAGTCTGAAAAAGCCTCCAGTTGCTGCAGTAGTCTGAAAAAGCACTTCAGTTGTCGAAGTAGTGTGTAAAGCATTCCAGTGATCACAATAGTCTGACGAAAGTCCTCCAGTTGTCCAAGTAGTCTGAAAAAGCCCTCCAGTCATTGCGTTAATCTAAAAGAGTATTCCAGTCCTTTCAGTAGATAGATAAAAAGCACTCCAGTTGTCTGAGAAGTCTGAAAAAAGTACTCGAGCCATTTCAGTAGTCCAACAACGAAAGTACTCCACAATGTCCTTCGACAAGATGTCCACGGACGAAAAGATCAAGAAGCCCTTTATAAAAGTGGAACCGACGCCCCAGCCCCACTTCATACCCGGTTACACGGGCTTCTGCCCCGACCTGCCCTTGGTGGTGGGCGCCAGCTACGCCCGGGTCACCAACGAGATCCTGAAGGACAGGCCAGAGATCGCTGCGCGCCTCAAGCCAATACAGCCGGGTATGTCCCCTCCTGAGGCTGCCCACCAGAGGGATTCTGAACAGCTGCGCAAGGATAAGAAGCTGATAAACAGCAGGTTCCCGACAGTGGGGCGCAGGGTGCTCAACGACTACATGATGCCCGGGTACTGCGGGCACGTCCCCAACACATCGGATGCTGTCGGCGTCAACTTCACCAGGGGATGTGTTAGCTCTATATCGAAGTTCATCCGGGAACAAGCGGAGGAGAAGGAAGATAACAAATCTCTGTAGTAGTCAGCTTAATAGCAATTAAAATAATTATGGTAATTAAAAATTTGATGCAAAGACCACATGACTTCCTGGTTCGTCTATTAAATTACGCACACTTTTGGTGTCTGCATGATGATGCCTCTAACTTAATACAATACTTCAGACGAAGGTCAGTTGCGCCCTCGCCAACAGCTATCAATCAAATCGAGAGGCAAGTTGCACCGGAATCTTTATCTTGCTCTCCCCTTGAAAATATACGACCGCTGGCCCTTTTCGAGACCCCAAAAAGCATCACTGGGTCCGGAAATCGTTGTAGGGGGTCCCTTAAAAATATGCTAACGCTGGCCCGGAACAGCTTTAGTATTTGTCCTTATGGCGATTTTTTGGGTTATGGCGATTTTTTGGCGACAAAATCTTGTCGCCAACCCGAGTTTTCCTTGCCGATGCCAATTGTAAACAATCGGATGGCGCTGGTTTCCGAGATAATTGACGATCCTCGCACACTAACATTGCTATGATTTATTTTAATAGCATTTAAATATTTTTATGCAAAATATTTTTAAAAACAGATTACCAGCTTACATGTACATTTAAAGATTTGGTTTAATAAAATTTAATAACTTTTTACGTGAGGGGTACTATACCCCTCAACTCCTCTTTCCCTTTTAGTAGAATAAATTTAATAATACAAACAAATAATAAAGACAATACCTCACAAAAATAACCAATTACGAGTAATAAGAAAAATCCAACAGGTACTCTTTTAAATTGATCTTCCTGTAGCAAGGGCGGATTAAACGGGGCGTCGGAGGGGACGACCGCCCCCCCCCCGAGACAAAACAAATTAATGTTAAAGATCCTATTTTACTTCCATAAAATGGGCGTATATGTTAATCTTCTAACTAAACCCACCCCCGACAAACTTCCATTAATCCGCCACTGTCAAAACGTAAGCGCGACAAAAAGGACTAATACTGAAGTTGTACCGCTGGCCCTTTGCGAGACCCCCAAAAACATCACTGGTTCCGGCCATTGTTGTAAAGGGCCCCTCGAAAGTATGCTAACTCTGGTCCTTTGCTAGACTCCAAAAACATCACTGGGTCCGGCCATCGCTGTAGGGGGCCCCTAGAAAATATGCTACCGATGGCCCTTTGCGAGACCCAAAAAACATCACTGGATCATCATCCATCTCTTTCCCCGAGTAGCAAACTATCCTCGTGGAAAATTGCGCATGGGTTCCAGACAGTTTGGGACGTTTTTAAAGGTCTGAACCCGGGACCTTCGCACATCAGAGTGTCTACCATTTTGAATGTCTCATCCACTCTACGATGAAAGATGCACAGGGGATATAAGGTGGTGCCGTTGCCATTTGACACAGAGACCCCCACTGACTAATTAACCACAACAGGTTGGTGGTGTAACTGAAAGGGGCGGTCTTGCCTAGTCGGCACTTCTTGGGGGCGCCCAAAAACAATTGTTTGGGGGGGCGCCGTTAAAGTCCTTCGCCTCTGGAGCCAAATTTGATCGGGTCGGCGCTGCACTAGGTGGCTTAGGACCGATATTTTAGTGGCATGCCACGGATACACATTAACTTATATTCACTTCGTTTCTTAATATTAAACTGAAATGTTTTTAAAATAATGTTTATTCAATTTACATTTAATAAAACTTAATTACAAACAGCAAATGTATTTACAAAATAGTTTGACGGTTTCATGTCAAAGCAGGAGTTTTAAGATATATTTTTAAAAGCAAAATAACAAGTGACCACACACTGGACATCTGTAATTTAAAACAATAGACAGTAATTTAACTGGCACACTAATAAAAAAAGGTTCGCCAACCCTGGTCTAAATATTAAACATTATATTACTTTTTCCCAAAAATTTAACCTTGTAGGTTGTACTAATAATAATGTTGCTTTACGAAAGAGGATGTCGCTTAAAAAGCCTCCCTGCCCAAGATACTCCCCCCCGACTTTTTTTAGCCTATTCTCCAATTTATGTTGATACCGGAAGGGATAAATAAATTTCCGACGTTTTGTGGTATAAAAAAAGCAATTCCTTTTCCAGTAAAAAATGCTCATTTTATTTTTTATCGCTGAGTATTTAGTGGAAATCAGAATTATTACACGAAAATAAATAAATGCTTGAATATTTTAGGGACTTTCAAATTTTGACACCGTCTAAAAACAGAGGCTGGGCGTTAATGGGTTAAAAACTTAAATCGTCGAAACTAAATTGTACGTCAAAATATAAAAAAAACCTCTGCCGTGACCAGGATTCGAACCTGGGTTATTGCGGCCACAACGCAATGTACTAACCACTATACGATCACGGCGACGAGAGAGTGCTTCTTTAAATGAAAATTATTTGCTTTTAGGAAAATTTCTCTACTCTGTTTCTGGAACACTTTAGCCGATGAAGCGAAACAAGCATGATACTGAAAAGAAATGAAAGTTATTTTCAAAAATGTCACAACTAGATGGCAGCACTAGAAAAAAATCTATTCTGAAAAACACTAGTTATAAAATTTTCACTAATAAGAACTCTTAAATATGACATGTTTTTCTAGATAAGTCGTGGTCCTGAAAATTCAGGAGTAAAATTTTATACGTTTTTGGTATTTTTTTATAACAAGCAAAGGTTTCTATTTTATTCAAGTGGCTTTTATTACAATTTAAAAGGAAGAATAGAATGGCCCGACCAGAATAAATTTCAGAAGTCTTTTTTTTTTTTTTTTTAATAACCTTTAAATTTTGCGAAATCCTATGTGATTTTTAATAAATTTTAGGATTTCATGGAAGTCGTGTTTTTTAGCAATAAATATGAATAAACAAATAATCATATAAACTATTGAAAATGATACATGCAGATTGAAGTGCGAGGGACGATCTGGAGTTCTGGTCAGTTTTATCAAGATGTAACCTTTGGATAAATACGGGGTAGGAATCCTTACAAAGTCCCCCACGGGAGAGACCCCCCACCGTCGTTCTAGATCTCACGAGTAGATAATCGACCTTAATCCCACAAACAAACAAAGAAGCAAGATGTAAAGTGAGTACTCGTTTTAAGTCCTTAAAAAGCCTTTCGACAAAGGTATTCCTTCCTTTGCCAGATAGCTCTAGTGTGCTTTTCCTTTTTAAAGGTTTCAAGAAAACCGACCAAACTGGGGAAAACCGACCAAAACTGACGACCGTTAGATCGACAGCCGCGTAATGTACCAGAACGTTGGACCTTCACTCTTCAGCCGTCTACTATTTTGAGTACCTTATCCACTCGTCCATTGTGGGGCCAAGGCCAGAAAAACCGACGATAAACTAACGTGGTGAAAATTCTGAAATATGCAACAAATTGCCGAATGAGAATGGGTCGCGGTCCAGAAAATTTTCCAATCTCTTTCTGTTCATTTTTTTTTTTTCTTTAAAGAGTAACAGCTTTAAAGAGTAAAAACTAGTAAGGGTTTGTTGTTTGTTACAGTGCAAGTAGGGGATGGGACATCTTAAAATTTTTCATGGCCCAGTATGAAAAAAAAAAATGAAAGAAAAAAATGAGAAATAAAATGCTTTATTGCCTTCCAACCTTCTTAAAATAAGAGCAACTCTTAAAATTGCTTATTTTATTTTCTCACTTAAGAAAAGCCGTAAAATAATCGTAAATTTCTCAGACTCACATGGTAAGAGTCAGAAATTATCTAGGAAACTCAAACCGGCACTTTCTATTTAGAAAAAAGGCACTTTGTTGAGAACACAGTTTGTCCGACGTCCCACTGGATTTTCTTTTCATACAGCTAGTGTTCTTTTCAAAGGGCCTTTTTCTTACGTCTTACTTGATATTTGTCCCGACATTGCATATTGTTACGAATGTTCGGGACAACCCGCTGCTCTGGGGCTTAAAATAGTTCAAAATTCGTATTCTACGCTTCAAATAGTTAAATTTTGCTTTTTGTTGCATCAGAATCGGTCAAATAGAACCTGAGATATGGAGGTTTCCCCATTGCTTTTCTATGGCAGTTCTAGAAATCTCGAGAAATATTGATCCTAGGCCTTCGGTAAATTCACTTTTGGTGATATATTATTGGCGCCAAATTTGGTGTCATTTCGCCAAAAGTCGCCAAGTTTTGCGAAATTTTGGTCCTTTGGCTCGATTTTCCCAATGGGGCTTGTAAAGATACTTTTTCTGCATTACCATGCATAGTAGCTGAATATTTCTCTTATATGACGTAATCGAATTTCCCGCTTTATGTGGAATCTTCGAGAAATACATTCTTCTGGAAGCTTCCAGAAACTTCTGCGTCTCCTATAAATACAAGCATGTCAGAGGCTCCAGTTCAGTGTGGATTGAGCTCCTGTCCAGTGAGTTTGCTGTGTTACGCTTTGTATTGACGCTATAGAAGCTGTGTTTGCGCTTGCTTTTCGAAGCTGATTTTTAAATTCTGTGTGTAAATTCTTCGTTGCTGTGTCTTAAGGGATTGTGTACGATATCCCTTGCATATTTCTACTGAATTTTGCCTGTGGAATTATTTTATTTTGTGTGAGAATTACAGCACTTGTGAAAGCTTCGGTACTGAGTGGACTGTTATAAACGAGCTACTGGCCGTTAGTGCCTGCGAATTTTGTACAGCTTATTGTACTACGAAGTTCTAGGAGCAATAAAGTTTGTGTTCCATCCTATCAAGTGGACTCCTTTTTAGAACTTTCTACACCAACTGAACTTTAGAACGACGAACCTAGGAATAGCAGAGTTTTCAACGACAATATTATGCACAGAATTATAGAACAAACTTGGTGTAAAATATATTATATCAAACTTTTACGTATCCTATGTTCTGTTTTCTTCCCTCGATTGCCTGTATAATCTTGCATAAATTGTTTAATTTGAAACTGCCAAAAAAATCTTCCTTGACGATTGAATCCCCTGAAACTCCAAATTAACTATGTGTTCAAGTCAAACAGGTCATGCAGATTTATTGTTTGTAAAGAATGCATAATGCTGTTAGTAGAAAAAAAATTATTTTTCTAAGAAATCATGCAACTTTTGAGCGGCTTTTTTAAGAGTCCAATACTGCTAGTGACTCAAAAAAAAAAAAAAAAAAAAAAAAAAAAGTGCAATTACAAGCTATACAATGCATGATTTACAAAGATCCTAGAAAATCTATAAAAAAAGGAATTTTATAATATTTTCCCAATTAGATGATACTTACCCCCCCCCTTCTTTTTTCAAGGGTGGGTGAGCTTAAGAATATTTCCTGAAAACTGCATGAGAAAGATAACATTACTGTTTGGCTTGGTTCGGTTGATTAAGCCCCAGCATCATGAAGGCTATCTGCTGATGTTTGGGATGCCTCAGCCTCAAGACTTTTTAAGGAGGTTTTAACGAGTCTTCATGTTACGTCTGAAGAAAACTGCCCAAGCATCCCGACAGTTATATCGATATCCACGCAAGTGGTCAGAACCCTGGACCTTCACATCTCAGCCATTTTCCAGTGCCCAGTGTCTTATCCATTCGGTTATTAGTCGGGAAAGGATTACTAGTGGCGCCGACTAATAAAACGTTTGTGGATACTCTAAAAAGAGTAGTTTTTCAACGGGGGTTGGGTGATTAAACTTTTGTTTTAGAAAAATCCCTTTACATGATATTTCTCCAACAGCGCTTAATTTTAATGTAAGCAAAAACTTTTACAGGATATAAATTAATACTTTTGTTGTTATTTGTTGGTTTGTTTTTTAACCGAATTAATCTGAATTGCAACATGTACTTGGCCATCATTTATTATGATCAATGACACAGTAAAGAAAGATTCTGATCTTTTTCCAAAAATCTCATTAAATGTCCTTTTTCTGCA